>CM076577.1:1329186857-1329786857 GCA_034641835.2 Pinus albicaulis | reverse complement strand
TCGAACGTGTTGGATTGAAAACACGTAAACATGTACACCAACACAGAGGTGTATTTGAATATCCCTTCTCTTTGAAATTTCAAGAACTGATCGTGGATTGCATCAGCAAGGAACTAAGCATAGTTGAACACAAGAGTGGGCTTGGCATCTGCAGAGAGGATAGAAAAGAAGCCAATTATGGTTTCGTTTATCCACTGATCATTATGATAAACTATTAAATAAGATAGGGTAGTGACAATGTGCTCGGTCCTTTCCAGGAAGGTGGATGATGGATATGGGAGATTTAGGTATTGGTGCATTGGGAGTCATGAAAAGCTTCAAGGTTTTGGCCCTGCTGGAAAAATCTAATCCCTAGTATAGTCCTATAAGGGCCTCATATGAAAAAGGTACAGTGCTCTCGACATTGGAGGCTTGCAACATCTCTTGAATGAATGGGGAATTTACACAAAACAAAATCTCTCCCGTAGGGTTCACTATGGCTCTTTGTTTAATGTCATAGCAAGACTGACATTTCCTAATTAGCTCAAGGCAGCTATGGGTTTTAGGAAAGATCTAATGTGGGAGTTTGGTTTTCCATAGGCTGATACCATATGCCTCGTTAAGGAGCTTATCCTTGAGCCAACAGTAGACATCGAATAGGTCGAGGTATGACTCTGTCTCATGGATCTTGTAATCACTGTCAGCTAGGGGAATATGGTCCAAGTCTACCTGGGGGTAGACCATGGGATTAAAATACTGTTTATCTGCCTTGGGAGGCATGATTTTATTTTTCACTCTCTGTTTCCCCTGCAACGGAGAATGGGCTGCAAGAGAAGGGGAATAGAGAAGGTAGAAACTGTATGAATGGATATTGAGGAAGGGTTAAGACCGAAGGGGATCAGGATCGGAAATGAATTAGCTAAAATGAGAACTATAACTAGGTTGACAAAGTGTTGATTGTTCCTTCTTTGATGTGGGTTTTACCCTTCTGCCAAGGTGGCTAGTCGTGATCTCCTCTCCAGTTGTCTTTAAATATGGCAGCTTGTAGCGATTCAATAGTAATAGCAATGAAAACTTTGGCGCCGCTTTGGATTCGGGTTTTAACATGTGGCTGGAGGGTAACTATTGAGTTGTCGTGGGTCTGTTGGATAATGGCTCGACCATTCATGGTGCAACGGTGCTATTGATGGAAGGGGATGTGACAGGGCGAGGTGGATAGGTGATGGAGGATGTGATGTGGCGACATTGGCAACGGTAATAGGGTGGCAGTGGTTTGGAGGACAGCGGAAACAATTTTTCGGAGGGGGGCTCACGTGGTAAGCGGTAATAGAGAAGGGGGGTGTGAAATGGTGGGAGTGCGACACGTGGAGGAGTAGGCGGTAATGGATACCATCCATTCCGGACCCCCCCACCCTTTTTAACTTCATGCAGCTGAAGGTGGGCCGAAATGTCTTGAGGGCCGTCGATGGTGAGGTGAGGGGCAGAGATGGAGGGTAAGGTGGGAGGTGTTTAGAGCTGAGGAGATGTGAGACGTGGCAAGGAGGTGGCACCCGACGACTATCGCAAATCACATGTCGGAGGATTTAGTTATGAGCAATAGAGGTAAACCTTAAATATTGCGAAGTGCGGGGAGAGGGGGTGATGTGGCGAGGAGGTGGGACCCGTCGGCTATCGCAAATCGCATGTTGGAGGATTTAGTTATGATCAGTAGCAGTAAATTTTAAAACTTGCGAAGTACGAAGTGCAAGGAGAGGGAGTGACGTGGTGAGGAGGTGGGACTGCCCGCAGGCCGCAGATCGCAGACTTTACCATATTTATTAGTGCTATCCTTTTACACTTGCGAAGTGCGAAGTGCGGGGAGGGGGAAGTGACGTGGCAGGGAAGGTGGGACCATCCGTAGCCTATAGGTCGCAGACTTTACCATATTCGTTAGCGCTATCCTTTTACACTTGCGAAGTGCGAAGTGCGAGGAGGGGGAAGTGACGTGGCAGGGAAGGTGGGATCGCTCACAACCCGCATATCGGAGACTTTACCATATTCATTAGCGCTATCCTTTTACATTTGCGAAGTGAGAAGTGTAGGGAGGGGGAAGTGACGTGGTAAGAAGGTGGGACGCGCGGACATCGCAAATCACAAATTAGGCGATTTAGTGGTGATCGAGGGATTTTGTGAAATGAATGAATGGCAAGGGATTTTTGCGATTTGGTCGATGCGATTTGCGATTTGGTGCTTGGCGGACTTGCACAAGGCTTAGGATGACATATATTTCACCTCAAGGGATTTTGAAGTCCCCATTTAATTTTTTCCTTTTGTTTCTTCCTCCTTGCATATCTACCTACCTGAACTATTCATCTAACATTTTTCTTCCTTTGTAGGGTACATTTAGACTTGTAGACCTTGAACATTTTCTTTTAAAATTCTAACCTAATCCCTATGCCTTATTTCTCCTATTAGTTCAAATTAAGTTGTTAACCAATATCATTTTCTACCTCTCTACTGATAAGCCAAGATTAAACAGTTTGGAAAATCTTTATTTTCTAACTTATCAACAAAAATTGAAAATTGTTCAATCATGATTAAACTATTTGACTGGACAAACCTATGTAATGAGTAGTTTCATTTGAACTTGCAACACTTTCAATTTTATTTCTTTTTTGGAGTTCTTTCCTTTTTCCTATATTTTCTCTTTTCTTTTTCTCTATTTTTATACCCTCTTTTCTTTCTTATTTTTTATTTTTTATTTTTATTTGAAATTATTTAAATTTTGAAAAGCCTTTCAATAATGAAAAACTTGCAAGAAATATGAAGTATCTAGTCACCTTGAGATCCTATAATTTATAGGGTACTAACAGTGGTTCTGTCTGGGGATGGCACTTCTTGAAGAGAAGTGTCAAGAACTTGAGACGAGTAGCCTTGGATGCTCCTTTTTCTGCAACATTTTTAACTGATTTCGTTTCTTCTTCAACTGATTTATTTTCTTCTGTTATATCTTCTCATCGAACTAGGCTTAGGGCCTTCACTTTGGGCTTCAACCTCGTCCAATGAATTATTGAAAACTATGAGACGATGGTATTTACAATGATGGAAATTTAACCTGAGTTTTTAGAAGAAATAATGTTTTAACATCCTGCCATTGACAAGACCTCCAGATACTTCTGTACCATTCAATTCTTTGAGAAAATAAGCATTATTTCCCTTGAAAGCATGAATGATGTATGACCCTTGCCAAAGGTTATCAAACTTTCCATGCTTGCCTTTATCCTCTCTTCTAGAATCCCATTTTAGAACCTTTTCACCTACACTGAAATCATTGGCCTTGGTTCTCTTGTCAAAGATATTTTTGATGTTCTCTTGCATCACTTGGGTTCTATTGTAAACCTCTTCTCTAGACTGTTACAGCTGAATGGTGTCATTAATCCTCCTTTGAATGCCATTTGGTTCAGCTTGGATCTCTTGGATCATCTTCATTACTGGAACCACCAAGGAAGAAGGAAACACTGAATCCATTACATAAATCAATTGGTATGGAGACATGCTAATTTATTTCTTTGTGGTGAGCCTATCAACCCACATAGCATTGATCAACTTATTGTGCCATGATTTCTTATTCTCCTCCAGAAGCTTTTTAATAATGTTCACTAGATTTTTATTTGAAGATTCAGCTAGTCCATTACTTTGAGGGTATTAGGTTGTTGAATGCCCCAATGATATATGATATATGTGATAGAAATAAACCATCTTTTTGGATCTGAAGGCCGCAACAATGTCTGTGATGATTTTCCTAGGACAGTGAAATCTAGAAAGGATGTTGGTTTTTAGGAATTTTATAATGACAGAGTCAGTGGCGTTTCTAGAAGAGGTGGCCTCTATCCATTTGGTGGAATAATTTGTAGGAGTGAGGATCCATTTATGTTGAGCAGAGGAGGGAGGGTGAATTTATTCTCTAAAGTCTAATCCCCACTGCTGGAAAGGGATTTCTATAGAAATAGGTTTCAGGGGCAAGGGCAGTAGCTTCCTCTTTCCTTCAAAGATTTGACATTTATGACAAGAAATGACCATCTTAAGGACATCAAGAAAAATGGTGGGCCAATAAAAACCAGCTCTTGTGATTTTGTTAGTAGTGGTTTTCCAGTAGATATGGCCACCAAAATCACTCCCGTGGAACTCCTGCATTACTCTATCTGCATCATCCTTCAATAAACATTTAAGCAAAATGCCTCCAATATCTTTCCAAGACAAAACATTTTTTAAAATGTAGAATTTAACAACTTTGAGTTTTAGAAATCTAGCCTTTGTTTTATATAAACCAGGAGGAGCATTCAAATTATACAGTACATACAAAATATCAACATGCCATGGAGAATTCAAGAATGTTTCATCAATCAGTGGAGTCACCAATTCCTCTTGATCGTCTAGTGCGTGTACCATGTTGATGTCTAGTGCATGTAAATTAGATTTTGCCATCAATTAAGCTAGTACATGGCCTTTGATAAACTTGGTAGCCTTGATTTCCAAATCGTACTCTAGGGTCACTACAATCCATTTTCCTCTTTTGTCATCAGGACCGTTTTGTGTTAGAATGTCTTTGACAACTGCATTCGGAACATAAGAAATGGTATGTGAATGTAAAATATAGACTCTAAAATCTTTCAGAGCTTTAACCAATGCAAAAGCCTGTTTTTCTATGATATTATATTTCAAAGATCCATCTCTTAATTCCTTGTTGAAAAAGGCTATTGGTTGTTCTTGTCCTGCACTGTTTTTCTGTAACAAAACAACAACAATACTATGTTCAGAGGCAAAAGGGAAAATCATTAAATATTTAGTGAAATCTGGACTGATTAGTACTGGGGCCTTTGTCAATGCTAGCTTGACCAAGTCAAAAGATTGTTTTGCTTATATTGTCCACTTTATTTTTGATCCATTCTTTAGCATGTTAGTGATGTTCCTTAAAAGTTTTGCCAAGTTAGGTATAAATCTCCTTAGGAAGTTGATTTTACCAATGAAGGATTGGAGTTCTTTCAAATTTTTGGGATGGTTGATTTTCAATATTCCTTCAGTTCTGCTAGGGTCAATTCTGATTCCATCCTTAGAGATAATATGGCATAAAAGTTTTCCTTCTTCTAATTTAAACAATGTATTCTTAGGATTAAGGAATATTCCAAATTTTTTGCATTTTTCAAAAACTCTTCTAGAGTGTGTTAAATGTTCTTCATATGTTTTAGAAATCACGATGACGTCATCCAAATAAATCACAATAAAGTGGCCAATGTCATCCACAAATGCAATGTCCATGGCCCTTTGAAAGGTAGCTCCAACATTCATTACTCCAAAGGGCATTTTCACATACATGAAAGTCCCCCAAGGAGTTGTAAAAGTTGTCCTATCTTGGTCATCGGGGTGCACTAACACTTGATTGTATCCAAAGAAACCATCTAATAAAGATATCCTACTGGAACCCACTACCCTTTGTAATATGTGATCCATCTTAGGTAAAGGGTAGTTATCCTTAAGAGATACCTTATTAAGGTTTCTGAAGTCAATGTAGAGTCTAATCTCGCATGTTTTCTTCCTAGTTGGGACAATATTGGAAACCCACTGGGAGTACCTGAGTGGAACTATGATTTTTGCTTCATACATCTTCTAAATATCTTTCCCAACTAAAAGCATTAAAACAAAACTGATTCTTCACAATTTCTGTCTGAATGGATTTTGATTTTCTTTAATTGGAATCTTGTGATAAATGATGCTGGTATCATAGGATTTCAAATCCTCATAGCTCCATGCAAAGACATCAATAAATTCTTTGAATAAGGCTATATATTTTTTCTTGGTAATAGTAGGAAAAGATTTAGATAGTTTGATGTTTTTAGGGTTATGTGATGTGCCTATATTACATTCCTCAATGTATGTTCTAGTTGGTTCTATCTTGGGTTTTTTGGCCACATCATTAAAGTCGAATAACTCTTCTAAAGGGACTAGCCCCTTAGGCATATTATTGTCTTTAAGCTGGAGTATTTCAAATTCCTCTTTTTCCAGGTCTTTTTGTTTATCGGTATTATATATAGTGTTGTGAGTTGGGATATTTACATAAGTATTTACATCTAGAACAACATTTTCCCGAACAAAGCTTGTGTTTCCTCAATAATTTTTACCTCGATAAGATTGTCTTCCTCACAATCCATATCCACATTACTGTCTTCAAATTCATCTCTAGATTGTAGGAAGCTCTCAATTTTTGTATCACTGCTAAAAAGTTGCCAGTACCTCATGTTGTCTGGCACTGAAGGACGGTGTTTGACCTCAATTGTATATTGTTTGTTTGGGTGAGGTAGTTTACAGGTGCTTGCTGAAACATGTAGGCCATTGGCTAGGACATTTTGGTTTATGGGAATCACTGCCAAATCGTATTCCTCAAAGGTCCTAAAAAATCAAGGACAACATTTCTATAAGCTCACAATCTAGGGTGTTTAGCTACATATAGCCCTTTAACCTGTTTAATGACTTGCTCGAAAGCACCATGCACATAGGTCCTTTTTGCTCCTAGTTTTTTCAACATTTTTCATCCCAAAATCAAGGCTTCATACTTGGCAATGTTGTTTGCGCACTGGAAATTTAATTTGTTTGAATGACCCTATGCACTATCATTTCCTGTGTTGTACACCCAGATTCCTACCCCAGAGTCAGCTTGGCCACATGAGCCATCAAAACTCATGTTCTAGAGAAGTTCAGGGGCTTGGTCTGGTTGTTCTGTTTGGGTTTGACTATCAGGGTTTTCTGTGGGACCATTTTCTACTTGGGAAATCTATGAATCAGTGATCCCATCATTATACAAAATGAAAGAATCTAGATCAGTGTGAACCGAGTACATAGGTTAATTGTGAGTCTTTTCTTGGCTACTTACCATGTACTTCATCAGTGTTTCTTTATAAAGTTACCTCGATTGGCCAAACACCATAATGGTAGCATAAGTCATGTCTAGTTGGAGAGTTCCTTGCAATTTTCCCCCCCATGGGCAAGATAAAAGCATTCCATATTTTGGGGGAATGTTTGCCACAACAATATCCATCACTAAACTCTTTGCAGGTATTTGAGCTAGAGTGACACAAAAGTCCTTGATCAGGCCTAGGCACTTAACTTTTCTAGAATCAAAAGAGTATAAATCCCTATAGGGTCTAGTGATTTCGACGCTGAGTTTCTCCATGACAGCTTGGGGCATAAGGTTGTGTGAGGCACCTAAATCCAACATGGTGCTATGAAGTATTTTATCATGAATATTTAAACTGACATAAAAAGGGGGAACCCCTCCTTCTTTTGGTCTGCCATCAACCTCTGGCCCAAACAAAAGTTGAGGCTAGTCATCACTCAAATTGATAGTGCCTGTAATCTACTCTATATTTAACACTTTCAGGACCTGAGATTTGTAGGCATTATTGTTGATCAATTCAATGAGAGGGATAGAAATCTTTACCTTCGCAAGTTCACTCTCAATACTGAAGGGAGTTTGATTTCTCAGTGGGTTTGACATATCAATCCTTTCAACCTCTATTGTTTAGGTAACTTTGGTCTGTTTGCTTGTACTGGGGATGTCCTTCTATGGGTTTCTGGCAGGAACATATACTGATTTCTTGGCATTGTTGATCAGGAGATCAAAGTCCTTGTAGAAAAATGATAAAAAATGAAGTTGCTCAGAATTGGTCCAAACTAGATTGACTAGAAAGAGCTCAGAAAAACGATCCTGTAGACATGAACGACACTGAAAACCGACGACATATGAGAAAGTTATTCAGCTTTGAATTTTCTCAATTTCAGTTAAAAATGGCCAAAATTTGACTTTATAATAAATTATTTTTATTAAAAAAAGAATATTCCACAGAATATTCTTGGGAATATTCTATGGAATATTCCACATAATATTCTGTGGAATATTTCGTAGGAAGCCAATGAAAGGGCGCCAGGTGGCTAGCCCGGAGGCCGCCACGTGGCCCCAAGGTGGAACAAAAATGCATTTCAAATTTTTTTTGTGCACACGGCAGGATTTGAACCCGGGTCGGGTCGGAAGCAACGGAGCAGCCCAATCGTTGGGTCATGGCTATGATTCTTATTATTTAACGGAATGAATTTGTTTTTGAACTTGCAAATTGGTTTGGGCGGGGCCCGAAAGTAAGGGCCAGCCCCCTCCATCATATGACTCAGAGCTCGGAACCAGGAGTCAAATGAATTTGGCGCGTTATCAAACGTGGGTCGTGGTCACGTTAAAAGGAGGAAGGTGCGGAGTTAATTTTATTATATGGTTTAAACTTTAAACATTTCCGCATTTAACTCTATGTTTACAACAATATAGCCGACGGGTGCGGTCCTATGGACTCCCGTGGCCCCTATCCCTAAGCACCTTCGGACTGGCAGAGTTATGGCAGATTCCGCTTAATTTGGTAGTCGCCCCTAATTTGTCAGGCTCAACTCCAGTTCTCCACATTTAATGGAGTTTTTCAAGGTGACACTGGGCAAACTTCAGTTAGCCATAACTTTGGCTAGGGAAGTCCATTTGGGACGAATTTGTTTTTGATTTTGGGGTATTGAAGCATTCTGGAGCTGTTGGGACAGGTTGCAGAGCCATCAGGGTGCTCTATTAGTGATTTTTCCAGCGATTTTGGTTGTGGAGCCACCAGGGCCTAAGGAAAGATCCACTGTGTTGGACTATATTCATCCATTGGAGGTGAATGAATAGTCGATTTATACTGATTTCAGTCCTCTGTTTTTTAATTTGCAGCTAATTTTTCCTTTTGAGGCTTTCTACATAGTGTAATTTTTAATTTGAGCATTAATGAAAGAGGGAAAAGCCTATTTGGAGGCTTTTGGACCCAGCAGAGGTAGCCCAAGAGAGGGGTGAACTGTGTAAACAAATGCTTACCGTTATAATGTGCATTTTTGCTGTTATATTTCAGAATTTACTACATTAAACAGTAACTTTTCATAAGTCCATTTTTCCCAATCAGACTCATACAGTGATCACAACTCATTAGTTTCACTTCAAACCACATTACTTCCATTGCAGAATACTTGAACTTGCTTATTCACACATAAAATTTTGATTAATGAATACTTTGCACATAAACAAATACTTTCATTGATCAGATCTATTTAAGTGTTTACATTATATTTCTTTAGGCAGAGCCAGTAAGTGGGCCAAAAGCTTCTGGTTTCATCCTTTGTAGTAAAGGTGAAATAACCAGTAAAAGCCCCTACTGTCAATCTCTGTATAAGAAATACTTTGTTCACACAATTTTAGATCAGATTGGTATCAAAGCTCTAGGTTTTGCTTAAGAGTTTGTGAAATTTGTGCAAGAAGATTGTGTTATTCTGCAAAATTTGATGCTTACTAGGCTGAAATTGAAAAGAGGGGAAGGTCAATTGGTCAGAGAACAAGTTATGTTGGGTATGTGTTATATTCTTTCCATGACTAAGCACGCGCGGGGGGGTAAGAGGGGGGGCGGTAGCCCCCCCTGTCGGGGTCCGGGGCACCAATTTTTGGTCCTTAATTTCCAGTGGGTAGTCCGCGTCCATGGTTTTGTGCATGGTTTTGCACATGGTATTGGGGTACAATGGTTTTCGGCCCCTAGTATTTTTGTAGATCCGGTCAAGGGAACTACGGTTATGTTCTAATCCAAGGTTAATGGATTGGGGTTTATGTATGCTTCGGCATGTATATATATGTGTTGTAACACTAAAAGGAATATAATGAAAAATCAGGCTGGTTGTCCTGATTTGGGATCCAGGGGAAAATCTCTGTGTTTATCTGTGTTATGTTTTATGCTCTCGCTATTGTTTTTTTTCTGTTTTAATATTCGTTTGTAGATAATTTCTGTACAGGTTAAAACCTACATTTGGTATCATAGCAATTTCAGCTTCAAGGGGACGCCTTTGCTGCTGAGGGGTTTTTTGCTCGGGGCCTCCAAAGACCACGTGCGGTGGGAAGAACTCATGGGATGGATTCTTGCGGTGAAAGAATATGGCGGCGGAAAGATAGAGATCGAGAAATTTAATGGTCCGAGTTTTGAGTTGTGGAAGCTCAAGATGGAGGATCTGCTGGTGGATAAAGATCAGTGGATCGCGGTAGATCCAGGTACTAAACCAACGGCAATGTCAGATGAAGACTGGAAGAAACCGGATCGGAAGGCTAAGAGCACAATATGGTTGTGTGTGTCGGATTCGATATTGTTGAATGTATGCAGGGAAGCTACGACGAAGAATTTGTGGGAAAAACTTGGGACTTTGTACCAATCTAAGTCTCTGGTGAATAAGTTGTTCTGCGGAAAAAGGCATGTAACCTGAGGATGAAGGATGGAGACTCGGTGACAGAGCATCTGAATGCCTTCAATATTGTGGTAAGTTAGCTGTCATCTATTGATATTAAAATCTCAGATGAAGATAAGTGCATTAGTTTATTGTGTTCTCTACTAGAATTGTGGAATATTCTGGTTATTGGAATAGGTAGTAATACAACTACCTTGAATTTTGATGACACTGTCTTAGCCTTGCTGTCAGAGGAAATGAGACGAAGAAATATGGAGGGTCAGAATGGAGATGCCTTATATGTACAAGGAAGGTCCCAGAATATAAAGAATAATAAGGTTTTAAGTGGGAAATCTAAATCTATAGGGAGATCTAAATCTCTTGGAAAGTTTGTAAAGGTGTGCTGGAAATGCAGAAAGGAAGTGCACTACAAAAAGGACTGCAGATCTAAAGCTCATGAGAAAGGAAAGGGATCTGATGATGCTCCTTCTACTGAGGCAAAAACCACCTCGATGAAGGTAGGGATGTGTATTTGGCTTCTTCTTCAATTACGCATGTAGATCATGAGTCATGGTTGATTGAATCGGGTGCATCCTTTCACTTCACTCCCCATAGGGAGTGGTTCTGTGAGTATGAGAAATATGATGGTAGTGATGTCTTCCTAGGGGATGATAGGAGGGCGAGAATCATCGGACGTGGAAAGGTCAAGCTAAGGCTTGCAAGGTGGAAGGATTAGAACACTTCTGGTGTTCTGCATATTTGCATTGGCTAGAAATTTGATTTATGTAAGGAAGATGGATGATGTAGTTGTAAAAACAGTGTTCGAGAAAGATGCCTGCAAGATGGTTTGGGGAGCACTGCTATTAATGTAGGGAGTTTGGATTGGAACTCTGTACAAGCTGCAAGGTAGCACTGTTATTGATGGGTGTAATAGTTCTATGGTTCCTGAAAGTGGGTAGAACTGTTGTCTACGGAGAAAAGAACATGTTATGGCATGAGAGCCGAAGATTGGAGAGAGGGCCTTGAGGTCTTTAAATAGTATAGTAGAAGGTATGTCTAATTGTTCTCTGGTTCGATTTACTATTGAATATTGTGTATATGGGAAGCAGAATCGGGTGAGTTTTCCTTCTGGTGCTAAGAGGGTGAACAAGATATTAGAACTTGTGCACAGTGATGTGTTTGGACCTGTGTTAGTTCCATCACTGGGAAAGTCTGTGTACTATGTTTCATTCATAGATGACTTTTCAAGGAATACATGGATATATTTCTTGTGGAAGAAATCTGAAGTCTTTGACAGATTTAAAGAATTTAAGGCTCTGGTGGAAAACCAGATAGAGAAGAAGATAAAGGGGCTGAGGAGAGATAATGGTGGGGAGTTCTGCAAGAAGGAATTTGAAGAGTTACGTAGAAGTGTGTGGTATAACACGGCATAAGACTACTCCATACACACCTCGGCAAAATGGAAATGCAGAAAGAGGTAGACGAACAACGATGGAAAGCCAAGAAGCATGATCAGTGGTACTGGGTTAGGACAAGAATTCTAGGTAGAGGCAGTGGAGACTGCATGTTACTTAGTTAACGGATCACCTTCATCAATGTTGGAGGATAAGACTCCACATGAGGTATGGACTGGTAAGAAACCCTCTCTTTCACATCTAATGGTATTTGTATGTGATGCATATGTACATGTTCCAAATGAGAAAAGGACCAAGTTGGATAATAAATTTGAAAGGCGCATCTTTATTGGTTATAAGGATGGTTTAAAGGGTTACAATATTTGGAACCCAGAAACAAGGAAGGTTGTATACAGCCGAGATCTGGTGTTTAGAGAAGTGAAAGATGTTTTTAAACATGAAGTCCTATCAAAGGAACCTGAGAAGAGAGAGTTTGAGCTAAAGGAGGATGAATCAGACTCTACAACAGAAGAAGATTCAGAAGATGAAGAGCCACAAACCCCAGCTTTGAGAAGATCAGTTCGGGAAAGAAGGCAACTAGAAAGGTATATTCCATCTACTTTCTGTTCAGGTTTTGCCTTAACTATAACTAATGATGATCCCAGAACTGTCAGGGAGGCAATAGATTCAAAGGATGGAAAACTCTGGAAGGAGGCCATGGTTGATGAAATGGCATCCTTGCACAAAAAAGAGGCATGGGATGCGGGTAAGGTTGCGAGTTTGGAAGGAAGCCCATTGGGAGCAAATGGGTGTTTAAGAAGAAGATGAATGTAGAAGGCAAGGTGGAGAAATACAAAGATCCATTGGTAGAAAAAGGTTATTTATAGGTGTCAGGAATTTATTTTAGTGATATTTTTCTCCTATTTCCAGGTTAGCTTATATCAGATTACTTTGATATGTTGTTTTTGCCTTCGATTTTGAGGTAGAAAGGATGGATGTGAAGACAACATTTCTTCACAAGGATCTTAAAGAAGAGATATACATGAAGTAACTAAAAGGCTTTGCATTGAAGGGTAAGAAAGGACTGCTACACAGGCTAAAAAAATCTTTCTATGGGTTAAAACGAGTCTTGAAGGATGTGGTTTCGAAATTTGATACCTATATCAGGACAGCTCACCGAACTAGGAGGATGCTTGTGTTTATTTTAAATTAATTGGTGACCGTGTTATTTATTTGGTCTTGTATGTGGATGATATGTTGTTGATTGGAAATGACAATGAAACTATCAAATTTGAGACCACATTTGTTCTCCAAATTCGAGCATGAAGGATACGGGTGCTACAAACTATATTTTGGGCATGGAAATTACGAGAGATCAGGCAAAGTGGAAGCTCTGGTTAAACCAGAGGAAGTATGTCGAGACTATATTGCAGAGGTTCAATATGCAGGATAGTAAACCGGTGAATGTTCCTATTCATGTAGGTGTAAATATGTCAACTGAACAGTGTCCCAAGACACAAAAAGAAGAGGAGTATATGTCCCATGTTCCATATGCAAGTGCAGTGGGTAGCCTAATGTATGCAATGGTCTATACTAGACCAGACATTGCACATGCAGTGGGAGTATTGAGCAGGTTTATGTCAAACCCGGGGAAGGAGCATTGGACAATAGTGAAGCGAGTTTTCAGATATTTACGTGGCACTAGTGATTATGGCTTGTGCTACTAGGGAAGACCAGGATTGGAAAGAATGTTGGACATTCGTGGTTTTGCTGATGCAGACTGGGCTGGAGATCTGGACCAAAGAAGATCTACAAGTGGGTATGTGTTTAACCTATTTGGAGGCGCAGTCAGTTGGATGAGTAAAAGACAGTATGTAGTGGCTCTTTCAACTACAGAGGCAGAATACATAGCAGCCACTCATGCAAGCAAGGAAACAATTTGGTTGCAGAGATTGTGTTCAAGTATGGGGTTGGTACAACGAGCTATAAGGATAGACTGTGATAGCCAAAGTGCAATTTTCTTGGCTAAGAACCCTGCATACCATTCAAAGACAAAACACATTGATGTTCAATATCACTTTGTTAGAGATATGGTTGAGGCTAAAAGGGTGTTGTTGGTAAAGGTGGACACTTTGAAGAACGTTGCAGATGCATTGACGAAGTCTGTGAGCACTCAAAAGTTCTCTTGGTGTAGAGAAACAATGGGTGTTGAAGAATTGGCCCAATGACTAAGCCCTCACTGTGGCCCCCTGTGGAAAAGAAAACAACAAGGTGAAACAAGGGAGATCACGGCATGTGTTTGGTTTTCTCCACGACTGGGTTACTGAGGCAGCGATAGCCCCCTTTGCGCCTGGCAACTGGGTCATAGGGGTTGTTCCCTGCGCCCGGGTGCAACGGGGGTCGCAGGGGGGAAGTGTAGCCCCCCCCGTCGAGGTCCGCAGCGCCCCGGCGAAAATTTTGGTTCCTTAATTTCCGCTGGGTAGTCTGCGTCCATGGTTTTGTGCATGGTTTTGCACATGGTTTTGGGGTTCGATGGTTTTCGGCCCTTGGTATTTTTGTAGATCCGGTCAAGGGAACTACGGTTATGTTCCAATCCAGGGTTAATGGATTGGGGTTTATATATGCTCCGGCATGTATATATATGTGTTGTAACACTAAAAGGAATATAATGAAAAATCAAGCTGGTCGTCCCGATTTGGGATCTAGGGGAAAATCTCTGTGTTTATTTGTTTTATGATTTATGCTCTCGCAATTGTTTATTTTCTGTTATAAGATTCGTGTGTAGATAATTTCTGTTCAGGGTTAAAACCTACAAGTTAATCCTCAACCAAGGAGGGCTAGAGTGCCATTATATCCACCTTCCGTTTCATCCTCATTAGCCTTAGAATCAGCCACAAACATGTCTTCCAGTGAAGGAGAAGTACATGAGGAAATGGATCCCAAGGAAGAAGAAAGAGTCTTTAGAAAAGCTTTCTTGGACATGACTGAGATGGTTAGGATCATCTATCAGGAAAGAAATGATAAGATTGTTGGAGAAGGGTCTAGAAACCAAAAAGAAGAAGGAGATTCTTCAGGAGGGAAGAAAGACAATGATAAGTCTAAGAAAGGGAATGGAGGAAATGGTGATCCTTCATCTCCATCGTCATCCTCTTCCTCCACATCATCCTCTTCAACTTCTGTTAATCAGTCACACAAAACAAAAACATCTCTTAAAAATCCTTTGTTAAAGCTTGATGTGAAGTTTGAGTTGCCGATGTTTAATGGTGATGTGAATGCAGAAAAATTGGATAACTGGATTAGATAGCTAGAAGTCTATCTAAGAATTCAGAATTTGCATGATGATGACACAAAAATCCAATTAGCCTCTTTGAGAATGGATGGAGCAGCTTTGGTTTGGTGGGAATCCAAGACCAGAGAGGAGATTAAAAAGCATGGTAAGATAACTCTAACTTGGAATGAGTTTATTACAACTATTAAGAAATAATTTGATCCTCTTGCTCATATTCAGAAAGCAATCATGAATTGGCAAAATTTTAGGCAACTTAAGGGTCAAAATTTGCAAGATTATACCCAAGAGTTTAGAAGGAGAGCACTTCTACTTGGAGTAGACTTACAAAGTCAAGACACCTTGTTGAAATACATAGGAGGTTTGCACAATTACCTTCAACATACTTTTCTAATGTTCAATCCTACCAGCTTAGATGAAGTCTGTGTGCAGGCTACACATTTAGAAGCTAGAGGGAAGAATACTTTTGATGAGGATAGTAATTTCAAAAACAAAGGAAAGAAGAGAGTTGCAAATTCAAGAAAAGAAAAAGGAAAGTTCTTTTGCAAGAACTGTTCTAAGACAAGTCATGATGAAGATCATTGTTGGAAGCTTCATCCTGAACTGAAACCAGAAAAATTCAAGAACAAAAACAAGACTAAAGAAAAGGAGAAAATTGTAGCAACAGTTGAGCAAGACTTAGGGTTAGACTCAGGAGATGAGACAAAAAGCATAGCCATGGTTTTAAAGAACATTAAGGGGAAAGAAGTGGTGCAAGACACAACTCCTAGTTCTAGCTCTTTGAATTTTCACAAAGATACTCATGAAGAAAAGATGAGGATAGAGCTTTTCCATGTGAGGGTAATTTCAAAACATACCAAAATTGACACACTATTTGACAGTGGGTCACAAGCGAATCTTATATCTGAAGACTTGGTCAAGCAGCTTAAACTTGAGACCATTCCACATCTGAAGCCTTATCCACTTGGATGGATATGCAAGGATGCCAATTTGCAAGTTTCAAGGAAGTGCATATTGCGCTTTGCAATAACTGCACATTTTATTGACACAGTTGAACTTGATGTGGTGCCACTTGATATCTCAGGTATTGTTTTGGGAAGTCCTTATTTATTTGACAGGAAGGCCATCTTTTATCGCCATGAAAACAAGTATCACTTGTTCAAAGATGGTAAAGAGTACATTGTGAGAGCTCACAAGAAGAAGCTGTAATCTTCTTTACTCCATGCAAGTCAATTGAAAAGACTAGTTAATGCAAGTCAAAGTCTAACTTTGTTGATGTTGAAACGACCAGATTTTGAGCATTCTCCTTTTTATGATGTTGCTAATAATTTGTTTCAGTTTAATAACAGTTTGTCTTTGAAAGAAGATGATTTTATGTTGCACAAATTACCTTATGGGTTAGCCAATGTAGTGAATGAAGTGTCAAAGAAAAGCAGTGCAAGCAAGGAGGACACACAATTCAGCATGGAAAAAAGTTGGTTTCAGAATGGTAGAATTCGCCATGGGAATAATTTGCAAGGTGAAAGTTATTTTAAGTCTTCTGGGAAGTTTGATCAGTGTAGAAAAAATTTGTTTTCTGCAGTTTACAATTGCTGTTCTGCAAATTTTAATCATTTGCATCATGACTCCGTCAATCTTAGCAATGGTTGATCAGTTGATTCCAGAGACAGATTATCATTTTCTCAAAAGCTTCATTTGATGAAATTGGGTAGATTTCAGTTATTCAAGGGTGGAAGAGTGGAGAATCACTTTCCACATTATCAGTTTCACTAATTAGAGAGCTTTTGGGGTCCAAAAGCTTCCCATTTGGGAGGTGTGATCAGGATATCAAAGTCCTTGTAGAAAAATGCTCAAAACTGAAGTTGCTCAGAATTGGTCAAAACTAGATCGACTGGAAAGAGCTCAGAAAAACGATCCTGTAGACGTGAACGGCACTGAAAACCGACGCCGTATGAGAAAGTTATTCAACTTTTAATTTTCTCAATTTCAGTTAAAAATGGCCAAAATTTGACTTTATTAAAAATTATTTTTATTAAAAAAATAATATTCCACAAAATATTATGTGAATATTCCATAGAATATTCTACGGAATATTTTGTAGCCAACCAATGAAAGGGTGCCACGTGGCCAGCTCGGAGGCCGCCACGTGGCCCCAAGGTGGAACGAAAAGGCATTTCAATTTTTTTTTGTGCACACGACAAGATTTGAACCCGGGTCGGGTCAGAAGCAATGGAGCGGCCCAACTGTTGGGTCAGGGCTATGATTCTTATTATTTAACGGAATGAATTTGTATTTGAACTTGCAAATTGGTTTGGGCGGGGCCCGAAAGTAAGGGCCAGCCCCCTCCATCATATGACTCAAAGCTCGAAACCAAGAGTCAAATGAATTTGGCGCGTTATCAAACGTGGGTCGTGGTCACGTTAAAAGGCGGAAGGTGCGGAGTTAATTTTATTATATGGTTTAAACTTTAAACATTTCCGCATTTAACTCTATTTTTACAAAAATATAACCGACGGGTGCGGTCCTATGGACCCCTGTGGCCCCTATCCCTAAGCACCTTCGGACAGGCGGAGTTATGGCAGATTCCGCTTAATTTGGTAGTCGCCCCTAATTTGTCGGGCTCAACTCCAGTTCTCCACATTTAGTGGAGTTTTTCAAGGTGACACTGGGCAAACTTCAGTTAGCCATAACTTTGGCTAGGGAAGTCCATTTGGGACGATTTTTTTTTATTTTGGGGTATTGAAGCATTCTGGAGCTATTGGGATAGGTTGCAGAGCCATCAGGGCGCTCTATCAGTGATTTTACCAGCGATTTTGGTTGTGGAGCCACCAGGGCCTCAGGAAAAATCAGCTGTGTTGGACTATACTCATCCATTGGAGGTGAATGAATAGTCGATTTATACTGATTTTAGTCCTCTGTTTCTGAATTTGTAGCTAATTTTGCCTTTTGAGGCTTTCTACATAGTGTAATTTTTAATTTGAGCATTAATGAAAGAGGGAAAAACCTATTTGGAGGCTTTTGGACCCAGCAGAGGTAGCCCAAGAGAGGGGTGAATTGCTTAAACAAATGCTTACTGTTATACTGTGCATTTTTGTTGTTATATTTTAGAATTTACTACATTAAACAGTAACTTTTCATAAGTCCACTTTTCCCAATCAGACTTATACAGTGATCACAACTCATTAGTTTCACTTCAAACCACATTACTTCCATTGCAGAATACTTGAACTTGCTTATTCAAACATAAAATTTTGACTAATGAATACTTTGCACATAAACAAATACTTTCATTGATCAGATCTATTTAAGTTTTTACATTATATTTCTTTAGGTAGAGCCAGTAAGTGAGCCAGAAGCTTCTGGTTTCATCCTTTGTAGTAAAGGTGAAATAACCAGTAAAAGCCCCTATTTTCAATCTTTGTATAAGAAATACTTTGTTGATACAATTCCAGATCAATTTTTCTCTATGTTTTTCTTTTTTGAATTATTTAAATTTTTCTTAGTTTTTTCAGTTGCTTGCTTGGTTTTGGATTCAGATACTTTCTTGGTAGGGTTTTCTGAATTCCGTTTATTTGAATTGTCCAAATTATTTTTTCTCTTTAGTTGTACTGTCTGTGGACTTCCATAATGGCATCCTCAAAACCCATTTTGTAGTCATCAGATTCTTCGGGCCCGAGGTAAGCTTGGACTAGTGAAAACAAGTCTCGCTCTTCTTCAGTGAGGAAGACATGATCCTCTTCATTGATTCCCATCAGATTTATATGCTTTTACTACTCTTCCTCCACTATCCCTTCGTTATCATCAACATAATTTTCTTGAAAGGGAGGCCTGATCTACTGATCAGGACCCCTTTGCTCTCTCTACCTATTTTTTGGAGGATTTCTTCTTGGGTTTTGATTTCTGTTTTGGGGTGCTGGTTGATTGTCTTTGGGTATTGGTCTTTCGTTCAAACGCATCCTCTCCATCATCCTTTCCATAGTCCTTACCAAGTTATCAATATTCGCATCATATATAGAAGCTATAGGCTCTTCTCTTACAGTGACTCTCCTCTCGGTCCTTATCCTGGCCCTTTTAGCTAACAAGTTAGCCTCTACACTCAAAACATTCTTCTTCATTTCCTCTAAGGTTGATGAGTCTCTTTCCCTAATCTGATAGGCCATGTTAGGTCAAGTCCATCTAGGAATTTAAGCAGCACTATCCCTTGGGGAGGTCTCATATTAGCAGGGAGTGCATTATATAAGCTATTAAATCTAGCACGGTCGCCAATATGTTATCACTCTATAATTTATAAGAGTGGAAAGACTAAATTATAAAGAACAACATCAAAACCACTTGAAGCCTAGGATCTAGCCCTCCTAAACTCAAAGAGGGATCTCTCTATAAGATTTAAATTTTTTTGAGTTTACTAATATTAGGCTAGTTAAATTGAGTGCGGGAGTTGTTTTCTTTTTATTGTTCGTGGTTGGATTTAAGGGGGGTTTATATAAACAATTTCCACTGGGCTATGGAATCAAAATAGGTTGGGTGTATACATCAAATTCCAGAGCAAATGCAAGGCAAGCTAGCTGCAAATACTGGTGTTTATAGTTGAGTGGAATTATGGGATGGAGAAAAGTGCTTTCAGTAATTACTTAAGAGAAACTAAGAATTCTTTAACCATACATCAGAAGAAAACATTGAAAATGTAAAGGGAGTCAGAATTGAGGTACTCCGAAACAACAAATCTTAATCTAAACTTCATGCTTTACAAATAGAATTATAATTGAAACACAAGAAAAGATTACAGTGGCAAAACATTAAAAATGAATAAGGAAAAACATCACCAAGACAACACAACACATGAATCTTGCAAAATGATCTCTTTTTTGATGCTCCAGCTTGAACAGTACAAATATTTGCAATGAAAAATGCTTACAAAACCAGGGTCCAAGCCCTGTTACAGAATGAAAACTTAGATTTAAACTATTTGCACCGAATTGTAGTTATCGAAGGGAAATCAATTCTTTTACTAGAAGAGTAACTAAAAATGGGTCTGCGTGTCTCATGCATGGACGTGTTGTGACTGTTTCTAGATAGATGTTCGAAGTAGAAGTGGAAGTGTCCCTTCACTATAAAGACCCTCTTGGCAGGTGCCCGATGTCCTTGTGGAGTTTTTATCTAACGCTGTGGCGGTCTGATGTGTTGGCAGATCTGATATACTAGGTGTGTTGACATTGACAATTCACTGGGATGCCAGCTTCGTCACTGAACTGAGTTGTCATCCTTCATGGAGCCTGTATAGATTTTCCCAACTCTCTGGAATTAGGATCTTGGTCCTATTCAACTTACAGTAGACTTCGTTTGTCTCCGTGTACTTCACGAATGTTGGTTTTAGTTGAAAAATGTGTTTCACCTCATGCTGTATGAAGACATCGTTGCTGATGACTTCATAGAATGTTTTCCCAGTCATGGTGTTCTTAATATTTGTGAACTTGGATGTGTCCTTGGAGATCTCTGTCAGCCTCTTTACATATTTAGTTCTGGGCATCAATTTATCATTGATACCAAACAAGGAAGGCAAACCTCTTTTGTTCAATGGCTTAATCTTGTTGAAAACCTTCTCACTTCAATCTCCAGTTGATGGCATCTCTCTTCTAGATGTGTGACCAGACTCTTCTTATTCAGCACCCTTTTAACTTCAAGAACAAAGGTTGTTCTGTCAACCACTTCCAATTGCTCCAATTCATGGCTGCCCTTGGAATTCAGGAATTTGATGACGTTGTTGGAAATTTGGGGCTTATCTCAAAGTTCCTCATTTGTTTTCTCAATGGAAACCTTCACTACCTCAATTAGATCCCTTTGTTAAAAAATTATCTGAATTAAGGGCCATATATCATTTACAGACACAATTATATCCAACCATATAATTTTTTTCACCCTTCCCATCATACAGCCAATTGAGGACTCCTACAGAGACTTCTGCAAGCTCTCATTTAGCTTTTTGCTAATCTGCAACTTCGTGGCATGTGCAGAGTCTTTCCATTTGAGTTTCTCCAGGAGGTCACTGAGTTGATTTTTCAGGCTTTTGATCTTTGCTGACTGTAAAGACATGTTCTCCATAATCTTGGGTAGTTTCTCAATACTTTCCCTCGGTGCTCCTGTGGATGTTGTGGCTGCTAGGATCATTGTGATAGGAACTGGTTGTAGGTGAATCATGGCCTTATATGCTTCTTTTTTCTCTTTTTTCACTGCATCCCTTATTACTTTCTGTCTTTCTTTGATCATTTTACCCATCTCATCCTCCATTTTCTTGATCTGCTTTGTTTGTTCAACAATTAATTGCAACATTTCTACCTTCTGTGTTTCAGTTTCTTCTATCTCCTTGGCCATAGGGTCTTTTGTTATTGGCATCTTAAGCTGTCTCCTCAAAGAAACTATTTCTGCATTCTTCATCCTCCCAAGGGTTTCTAACACTGCTATGTTTGATGGATTGTACCCGAGTTGTATCACTAATTCCTCCAGAGATTTTATATTTGAATATTTGTCCATGATAGAGACCTTTTCCAACGTTAATTGTGATTGTGCGTTGGACAAATTTACTTGTAGTTTTGAGAGGCTCATGGTTGTGGTAGTCAGGGTGGAGGAGATCATTTCCCTAGTCTGGTTGTGCATTTCCATTTGGTCTATTGGGTGGATGTTCTTTGCATCAAACTCAAAAGATGTCTTCTGGTAGTCCGTTGCAACTTTGGGCTAAGGTATTTGTGCCTCCAAGAATGCCATCCTCATCCTTCCCTTGTTAGAGTCAAAGGATGATAGGAGTCTACTCTTGGAGCTGCTTGTTTGTTTCCAAAATTTATTGTAAGTGTTGGTCTTGAGAACCTCATTCTTTCTCTTGATCTCCCTGAATGTGTCATAGATGTCTTCCTCCTTTTGTTCTGCAGTGGAAGTAGATGTGGGATTTTTCACATTCTGCTATTGGAATGGCACTGTGGAAGAGGATGTGGAGAAGATCGGGTGGCCACCTACTAAAGATGAACTTGGTGAATCCCAAATTGTGATGGTTGTTTGCTGGGTTTTATCATTTCCCTAGTCAAGGTCCATGCTGATCCTAGCTCTCTTCCTATATTTCATTTTGAACTCCTAAGTGGAGGAATCGATGTCCATGTATGTTTCATCCTCCCTGCTCCTCTTACTTCCTATTTCCTTTTCATGATCCTTTCCTTTGTCATATTGAACTCCTACCGCCTTCCTCTCTTGTGGGGTTGGTGTTTGGACTCCTGAAGTAGAGATGACCTATTCTTCAACCTCCTGGAGTGTGTCTGCCACCCATTCTTCTTGGTTCATGTACTTCTCTATCTCCAATCTGTGGGTATGGATGTAGGGTGTGGACTTGTTTTCCACCCCCTTCTTGGAGATGATCCCCATTTGATCATAGGACTAGGTGAAACCATGTGTGAATTTAATCTCTATCAATATTTTATCTCTCTCTCCCCTTGCTGCCATGCTGTTGCAGTTGAATGGACCGATTTGGGATTTGATCATGAATTGTGACTTATTCTTGGCTAAAACAAAATGCACATCATCAACATCTATCATTTGTATGATATACTCAAGGGCAAAAATCCTCATGGAGAGGTATTTGGGTAGTTTATAGGGGGGCAATTCATTGCCATAAACCCTAATCTTTGTGTAGTTTTGGTAGAGATACCAGTCTGTTGTCTTGATTTGCTTTGTCAACTGCATCACTTTCTTGATTTCCTCACTGACCCTGGGCTCTGTGGTGCTGCTGAGTGCATTGATTGCTGGGTGAACAAATAGGTCTACAAAGACCCTGTATGAATAGTATTCCTGCTATTTTCTCAATAGAGTTGTCCAAAAAATTATAGATTGGGATTGAGAGTCTTCACCTTGCTTTACCATGTTGAATTGGAACTTGATGGATTGAAAACAGGTAAACATGTACACCAACACAGAGGTATATTTGAATACCCCTTCTATTTGAAATAGGTCTACAAAGCTCTTGTATGAATAGTTTTCCTGCTCCTTTATCAATTGAGTTGTCCAAAAAATGACAGATTGGGATTGAGAGCCTTCACCTTGCTTTATCATGTCAAATTCGAACTTGATGGATTGAAAATAGGTAAACATGTACACTGTTATCCATGTTTACCCCCCCATTGAAATTTTAGCCATCCGCCCTTCTTGAACCCCTCAAAATCCCCGATCGTGGCTTAAGAAATCCATTTTTTCTTACTGTTGCCTTTCCCACCCCCATGAAACGCATTAGAAGGTGTCACGGATGCGTATTCAAAGTCATAAGAGGTCTAGCTCCTTTTAGTTATGGACCCCTATATCATATTGTCCGCACGACCAAAGCTCAGAACCGAGTGTTAAGTCCCAAAGGCGCTTAAGCGTATACGTCTATCACGCGCACCCTGGATCGTTCGATTAACCCATAAATCAATGGCTCGGAGTCTTATTTTCTATGGTGGTCCCCGCACCGGCATTCATTGCTCAAAACCGGCTTGTTTATTTCGCACCACCTTTGCTGGGCAGACGGTATTCCTCCTTCGGCTAGCGATTCCATACGTTGATCCCCGCGTGTCCCTCTGTACGGTCCCAAAACCGCTCCATTTCATGCGTTATCATTCGGTCATAGTCGCGCAGCGAAATCTACGTGAGCCGTTCGATCTGAAAGGCATCATCCGATGGTCATCGCGCTGTGAAGATGCACATGTGTTAAGCCCAGCGTACAGTGTCTCGGGGTCCACCTTTCATCGGTCTCCAATGCATTTTAGCCGTTGACCTGGTTTCAAGATCGAATGGCCCGGAATTGTTCACACATCCCGTTGATTGACCAAGTCCGCCTCCACGTCGTCCTTTCAACTTAGCCTTTCGTACTCCCATGTGTCATTTACATTCGCCTCCACCCTTCATTTCTCCGCCACCCTGCATCTCTGCATCGTTTCACCAATTCACCAAATCTGCACCACCATTTCCGTTAACCCCGCCACATTCACTACCCCTGTGTCTGGTTTTCTTTAACCATTTTGTGAGTTTTGCAGGTTTATGGCGCTGGAGAACTATCAGAATTCACGTCCACTATTACAGAAGCCAAGTACGCTCCAGAGGACCAATTATCAAATGCAGAATTATGGAGCAAGAATCTGAGAAGATATGCTGACATGACATCCATTAAAAAGCCAGGGTTTAAATCTATTTAACCTTCCAGGGTCATTCAAATGCACAGGTTGAGCAGATGAAGAATTAATGTCGCAGATAGAAAATATCAGTGAAGAGCAGGGGATTAGAGAAATGAATTTAAGGACTTTGGAGCTTTTACATAACCTTTTAGGGGCAAAGTACCAAATCGAAGACCCTGCAGATCACTAGAAAGATCTTTTCACAGAAAACAATGCCCTCAAGGTTTATTTCAGCTGAATTTTCTCCAGGAAAGGACAGAATGTTCATGTGGAATTATCTTTTTACCGTGTTCCTGAAGAGATTTTCTGCCCAGTGCATTTATTTTTGCAAGCAAGTTATCAAGTACAGATAATATTACCTAGTCATTCAACAGTATGGGTGTGAATGTTTCCGCCATTTTGTTTAAATGAAACAATTAATTGTTTTCACCTACTTCTTTATTAGTTTCTCCTCTTCTTCCCCTATAAAAACCAGGAAGAAAGACATTATAAGGGTTCCTAATTTTTATCAGAGAATTGTGCAGTGAAAGGCATTTTTGTATACATTTTGTAAAAGCTCTTACACGAAGATTCAGAGCCCGTAGGGTCTCAGTGAGGAGGAGTTCTATCTGTATTAGAGGATTCTGGTCTTTGGTATCTCACAGTGTGTAACTTCCTTTTATGTGTTTAATACAACATTTCATTTTATCCATCTTCTTGTATCATGTACTGGAATGCGAGTGGCTCACTGATTTTAGGTAAGGATTTATCCTAGTTGATACCCATACTTGGATCAGTCAAGCGCTTTAAATATGGCTCAGGCGTGATATACTGTTTCATGTTCATTTCATCCATCTTGCTGCTATATTAGTTTCTTTGGGAGGGTGCTTTTAAAACGCCATTGTCATGTATGGATTCTTAGATTGATAAGCCCATATATGGTTCTGTTGTGTATCTGGGTATCAGATCAAAGTTAACTAATATCTTATAAATGTTTCTTTCACTACATACACCTTATGATATCTGATTTCTGTGGCATATTACTTGAATCGTCCCTCTTTACAGTAAATTGTCTCCTAATTGTCTGATGCTTTTGTGTTGGAGCTTTGCATCTTGTTTCTGCAACATTACTTTCCCTGTGACAGTTTCTGTGAGTTCTGGTCCCATTTAAATCAATTTCCTTGTTTACAAGAGATAGCAGGAGAGCCTTTGGATTGACACCCAAGCTTTATTATATGCTCCTTGCTATGATAAGATGTCCCAGGCACTGGTCTATGGCAACTCTAGGTTGTCTCTAGGAGTGACAATATCTGTCGACAACATCTTTCTGGTGCTGTTGCTAGGGATGAATTTAAGAATATCAGTTTCCCTGGGCCTCGACAAATCATATTCACTCTCTAATTAGGTGAGCATAGAGAGTTGAAGAGTTGCATATCTCTCACCTTGGCGACTCCACTATTGTTTATTTGATAAATCTATTTGTAGTCCTGGCTCCCCGTAAGCCACACCTGAGGTCAGATACATCACAGTCAAAGACACCTTCAGTTTCTGACCCTGAGAAGATTATACATAAAAGAAGTTGGAAAGAAAAGAAATCAGTCCGTGCCGAAATCCCTGAATATTCTGTAGAAGATTATCCATCCTCTTCTTCTCAAGAATTCCCAGTAGAAAATCCCGACTCCACTGTGGGAGATACATAATATTATTCATATGGCCCACCCAGGGGAAGTGTTAGAATTAAAGCTAGTATTCACCCTACTCCTGAGGTCGAAGAGGTTAAAGAGGTCATTGAAGTAGCTGTTGTTAACCGTGAACTATTCCCATCTACGCCTCAAGCTTCTGTACAGTGTATTCATGTTGTTATTCATACTCCACTTCCACCTTCGCCTCTTCCTCCATTTGTACACCAGATTGTTGCACAACCCCCACCTCCTCCAATGGCTAATGTCCCAGCCTTTTTGTTAAACAAATATGCTCCCCTGGCATTACCTCAAGTGCTTAATGATATGCCACAGGATTATTTGAAGATCTTGCCCAGATTCACTGGGGAAAATGAAATAGATGCTCAGAAACATCTTGAGACCTTCTGCTCTTTTGCAGAAAACTTTAATGTAGAAAATTTGGATGTGGTTTTAGGATTATTTGTGCAGTCTCTAGACGGTGAAGCCAGAAAATGGTTTAAAACATTAGGAAACCATTCTGTAACCACTTGGGATGATATGGAAAATACCTTTCTCAGAAAATGGGGAGAAAAGAAAGATCATGGATAGTGTCTTACTGAGTTCAATACACTTAAGAAGAAACATAATGAAGGGGTGTCAGAATTTATCAAAAGATTTAACAAGTTATATCTAAATCTCCTTGCAGATATGAAGCCTCATCAGAACACTGCCAAAGTTGTTTTCATAGCTGCCTTCGACTCTGATTTTGGTTTCTCTCTTAGGGAAAGGAAGCCTGCCACCCTAGATGATGCTCAGTCAGATGCTCTTGAGTTGGAAGCAAATTTTGCTTCCACTGGAAAATTAAAAGTGAAAGTGGAACAAGATACCAGAAGAAGAGGTAAAGAGGAAGTATCTACTTCAAATCAGGATAAGGATTCAGATAGAATTGAAGAAATGAACAGAATGATTAAGAATCTTTCTAATAAACTGGTCAAGCTTGAATTGGAGACTAAGAACTTAGCTTCCCAGAATTTCCAGAATACTCCAAACAGGGGTTACAATCCTCAGTATAGAAGGCCACCCCTGCAAATATTGCCAAGGGAAGCAAAGGAGCAACAAGATCAAGTTCCACACCCATTATACCTGGAAGGCCCAGTAGATGACTCCATTGAAGATGCCGCTTATGAGCTAGAAGACTCAAATCTTGCTTTTTCAAATAATGATCAAGAAATAGAATACCCCTTGCAAGAAGAAGGAAATGTTGGAGACACAGAGGACTCAGAGGCTGATTATTATTGTAAACAATTTGCTGATTTTATGCAAGCACACTTCAATAGAAAATATGATCTCAGGTCTTCAAGGAAGAGAACCCGTACTCAAGATCAAGAAGAAGAGCCTCCCCAGAAGGAAGCATCTGCTCCAAAGGAATCAACGATGCAGAAAGCCACAGACAAAGGTAAGAGTCCTCTGAACAAACCTTTGCAGTCTAATGATCAAATTCCTTCTTCTTCAAAAGTAGTCACTCCTCCTAATGCTGAGTATGTATCAAAAGAAGTTAAACCTTCAACAGAAAATAAAGAGTCAAGAGAAGCTGTAATATATAAGCCCCCTCCTGCTTTCAATTTGCAAAAAGAACTTGAGAAAGTCAAAATCCCAGTCCCCCTGACTGAGCTGTTGAAACAACCTGCATATCAATCTCAAGTTACTTCTTTCATGTTCCCTCCTGAAGTGCCAATAATTCCAGATAGTCTTAACCTACAAGAAGAAAGACCCATGGTAGTCTTTGGCCCACATGTCAAGGAGATAGACCCCTCTACTCCTCCTTTCTATGTGTCTCTAGTGATTCATGACCTGCTGTTACACAATTGTATGCTAGATTCTAGAGCTTCCCATAATCTTATGCCTCTGTCAGTCATGGAACAACTAGGACTACAAATCACACGTCCATATAAAGACCTATATTCATTTGATTCCAAAAGAGTTAAATGCTTGGGGATGATTAAAGATTTAGTGGTCAACTTGGCCCAAATTACAGCAAAAAGTGTAGTAATGGACATCGTGGTGGCTGACATCCCAGCTCACTTTGGCATGCTGTTGTCAAGGTCCTGGGGAACAAAAATTGGTGGGTCACTCAAATTAGACTTAACATATGCCACTATTCCAATTTTTGGTGGCCAGGAGAGGAGATTGTACAGAGAAACCAGATTTGTCAAGATGGTGACTAAGGCTGACAGCTCAGAGAATTCACCAGTCTACAGCAAGGAAGGAGATTTCTCATGTTTGATGTTGGAAGAAGATCAAAATTATGCTCAGGAACCTTCCTTCTACCAGATAAAGACTGAGCAGCCTTTAGAAGACCATGAAGCAGGAGTATGGACTCTACATTTTGATGGAGAAAATTCAAGAGAAGGAAATGGAGATGGAGTATTACTAATCTCTCCTACAGGAAAATGGGTGCCACTGTCTTTTAAATTGGAATACGAAGCTAATAATAATGTGACCGAATACGAGGCACTGTTGCTAGGACTGCAGACTGCCAGGAGCATGGGCATACAGTGTTTAAAGGCTCTAGGAGACTCTGAGCTGGTAGTCAGATATGTCAGAAATCAATGTCAAACCAAACATCCTTGGTTGAGGGCTTACAGGAATGAAGTTTGGGACATGGTGGAGAATTTCTTCTCAGCATTTAATATCCAGTTCATGCCCCAGGAGAAAAATAGAATGGCTGATTCTCTTGCTGTGGCTACCAGTACGTTTCATCCCCCTCAGAATCCTCTCCTGAGGTATGAAATCGAGGTACGTTATAGACCATAAATCCCAGATAATATTAAGCACTGGCAGGTATTTGAGGATGATGAACAGATGAAGAAATTCCTGGAAACAGTGGGAGAATTCTCTAATATGGAGATTGATGACCACAAAGAGGATGAGGCTGAGAATGTTTCATAAAATAAATGGGAAGAGAAAATGGCAGGAAGTAAAGTGCTGCAGCTGAAAGGAAATGTCATCCCTAGAGGGTTGGTGCCTCTAGAAAGATTATTTGATAGAAATGATGTCCCATTGCAGCCTAGTAAAGTGCTAGAAGAAGATCAAGTGGGAGATCTGAATCTGGGTACTGAGGCTGATCCTAAAGTTGTAAAATTATCCAAGAAGGTCCCAGAGGAATATAAAGAAAAATACCTGAAATTATTTCAATCTTATAAAGATGTATTTGCATGGTCCTATCAGGACCTGAAAACTTTTGATATCAATATATGCAGCATAAAATTCCTCTGAGGGAAGATGAAAAACCTTATAAGCAGAAGCTCAGACAGATAAATCCTCTGCTGCTTCCCTCCCTTGAAAAAGAAATTAAGAAGTTGCTGAAGGCAAAAATAATTGTGCCCTTGAGATACTCTGAATGGGTGGAAAACCTTGTCCCTGTCTGAAAGAAAAATGGAGAAATAAGGCTATGTGTGGATTTCAGGAATTTAAACAGGGCATCTTTAAAAGATAATTATCCACTACCCAAGATGGACCACATCTTGCAGAAAGTGGTTGGAGCCTCTAGAATGTCAATGATGGATGGTTTCTTTGGTTATAACCAGGTGGCTGTACTTCCAGAAGATCAGAAGAAAACTGCTTTCACCACACCATGGGGTACATTCATGTATGCCAGGATGCATTTTGGATTGATTAATGCAGGGGCCACTTTTCAGAGGGCTATGGATATTGCTTTTGTTGGGGAGAAGGATAAATTTTTAGTGGTGTACCTTTATTATATTACAGTGTTTTCAAAAAATGATGCTGAACATATAGAGCATTTACGAAGAACTTTTGAAAAATGCAGAAGGTATGGTCTTTCTCTTAATCCACAAAAGTCTCTATTTGCATTAGAGGAAGGAAAACTTTTGGGGCATATTGTAACTAAATATGGGGTAAGAGTAGATCCCAAAAGAGTAGAGGTTATAAATAACATCTCTCTCCCCAGAAATAAGAAGGAAGTGCAAGTATTTTTAGGCCGGATAAATTTCTTCAGAAGATTTATTCCTAACTATGCTGAAATAGTTAGGCATATAACAGATATGCTAAAGAAGAATAATGAGGTGAAATGGTCACAAGAATCACGGGAGGCCTTTGCTAGAATTAAAGCTGCATTTGCTGAAGCTCCTGTACTAGCTGGGCCAGATTATACTAAACCATTTATGATCTTTTCATTTGCTTCACCTCATACAGTAGCTGGAGTATTATTACAGAAAAATGAAGAAGGATATGAGCAGCCTATAGCTTTCTTTAGTCAAGTAATCCATGATGCTGAATCGAAATACAACATATTAGAAAAGAAGGCATATGCCCTGGTGAAGTTCCTCAAAGCCTTTAGAATGTATATTTTGCAGTCCCACATTACTGCATATGTCCCTACAGCAGCTGTCAAAGACATCCTTATTCAGGGAGATAGTGAAGGAAAAAGAGGGAGGTGGATTGCAAAGATACAGGAATATGATTTGGACATCCGTCCAACTAAGCTAATTAAAGGACAGGGGCTTGCTAAAATGTTATCCGAATCAAACTATCAGGCTCTAGGCATAAATCTATCCATGATAGCAAGTGGAGAGTCCGAGAGTGAAAAAGAGCAGCAAGGAGTGAAGAGTGTTACCCAAAAAGCACATATAAAGTATTTCACCAGTCCTTGGTATAAAGAAATAGTAGAATATATTTTGACACTCAGCTGTCCTCCGAGTTGTGATAAGGAAAAATACAAAACATTGAGGCTGAAATCACAAAAGCATATAGTTGCCAATGGTCAGTTATATTGGAGAGATCCTTCAGGCATACTATTATTGTGCCTCACAGAAAATGAAATAGAAAGTATAATGATAGAGTTTCATGATGGAATTTGTGGAGGACATTATAGCTGGAGAGCCACAGCTCATAAAATCCTGAAGGCTGGTTTCTACTGGCCGAAATTATTTGGAGATGTTTTTGCTTGGGTCAGAGCATGTGATAAGTGTCAGAAATTTGCTGAGAGACAGAAATTGACGGCTCTGCCCTTGATTCCAGTTCATGTAGATGAACCATTTCAACAATGGGGAATAGATTTTATAGGTGAGATTCACCCACCCTCAAGTGGCCAACATAAATGGATATTAATTGCCACAGATTATTTCACAAAATGGGTAGAAGCCATACCTGCAAGGAATGCTACAGACGCTGTCATCATAAAATTCATGGAAGAAAACATCATATCCAGGTTTGGCTGCCTTGCTAGAATAGTGACTGATAATGCACAGGCCTTCAAGTCTGCAAAGTTTGTAAATTTCTGCTAGCAGTAAAATATTGCATTAAATCATTCCACAGCCTACTATCCACAGGGAAATGGTTTGGCAGAGTCTTCGAACAAAACTCTGGTGAGGGCCTTGAAGAAAACTATAAATGAAAATCAGAAGAATTGGGATTCTCAATTGAAGTTTGCTCTATGGGCGAATAGAATCACCAGTAAAAGAGCAACCGGGAAATCTCCATATGAATTGGTATATGGACGAGCAGCAGTGTTTCTTGTGCAACTGGCTTTGCCAGTGGCGCGTTTCATGCAGGAAAGTAAGGAAGAACCTGATGATATGATCAGGAGAATCAATCAACTGGTAGAGTTAGAGGAAACACGAGACCAAGTGAATCAAAGATTAGCTGAATATCAAGAGAAAATGAAACATATGTTTGATCAGCATGCAAAAGACAGGAAATTGCAAATTGGAGATCTGGTGCTCAGATGGGATGTCCGGAGGGCCAAAAAATGAAAACATGGAAAATTTGATCCCCTTTAGTTTGGCCCATTTAAAATTGTGGAACAGGGAGGAAATAATACTTTTATGTTGGAAAATTTGCAGGGTGACTTGCTTGACGCCCCTGTAAATGGCCAATTTCTCAAGCCCTACTTCCAACTCTGATTCAGGCAGAGCAAGCCTAATGAACCATATTGTATATAAGTTTTGTTTCGGTTTTGGTTTAATCCAGGTGGATGTGCTGATAAATTATGGAGTGAAGTATTGAGGGGCTGAAGAACAGGATTTAAAAAAATGATGATTAGGAGGTCTGTGCAGTTCTCGACACGTCCAGGGATGAACGTGCCGTCCCCAGCTGGAGCCGATGTTATCTATGTCTACCCCCCAATTAAAATTTTAGCCATCCGCCCTTCTTGAACCTCTCAAAATCCCCGATCGTGGCTTAAGAAATCCATTTTTGCTTACTGTTTCCTTTCCCGCCCCCATGAAACACATTAGAAGGTGTCACGGATGCGTATTCAAAGTCATAAGAGGTCTAGCTCCTTTTAGTTATGGCCCCCTATATCTTATTGTCCGCACGACCGAAGCTCAGAACCGAGTGTTAAGTACCAAAGGCGCTTAAGCGTATACGTCTATCGCGCGCACCCTGGACCATTCGATTAACCCATAAATCGATGGCTCGGAGTCTTATTTGCTATGGTGGTCTCCGCACCCGCGTTCATTTCTCAAAACCGGCCTGTTTATTTCGCACCACCTTTGCTGGGCAGGCGGTATTCCTCCTTCAGCCAGTGATTCCATACGCTAATCGCCGCGTGTCCCTCTGTACGGTCCCAAAACCGCTCCATTTCGCGCGTTATCATTCGGTCATAGTCACACAGCGAAATCTACGTGAACCGTTAGATCTGAAAGGCATCATCCGACGGTCGTCGCGCTGTGAATATGCACATGTGTTAAGCCCAACGTACAGTGTCTCGAGGCCTGCCTTTCATCGGTCTCCAATGCATTTTAGTCGTTGATCTGGTTTCAATATCGAATGGCCCGGAATTGTTCACACATCCTGTTGATTGACCAAGTCCGCCTCCATGTCGTCCCTTCAACTTAGCCTTTCGTACTCCCACGTGTCATTTACATTCGCCTCCACCCTTCATTTCTCCGCCACGCTGCATCTCCGCATCGTTTCACCATTTCACCAAATCTGCACCACCATTTCCATTAACCCCGCCACATTCACTACCCCTATGTCTGGTTTTCTTTAACCATTTTGTGGGTTTTGCAGGTTTATGGCGCTAGAGAACTATCAAAATTCACGTCCACTATTACAGAAGCCGAGTACGCTCCAGAGGACCAATTATCAAATGCAGAATTATGGAGCAAGAATCCGGGAAGATATGCTGACATGACATCCATTAAAAAGCCAGGGTTTAAATCTATTTAACCTTCCAGGGTCATTCAAATGCACAGGTTGAGCAGATGAAGAATTAATGGCGCAGATAGAAAATATCAGTGAAGAGCAGGGGATTAAAGAAATGCATTTAAGGACTTTGGAGCTTTTACATAACTTTTTAGGGGCAAAGTACCAGATCGAAGACCCTGCAGATCACTAGAAAGATCTTTTCACAGAAAACAATGCCCTCAAGGTTTATTTCAGCTGAATTTTCTCCAAGAAAGGACAGAATGTTCATGTGGACTTATCTTTTTACCGTGTTCCTGAAGAGATTTTCTGCCCAGTGCATTTATTTTTGCAAGTAGGTTATCAAGTACAGATAATATTACCTAGTCATTCAACAGTATGGGCGCGAATATTTCCGCCATTTTGTTTAAATGAAACAATTAATTTTTTTCACGTACTTCTTTATTAGTTTCTCCTCTTCTTCCCCTATAAAAACCAGGAAGAAAGACATTATAAGGGTTCCAGATTTTTATCAGAGAATTGTGCAGTGAAAGGAATTTTTGTATACATTTTTTAAAAGCTCTTGCACGAAGATTCAAAGCCCGTAGGGTCTCAGTGAGGAGTTCTATCTATATTAGAGGATTCTGGTCTTTGGTATCTCACAGTGTGTAACTTCCTTTTATGTGTTTAATACAACATTTCATTTTATCCATCTTCTTGTATCATGTACTGGAATGCGAGTGGCTCACTGATTTTAGGTAAGGATTTATCCTAGTAGATACCCATACTTGGATCAATCAAGTGCTTTAAATATGGCTCAGGCGTGATATACTGTTTCATATTCATTTCATCCATCTTGCTGCTATATTAGTTGCTTTGGGAGGGTGCTTTTAAAACACCATTGTCATGTATGGATTCTTAGATTGATAAGCCCATATATGGTTCTGTTGTGTATCTGGGTATCAGATCAAAGTTAACTAATATCTTCTAAATGTTTCTTTCACTACATACACCTTCTAATATCTGATTTCTATGGCATATTACTTGAATCTGCCCTCTTTACAGTAAATTTTCTCTTAATTGTCTGATGCTTTTATGTTGGAGATTTGCATCTTGTTTTTGCAACATTACTTTCCCTGTGACAGTTTCTGTGAGTTCTGGTCCCATTTAAATCAATTTCCTTGTTTACAAGAGATAGCAGGAGAGCCTTTGGATTGACACCCAAGCTTTATTATATGCTCCTTGCTATGATAAGATGTCCTAGGCACTGGTCTATGGCAACTCTAGGCTGTCTATAGGAGTGACAATATCTGTCGACAACATACACCAACACAGAGGTGTATTTGTATACCCCTTCTGTTTGAAATTTCAAGAACTGATCGTGGATTGCATCAGCAAGGAACTGAGAATAGTTGAACACAACAGTGGGCTTGGCATCTACAGAGAGGATAAAGAAGAAACCAATTATGTCTTCGTCTATCAACTGATCATTATGATAACCTAACAAATAAGATAGGGTAGAGACAATGTGCTGGGTCCTTTTTGGGAAGGTGGATGATGGATATGGGGGATTTGTGGTAGGCATTGGTGCATTTAGATTCATGAAAAGCTTCAAGATTTTGGGTCTGCTAGAAAAATATAATCCCTGGTATAGTCTTAGAAGGGCCTCATATGAAGAAGGTAAAATTCTCTCGAAAATGGGGGCCTGCAACATCTCTTGAATGGATGGGGCATTTAAATCAAACAAAATTTCTCCTGCAGGATTCACTATGGCTCTTTTTTAATTTCATAGCAAGACTGACATTTCCTAATTAGCTTGGGGCAGCTATGGGTTCTAGGAAAGATGTCATTAGGAGAATTTTGAGGTCTAAAATGGGCCTCCTAAAGAAAATGTACAATCAAAATAAACTTTATGAGAACCAATCACATTTTAGGGGATGGCATAATCCCTAATGGTTGAGGTGGCATTTCTTGAGTTAAAAGTATTTACTTGTCACATTCTCAATAGTTGATAAAAACTCATGGTTAACCATGGTAATGCTCTAAGTACTTTTAAAGTCAAAGTAAAATACTCATAATAAATTTCTTTTCACATTTTTTGAATAAAATTCATACATAAAATAATATATTACATTTATTATATTATTTTTATATAGTACATTAATTACATGTTATTATACAATTTAAATAATATAAATTTTAATTAATAACATATTATATAATTAAGAATTTATGAATTTATATTTATATTTTATTTTAAGTTATTTAAGTACAAAGGTCAAATGTATTAGTTGTTCAATGATAATGAATTTTTCTTGAAAGATTCATTCTTATTTATAGTCAATTCAATACAATTTTTTTATTAATTTTATTTTGGTACAATTTTTGAATTTAATTTAACTATGGTTACATGGATTGTGGTGCAAAAAGTGAATTCCAAATTCATAAATATTATTTTACTGATTTAGCTATTATTTTATTATTTCCTTAGGAGGCCCATTTTAGACCTCAAAATTCCCCTAATGAATGTGGGAGTTTAGTTTTCCATAGATTGATACCATTTGCCTCATCAAGGAGCTTATCCTCAAGCCAATAGTAGACATCGAGCAGGTCGAGGTCTAACTCTGTTTCATGGATCTTGTAATCACTGTCAGCCAGGGGAATATGGTCCAAGTCTACTTGGGGGTAGACCATGGGATTGAAAGGTTGCTGATATGCCTTGGGAGGCATGATTTGATTTTTCACTCTCTATTTCACCTACAAAGGGAATGGGCTGCAAGAGAAGGAGAATAGAGAAGGGAGAAACAATATGAATTTATAGTGAGGAAGGGGATTAGGATCAGAAATAAATTAGCTGAAACAAGAACTGTAACTAGGCTGAAAGAGCACTGATTGTTCCTTATTTGATGTGCAATTTACCCTTCAGCCAAGGTGTCTGGTCCTGATCTCCTCTGCAGTTGTCTATAAATATCACAATTTGTATAAATTCAATAGTAACAGCAATGCAAACTTTGGCGTTACGGTGGATTCAGGTTTTAACATGTGGCTGGAGGGTAACCATTGAGTTGGCGCAGGTCCATTGGATAACGACCAGACCATTCATGGTGTAATGGTGCTATTGGTGGAAGGGGATGTGACAGGGCGAAGTGGACAGGTGATGGAGGACGTGGCGTGACGACATTGACAACGGTCATAGGGTTGCAGTAGTTTGGAGGACAACGAAAACATATTTTCTGAGGGGGGCTCAGGTGGTAAGCGGTAATAGAGAAGGGGGGTGTGAAGAAGTGGGAGTGCGACACGGGAGGAGTAGGTGGTCATGGATACTGCCCATTCCGAACCCCCCCTTTGTTAACGTTCGATGATTGAGGGGGGGGCGAAATGGGGCGGGGATGGTGAGGTGAGGGGCAGACATGGAGGGTAAGGTGGGAGGTGTTTAGCGCTGAGGGGATGTGAGATGTGGCAAGGAGGTGGGACCCGACGGTTATTGAAAATCGCATGTCGGAGGATTTAGTTATGAACAATAGAGGTAAACCTTAAATATTGCGAAGTGCGGGGAGAGGGGGTGACGTGGCGAGGACGTGGGACCCGCCGGCTATCGAAAATCGCATGTAGGAGGATTTAGTTATGAGTAGTACCAGTAAACTTTAAAACTAGTGAAGTGCGAAGTGCAGGGAGAGGGAGTGACGTGGTGAGGAGGTGGGACAGCGAGCAGCTTGCAGATTGTAGACTTTACCATATTCGTTTGTGCTATCCTTTTACACTTGCAAAGTGCGAAGTGCGGGGAGGCAGAAGTGACATGGCAGGGAAGGTGGGACTGCCCGCAGCCTGCAGATCATAGATTTTACCATATTCGTTAGCACTATCCTTTTACACTTGCGAAGTGCGAAGTGTGGGGAGGGGGAAGTAACGTGGCAGGGAAGGTGGGATCGCCTGCAACCCGGATATCGTAGACTTTACCATATTCGTTAGCACTATCCTTTTATAGTTGTGAAGTGAGAAGTGTAGGGAGGGGGAAGTGATGTGGTAACGTGGTGGGACCTAAGGACATCACAAATCACAAATTGGGAAATTTAGTGGTGATTGGGGGATTTTGTGAAATGAAGGAATGGCAAGGGATTTTTGTGATTTGGTCGATACGAATTGCGATTTGGTGCTTTGTAGGACTTGCACAAGGCTTAGGATGAAATATATTTCGCCTCAAAGGATTTTGAAGTCCCCATTTCATTTTCCTTTCGTTTCTTCCTCCTTGCATATCTACCTACCTGAACTACTCATATAACATTTTTCTTCCTTTCTAGGGTGCATTTAGACTTGCAGACCCTGAAAATTTTCTTTTAAAATTATAACTTAACTCCTATCCCTTATTTCTCCTATTGATATAGATTAACATGTTAAACCATCTCATTTTATACCTATCTACTCGTAAGCCAAGATTAAACAGTTTTGCAAATATTTATTTTCCAACCTATCAACAAAAATTGAAAACTGTCCAATCATGATTAAACTGTATGACTAGACAAAACTATATAATGAGTAGTGGCATTTGAAATTGCAACACTTTAAGTTTTATTTCTTTTTTTGGGTTCTTTCTTTTTTCCTTTTTTTTTTCTCTTTTCTTTTTCTCTATATTTATACCCTCTTTTCTTTCTTTTTTATTTGAAATAATTTGAATTTTTAAAATCCTTTCAATAATGAAAACCTTGCAAGAAATATGAAGTATCCAATTACCTTGAGATCCTACAATTTATAGGGTACTAACAGTGGCTCCAGCTGGGGATGGTGCTTCTTGAAGAGATGTGTTAAGAATTTGAGACCAGTAGCCTTGGATTCTCCTTTTTCTACAACATTTTTAACTGATTTCCTTTCTTATTCAACTATTGCTTTTCTGTTGTTATATATGCTCATCAAACTAGGATTAGGGCCTTCACTTTGGGCTTCAATGGAAATTTAACTCAAGTTTATAGAAGAAGTGATGTTTTAGCATCCTGCCATCGACAGGACCTCCATATACTTCTGTACCATCCAACTCTTTGAGAAAATAAACATTATTTCCCCTGAAAGCATGAATGATGCATGGCCCTTGCCAAAGATTATCAAAATTTCCATGCTTGCCTTTATCCTCTATTTTGGAATCCCATTTCAGAACCTTATCACCTAGACTGAAATCATTGGCCTTGGTTTAGTTGTCAAAGATATTTTTGATATTCTCTTGCATCACTTGGGTTTTTTTCTAAACCTCTTCTTTGGACTGTTGCAGCTGAATGGTGTTATTAATTCTCCTTTGAATGCCATTTGGTTCAGCTTGGATCTCTTGGATTATCTTCATTACTGGAACCCCCAAGGAAGAAGGAAACAATGCATCCATTCCATAAACCAATTGGTATGGAGACATGCCAATTGATTTATTTGTGGTGATCCTATCAGCCCACATAGCATTGATCAACTTATTGTGCCATGATTTCTTATTCTCCTCTAGAATATTTTTAATGATGTTCACCAGGATTTTATTTGAAGATTCATCCAATCCATTACCTTAAGGGTATTAGGTTTTTGAATTCCCCAGTGATATATGATATCTGTGACAGAAATAAACCATCTTTTTGGATCTGAAGGTCGCAACATTGTCTGTGATGATTTTCCTATGACATCCAACTCTAGAAAGGATGTTTTTTTCTAGGAATTTTATAAAGACATAGTCAGTGGCGTTTTTAGAAGGGGTGGCCTCTATCCATTTGGTGAAATAATATGTAGCAGTGAGGATCCATTTATGTTGAGAAGAGGAGGGAGGGTGAATTTCTCCTATGAATTCTAATCCCCACTGTTGGAATGGGCTTTCTACAGAAATAGGTTTCTGGGGCAAGGGCAGTAGCTTCCTCTTTCCTTCAAAGATTTGATATTTATGACAAGCAATGACCATCTTATGGACATCAAGAAAAATGGTGGGCCAATAAAAACCAGCTCTCATGATTTTGTTAGTAGTGGTTTTCCAGTAGAGCTGGCCACCACAATCACTCCCATGGAACTGCCGCATTACTCTATCTGCATCATCCTTCAATACAAATTTAAGAAAAATGCCTCCAATATCTTTCCATTACAACACATTTTCTAAAATGCAGAATTTAACAACTTTGAGTTTTATAAATCTAACCTTTGTTTTAGATAAACCAGGAGGAGCATTTATATTAGACAGTACATACAAAATATCAGCATACCATGGATAATTTAGGAATGCTTCATCAATTGTTGGAGTCGCCAGTTCCTCTTGATCATCTAGTGCGTGTACCATGTTGATGTCTAGTGCATGTAAATTAGATTCTTCCATTAATTCAGCTAGTACCTGGCCTTTGATCAACTTGGTAGGCTTGATTTCCAAATCATACTCTAGGATTACTGCAATCCATTTTCCTCTTTTGCCATCAAGACCATTTTGTGTTGGAATGTCTTTGACAACTACATTCAGAACATAAGCAATGGTATGTGAATGTAAAATATAGATTCTAAAATCTTTCAATGCTTTAACCAATGCAAAAGCTTGTTTTTCCATGATATTAAATTTCAGAGATGCATCTCTTAATGCCTTGCTGAAAAAGGCTATTGGATTTTCTTTCCCTTCATTGTTTTTTTGTAACAAAACAACAACAATAGTTTGTTCAGAGGCAGAAGAGAAAATCATGAAATCTTTAGTGAAATCCAAACTGATTAGTACTGGGGCCTTTGTCAATGCTAGCTTGACCAAGTCAAAAGATTGTTTTGCTTCTATGGTCCACTTTATTTCTGATCCCTTCTTTAGCATGTTAGTGATGTTCCTTAAAAGTTCTGCCAAGTTAGGTATAAATCTCCTTAGGAAGTTGATTTTACCAATGAAGGATTGGAGTTCTTTCAAATTTCTGGGATGGATTATTTTTGTAGAAATTATAAAAGATGCATGTATATTACCGGACTCCCCTGATCTAAAAAATTAATCTTATGTTAAATACAGAATCCTTCCACTTAATTCTTTGTAGAAATTAAATCTCCAATTGAAAACACATATTAAACAAATCAATCGCACATAAACACAATTGTTTAACGGGAAAGCTTAAAGCTAAAAACCTGTAGTGTCCTATTTTTTTTCCTAGTATATTTTGTCACTCCTATTAAGGGTTATTTTTGATGAGTTATATATATATGGAATATTGATCACTAGATTGAGGAATAACATTTTATATATATATATATGATTGTATTTCCTCTTTATGTTTATGTATGTCATAGTGATCACTATATTGGGTAACAATGTTTTATATCCATGGTTTATGTATGGAAGATTGACCCTTGGTTTGGGAAAAATGTTTTATGTAGTTGTATTTTCCCTTATGTGTGGTATATTTGATTATGTGTTTTATATGATGTTATGCATATGTCTCTCTTTTTGCATCTGACTTGTGTATCAGGTGTATGACATGGATGGAGAACCTGGATTGAGACACATAAACCCATGGATGCTCATGGTTATGTGGAAAAAAAAAAAAAATGGTTAAATTATGTTTTATGGATGATACATGACTTGCATGATTATATATATGTCTAACATTGTAATGAGCAGGATGTGGTAGGGGACCATATCATCTTCCAACAAGGATAAATGACAGTGGAAGTCATTTCTTCAAAACCCAAATGACTGTGGAAGTCATGCACCATTCATGGTAAAATGTGGTTAAGTTAATTTCATTATGAAATTCATATGATTCATTTGATCTATGAGATTGTGATGTATGTAGGTCTTCAAACAAGGCCTTACCAATGAACCATCAAATGGGTAAAAGCTCACAATCAGTATCATAAGGAGAAACGTGGAGTTTCAAAGCACAGTAGATGAGAAAGCATGGAAATTAGGGCGTGGAGTCCTAAATCCAAGAAATATAAAGACGTGGAGTCTTGTATATTTAGGGCGCGGAGTCCTAAATATTTAAAAAGACCAAGTTATGGAATCTTAGATCTTTGGAGTAGATCAGGGCGCGGAGTCCTCAATCTACTAAGGCACGGAGATGCATGAAATAGGGGTGCGGAATCCCTATTCTCCGAAAGAAAAATACCACTCATGGATAAATCTCAATCTGACAATTTTGGAATGACTTTCTAAAAATAGAAAGTCATGTCTAGCATCTCAAGCATGACTTTCCAAAAATAGTAAATCTCCTTGCATAAATTAGTAATCAAGCACAGTTGAAGGAAATTAACTTAACTTATCTTTAATCAATCCTAATAGTTCAATATTGACTTAATCCTCAATATTATTAGTATTATCATTATCTTTTATGAGACTATGATATTTTATTTAAAAGGAATTACAAATTAACTTTATCCATTCAATCAATTCACACCTATCTCTTTCATGACTATCATGGCTCTATGTAACTCTCTCTATTTTAAATATTACATTGCACTCTCTTTTATGCACTCATCTAGGAATGGCATATTCCTCTTACACTCATTAAAGATATGTCATAAAATATTCCTCTTACACTCTCTTCAATGCATATGTTACACTCTCCTTAAATAAGGCATGCATACCTCTCCTTAATGGCATAAGTTACACTCCTCTAAATGGAATACAATGCATGCATATCACTCCTCCTTTATGACAAGAATTGGTTTCTCCTCCTATATATGAGTCTCATGTATTCTCACTTGGGGGGGAGGATGATGCCAAGAGTGGAAGAGACTTGAGGAAGGTTGTGAGAGATATGGGGAGTATCCAATTTCTTCCAAAGCAAATCTTGATTCCTTACTAATCTACTAAGTGTCTATTGAGGTTGAACATGAGTGGTATTTAGAGGAAGTGAAAACTACCTTCCTGAGTTGCCTTGCCTCTCTCTCTCTACTGTTGTATTGTGATACTGGTTGTGAGCTTTTGCAGCTCGGGGGTTCCAAGGGGAGAAGTTCTTCTTGGATATGGTTGGGAGGAAAACCGGGTGGTTCATGATGAGTTGGTAAGGGTATTCGCATTGGAGCATACTCTTCTTGGAGCTGGAGCATACATCCATCCTCTTCGAGTGTACAAATTCATTATCAGGTATGTGGGTCAAATTATATTATGCATTTTTTTTAGTTTATTTCATAAGCTTTTGCTTGTTTGGTTGTTTTCTGAAACTTACATGTATATGAAGTGTTGCACCAAATGTGAGGAAATTTAGTAACGATTGTTGAAGTATTTTCTTATATAATGTTGAGTCGATTGAAAGAAAGTCCTAATGGATGAATCCAGTAGGCTGTTATGCATTGGATAAAAATGTTTTAATGACTTAATTTCTATTCTCCTTCTCTTTTTATAGCTCTAGATAAGTTTTCATACCATGTGTTTGATAGAAGTCATAAAAGAGATTGTAGGATTCTTGGGTAGTTGTTGTTTTCAAGAATCGCATTTCTGGGCCTCCCTGTTGCGATTCAGCTCCACTTCAGGGGGTATCCGTACCAATAGGCCATTTCACCCCATGTTTGATTCCAAAAATCAAGGTTTCGGACATCGATTCTCAAATCTGCTCTATTTTGCAGATTTGCTGTTGCATGTAAAAACCCCTGTTGTCTTGTTTTGCTATTTGGTTCTTTTTATATTGGAACTGCCTGATAATTTATAGTGATGAATCTGATATAGGCTGACCACTTGGAAATTGTTTAATTGGTTAATAATTTAAAAATTTAAATAACCTCATGGCAACTTGTTTTATGACTGCCAACTATTTGTCAAAAGTCCTCAATGGCTGTACCTTACAACATTGTGAGCTATGTTTGAAATTTTTAAATATTTATATTCATTGATATAGATTCAACAATGAATATGGCTGATAGCCTATTAATATCTTAAGTTCAATCATTGATACAACTTACAAAAAAAGAAGTCAAGTAACTTTGGATTCATGTTAGCTAATTATTGGAAAACACCTTAAAGAGATAATGGTTGTAAGTGTTTGACAAAATGCCTCAATGGCTGTACATTTCATACTTGTAAATTGGTTTTCATAATGTTCAATGGCTGCATCTAATTACATTTATAAACCATCCATAAAACAAAAGGCTTAAGCTAATTTAAGATTTGCAATCAAGGTATTCTAGTATAATAACTCATTGAGTTAAAGGATCTTGCTGAAAATTCAAAATTGCAGTAAGTAATTTGTTGAAATATCAGCTCACATATCAATTCCTAATTATGGGATGCCAACTCTATATAATTTAAATTATCCTTTTAAGAAAATAATTCATAAGCATGTTATTAGTCACTCTTGAACACATTTAATTACAATAGAATTAACAATTAGCTTATTGTAAATTATGGTTCATAAAGATTGACATTTATTCATCCCACTAAATCATTTATATTTTAAGGGTGATTTTAGTCTTGAAAAGCAAGTATTATGGTTGTATTTTTTGGATCTTGATAAACCTTGAACTTTGTAGCTTTGAAGATAAGTTGGAAGAATTTAGGGTGTAGTGTAAATGACACCAATAACTTCTATATATAAAAATAAATAAATAATAAATAAATAAAAAAAAATTAAAAAAAATAAATATATAAATATATATATATATATATATATATATATATATATATATCGCATTTTGATTTAATATAATATTTCTCTATAATAATTATGGTAGGTAAGGTGGGACCTTACAAAACCCCAACTATCATATATTATGTATATAAATGGAACAGGTAACAATATCATACAAAGCTTAGTACATCAAGCTCTCAGTAAAATCAATAATTATTACACACTGTCATGCAGAAATTTTCATATCTATGCACCAATTTCTTGCCTCCTGACAGCCTGCCTCCACTGCAAAATCCCTATTGAAGAAGACCCCTGAATGAATTCGATATGGCCTTCCCTTGATTGCGCAATCCTCATTGGCATCTCCAATGTGTGTTGGACGCATTGAATGCATCACTATAGTCACAAAGGATAGTCCATCTTACCCTTTCACCTATCTCTCCACTGAGTCTCCACTGGAACTGACATGCAAGCAGTTAACTGATGTATTTGTTCAGTTGCAAGTGAGTCTCTAGTTGTGAATTAATTAAATAATTATTCACTAAACTCTCACTAGTGTATCTTCAGTTAGAACTAGATACAACTAGCACAACTGAGTTTAACTCACTTAACTGAGTTAAACTAAATAATAGCTCACATAACTACTCTTCCAACTCTGTCACAACTTGCAACTTCAGTTATAACGAATTCCTCCATGCATGAGTCACCATCAAACCCTAGGAATTGCGTAATTCCTTCAGCCCACTAATTTTCCAAATATATTCACTGAAATAAAGTGCTCCAAGAGAATAAGTTGATATTTATTGTTGGATTATTATTAAGGGCTAATAATAATCGACATGCATCTATTTTTAGATTAACGATCTATGAATAGACTTCGCCAAATCTTCTAAAAATATAATCTCATCTTTATTTCCAACTTGGTCAACCATCTACAAATAGCCTCTTGCTACTTATAGAATATGTTCACCATGTCTAAAAATAGACATACAGTTAAAAATAGCCTGCAGGCCCCACTTAGAGAACTTTCTTAATTTTCACTAAGCTCATCGTCTTGTTGAATCTCAACAATTTTCAATATTCCTTTAGTTCTGCTAGGGTCAATTCTAATTCCATCCTTAGAGATAATATGGCCTAAAAATTTTCCTTCTTCTAATCCAAACAATTTCTTCTTAGGATTCAGGGAGAGTCCAAATTTTTTGCATTTTTCAAAAACTCGTCTCAAGTGTGTTAAATGTTTTTCATCGATTTTAGAAAGCACGATAATGTCATCCAAATAAAGTGGCCAATGTCATCAGCAAATGCAATGTCCATGGCCCTTTGAAAGGTAGCTCCAACATTCACTAATGCAAAGAGAATTTTCACATACATGAAAGTCTCCCAAGGAGTTGTATAAGTTGTCTTATCTTGATCATCAGGTGCACTAACACTTGATTGTACCCAGAGAAACTATCTAACAAAGATATCCTACTGGAACCCACTACCCTTTGTAATATGTGATCCATTTTAGGTAAAGAGAAGTTATCCTCAAGAGATACCTTATTAAGGTTTTTGAAGTCAATGCAGAGTCTAATCTCGCCTTTTTTCTTCCTAGTTGGGAAAATATTGGAAACCCACTGGGAGTACCTGAGTGGCACTATTGTTTCTGCTTCATACATATTCTTAATATATTTCTCAACAAAAGGCATTAAAACATGATTTATTCTTCGCAATTTCTATCTGAATGGATTTTGATTTTCTTTAATTGGAATCTTGTGTTGAATGATGCTGGTATCATAGGATTTCAAATCCTCATAGCTCCATGCAACCACATTAATAAATTCTTTGAATAAGGTTATATATTTTTTCTTGGTAATACCAGGCAGAGATTTAGATAGTTTGATGATTTTAGGGTTTTGTTCTATGCCTATATTACATTCCTCAATGTCTATTTCAGTTGGCTCTATTTTGGGTTTTTTGGCCACATCATTAAAGTCAAATAATTATTTTAAAGGGACTAGCCCTCTAGGCAGATTATTGTCTTTAAGCTGGAGTATTTCAAATTCCTCTTTTTCCAGGTCTTTTTGTTTATCGGTATTATATACATTGCTGTGAGCTGGGATATTTCAGTAGTATTTACATCTAGAACAACATTTTCCCAAACGACGACTTGTGTTTCCTTAGTAGTTTGTACCTTGATAAGATTGTCTTCCTCACAATCCATATCCACATTACTGTCTTCAAATTCATCTCTAGATTGCAGGAAGCTCTCAATTTTTTTATCATTGTAGAAAACTTGCCAGTACCTTATGTTGTCTGGCACTGAAGGATGTTGTTTGACTGCAATTGTATATTGTTTTTTTGGGTGAGGCAGTTTACAAGTGCTTGCTGAAACAACTAGGAAATTGAATAGGACATTTTGGTTTCTGGGAATGACTGCCAAATCGTATTCCTCAAAGGTCCTCAAAAAATCAAGGACAACATTTCTATAAGCTCACAGTCTAGGGTGTTTGGCTGCATATAGCCCTGTAACCTGTTTAATGACTAGCTCTGAATCACCATGCATAGAGATCTTTTTTGCTCCTAGTTTTTTCAACATTTTTAATCCAAAAATCAAGGCTTCATACTCGGCAATGTTGTTTGTGCATTGGAAATTTAATTTGTATGAATGACCCTAAGCATTATCGTTTCGTGTGTTGTACACCTAGATTCTTGCCCCAGAGCCATCTTGGCAACATGAGCCATCAAAACTCATGTTCCAAAGAGGTTCATAGGCCTGGTCTGGTTGTTCTGTTTGGTTTTGACTGTTAGGGTTTTCTGTGGGATCATTTTCTACTTGGGAAATTTGTGAATCAGTGATCCCATCATTATACAAAATGAAAGAATCCAAGTCAGTGTGAACCGAGTATAGAGGGTAATTGTGAGGCTTTTCTTAGATACTTACCATGTACTTCATCAATGTTTCTCTATAATTTTTCCTCGATTGGCCAAACACCAGAATGGTAGCATAAGTCATGTCTAGTTGTAGAGTTCCTTGCAATTTTCCCCCCCATGAACGAGATAAGTCATGTCTTAGTGTTTTCAGCTGTTTGCTTGGTTTTAGATTCAAATAATTTCTTGGTAAGGTTTACTGAATTCCACTTATTTGAATTGTCCAAATCATTTTTGCTCCTTAAGTTGTATTGTCTGTGGACTTCCATAATGGCATCCTCAAAACCCAGTTTGTAGTCATCAGATTCTTTGGGCATGAGGTCAGCTTGGGCTAGTGAAAACAATTCCTTCTCTTCTTCACTGAGGAAGATAGGATCCTCTTCATTGATTCCCATCATATTTATACAATTTTCTTCCTCTTCCTCCAATATCTCTTCGTTATCATCAACATAATTTTCTTGAAAGGGAGGCCTGATTTGCTGATCAAGACCCCTTTCCTCTCTCTGCCTAATTTGTGGAGGGTTTCTTCTTGGGTTTGATTTTTATTTTGGGGTGTTGGTTGATTGTATCTGGGTATCGGTATTTCATTAAAACGCATCCTCTCCATCATCCTTTCCATAGTCCTTACCAAGTAATCAATCTTGGCATCAGATGTTGATCAAGAGTTCATAAATTTTGCTCAAAACTGAAAGTGCTTGAAACTGTATCGAACCTGAGCAACTGAGTAGATCTCGTCATTTTGAGTCTGGCGCCATGAACGGTTCAAAAAACTGATGTCGTATGAGGGAGATATCACATTCTGATCGATTTCCCAAACAACTAAAATTTGCGACAGGTTTGACTAGGATGCCCAATCAACATGCAGGTGTACAGTCAACAAAAGTGGAATATTATGGGAATATTCCATTTTCTCTAAATCAATGATGTTTCGCCACATGGTACATTCTGGGTCGTTGGATTTTGTTGTACATTTGATATGATGAGCCAATGAATGAATGACACGTGTCTAGCCCTGAGGCTTCAACGTTCCCCCTGTACTGTTCAGTAAAATTTTGGTTGGGTCTGGGGGGTTCGACCCTGTGACCTCTAGCACATCTGCATAGCCTTCCACCAACTCCGCTATCAATTGTTTCTTACCTTATAAGCGATCCACATTATTATATGTTGTATTGAAAGGAAAGTTGGGGGGTAGGGGGGGAGAGACTACCGTCAGGTTGGCCTCGTTGTATTGATCACATGACAATTGGTAACCATGGCATATAACATTAAACAGACGGTTCTGAAAACCGTTAACTCCAGCGGTCTTTAATCCTTGACATATGCACACAGTTCCGACATTTGTTACGAAAGTTTTGTAACCTTAACCCATGGTAGGGTAAAACATTAATACTCCTTGTCACATGACTCCGCCTTATCCATGGTTAGTCTGACAGTTCAGAACTCCGCTCTCCAATCCGAATTCCACTCCAAGTTTAAATGCGGAGGTTATAACCGTGCAGTTTTGGGGGGGTCGGCATGTGACCACTCCCACCCGTTAACCTTAAACTTTAATGTAAGCGGTTTGCACTGGTGGGAACTTGGAGAACCGCTAAAGTTTCAGAGAATTTTCTATTTTTAACTACAAACAAGTGCTGTTCTACACATTTAGTGGAGTTTTTGTAGGAGTGATTGGGAAAAAGGCTAGGAGGGTCAATTTTCGACCAATTTGGGTGAAACAAGAGTCTACCTAGAATAATTTGAGTGTTCTGGAGCCATTGATGCAGAGAAAATAGCCATTAGAGGCCTGTAAACACATGTATTTGCAAAATTTTGAGCATAATGAATGATGGACATGCCATTGGGAGTTAGACCAGTAGATGTAGCCCAGGAGGGGTGAATTGCTTCATTATGCCTGCTACGTAAATCTTATGTGTGGTTTTATTTCCCTGTTATACACTGTTGTTTAGTGTTATTTAAGCTTATTTACATGCTTAAAACTCACAATTTCATCTATGTTTCATGGTTAAATTTCTCAAACCTTAAACAAATAAATTGAGACAAATATATACATGTTTTATAACTAAAAGTACACTTAGCACAACAAAATAATATAGTCCTTTCAAATCAGGTTGGTATCAAAGATAGAGTTTATTCTCTTGTGTTGTTGTGTGCAAATATTTGTTTAACAGTTTGCAAGTGTTCACATGCTTACTATGCTCAAGCTTAAGAGAGGAGAAGGAAAATTGGTGGAAGCAAGAGGGTCTCAAAGTGAGCCACAACAAAGGAGCCCAAGATTTCCACATTCTCCACCACCTAGTTCACCTTCTAAAGAAGCATAAGCAGCATTAAGAATGTCTCCAAGGGAAGAAGAAATCCATGAAGAGGTGGATCCAAAAGAAGAAGAAAGAGTGTTCAAGAAAGAATTCCTTGACATGAATGAGATGGTGAGAATCCTTTATTAAGAAAGGAATGAGAGACTAGAAGGAGAAGGGTCCACACTTGACAAGGAAGGACAGGGATCATCAGGAGGTGAAAATGATGAAGATAAATCACAGAAGGGCAATGGAGGAAATGGAGGCAGTGGAAAGTCACCATCCTCACCCTCATCGTCATCATCTTCTACTTCATCTTCAGTACTCTTTGTCATCAGTAATTTTTCCTATTTTGAAGATGACTAAGTATTTGTCCCAGATTTCTAAAAATAAGTTTTATGAATATTGTGAGTTTTAAAATATCACTGCCTTCATTATCCAAAATCAATCTATTTTACTATATATTTCCTCTTTGCCTTCTGAAAATTTACCTTGTTGCTCCAAAAGGACTTACCATGGGCTGGTTTATCTTATTTTTCACTCTCCCTACCCATGCTCTCATTCACTCCTATCCCCCTCTGTAAAACCCCTTTTTCCCCTTTTCAAAACCCTCATTAATACCCCCCCTCCCCCACCCCCCCATTCCTCATTTTCCTTTACATATTAAAACAATGTAAAAGATTCTCTTTTACATTGTTTTAAGTCGAAAATTAAGCCTATCAGGTCAATTTGTTTTATAAGACCCTGTTTTATTTGTATATAAAACCCAACCTTATATTATAAAAGGCCCGAGCCCCTTTATCATAGTCTCCTCTCACCAAACCCTCACCCCGCACCTCATATAATCCCCCGACATAATTTTTTCAACCCTCCGCCTTTGTTATATAAACCCCCATAAACCTTATAAAAAGGTGTATTCACTTAAAATTATGAGAGCCTGGGGCCCCGCATTCCACTATACCTCGTGCCCATTCACACTTTTCCACCTGTCCCCACTCCCACTGACTTTTACACCTACTCACTGCCCCCAAGGCACGCGATGACCGTTGATATCTCTCCCTGAGATCCGATGATCCCCGACGCATATCGCAAATATAAATGCACGAGTTAACTGATCCTTGACCATATGAAATGGGCAGTTTCGCCTTGCCACATGGCAATTGCCCAATGGCATGGCATCGCCGCCCCCGAAAACCATTTACCACCCCTCTACTGTGCGATAAACCACATCCAGTTTTTCAAAACCGCTCATCCCTCTGCGCCAAATTTCAAATCCTCCCACCTCCATTTGAATTTCTGCTAGTTCCACCTTCGGAACCTTTCATCCCGCACCCTTTCCTCCTTTGCAAAAGACCTCCGACAGCCCAAAACCTCAAAAATGCAGCAAAACCTCTTCACAGGCTTTAACGACTAAATTTTTTTGTGTCATGTGCAGGTATAATGGTGGAAATGCAAGTAAATGCATTCCAATGGTCTAGAAACAATGGATGAAGCCCTAGGTGATGATCCAAGGGTTTAAATCAAATTTAGAAGGACAAAAGACCCTCTGTCTAGCTTGATCACCAATGAAACATGATCATCGATGGCTAATTAAACCTTCCTTTAGAGAAAGAAATACAGACAAACAAACGCACAGTAAGAGGAGAGATAGTCAGAAGACTGCAACACAACAAAGAACAAGATTAGAGAGGCTAATCACTAATCAAAAGGTAAAAAAAAGGATTAGCCAGCAAAACAGAGTTTAAAGAAAGTAAAGGTGGACAGATAAAGGTTAAAGGATTAAAATTTTAAAGATATAATATCAAAATATTAATCAAGGAGATTAAGTCATTAAGGCAAGATAAAGAGAAAGGACAGTAAAATAGAGAATTAAGACAGAGATCCAAAGTTTTAAGGCCTAAACAGAGTTTAATGACGAAATAAAGACAAATTAACCCAAGAACATATTCGAAGGATCAAAACTACAGACACAGTTACTTCTTCAAAGATATTTTTCCACCTACGGCTTTGTTTCCTTCAATAAAGCATCAAATAATTATTACACTTAGTCAGAGATATTTTCTATCTACTAGCAGTTATTGTAAAGTTATTTCAAAGCCCCAAAGTCAACATTTCACATATATTAAATCATAAGTTAAGTTAGGAGTTATTTTCCCAGAGAAACACATTCAGGTACTTCTGTCTTCAGCCTTGCACGGTCTCAAAGGTTAGAAACCTATTAACTTTGTAATAAATGACATCTAAACCCTAGTTTAGAAGCACCTCCTCATTTGCAGAAAAATACTACATTTGAGCTCATTATTTGGTTTGGCATTTGATGACTCTTGAGAGTAATATATGGTCTTTGGAAGTTAAAGAGAAATTGGTGTTGTGGAGCTTGTGAATGCCTTGTTTTTCTTGTTGATGGAGGAGGCTTGCTTGTAGGATCCCTGAGCTTGGTTAATGGTGAAGTGCTTTTATTCAGTTTTTGTTTTTCTCATATATCATTGTGTTTCCATTTTTTTGTGTTGCAGTAGGATAAAGGATTTAGACTAAGAAATTTTCTTCAAAGACACCTTAGCTATGTTTATTCTTCACCGCCTTTATGTTTTCCTCTGCTAGGACATTTTAGATAATTCTTAATTGCTCTCTAGACCCCCTAAGCTTGTTTATCTTATGAATGGTTTAATACAATAGATATCTTAGATGTTTTATGGTAAGCCTTGCTTGTTTGATATCAATAAAGCACTGTTTTGAGGTCTCTCTTTGAAGTACCATTGTTTAGGTTTTCCAAAGAGGCTATGTTTCGATCATACCCTTTGTCCATGCTTGAAAAATTGTTTCAAAGATCTTCATAGCTACGATCAATGATCTTTAGGCATTCTCTCTTCTTTGATTAAAGTTATATGTGTATCTTGAATGTTTTCTAACCTTGAAGGAAAAATCACTAGAAGTTAAATGAGTTTCTCGCCTTCTATATTTCATTGGAATGTTTGCCTTAAATGCCTCTTTGCTTAAGTTGAATCAAAGAGTTACTGGTTTTCTTTGTCTATTGATTTATTCTTCATGCTTATGTATTTGAGTCCCTTCTTGTTAAAAAGGTTACATGATAAAGGATTCTTGATTGCCCTTTACCCTACCTTTGTTCACAAACTTGATGTCCATCTCATTTCCCATAAACCTTGAAAATCCATTGACCAATGCTAGATTTTCCTTGTGATACTCCCCGATCCATTGTTGAATTTTCCATGACTTTTATAGACTCCATAGCCCAATGACTTGAATATTTCCTCATTCCATCTATTCTACTTGGTCATATTACCCAACCAAAACCAGAAACAAACCCTACACTTAACAACTAGCCTAAAATCAAAACCCTAGAAGCAAACAAGTTCACACCCTTTGCATAAATAGAGAGAGCTGTCTCTGAGTCCAGGAAGCTTAGGTCCTAGGACTCCAAAGACTAGTCTGATGTTACCCTGTGCATTTGATCTCACCAATATAAAAAATCACGGGAACTTAACATAATGGCGATCGCGGTGGGACATTCTAAGTCAATAACTATATAAGTATTCCTTAGGACTTCAGAAACCCTTGTATACCGCATCTATTTGATTCATCACCAACTCATAGCCTAACATAATTGGCAAATCAAGGCGAGAGGCTTTCTGAAATTAGTGACAATATAAGCACTCCTTAGAACTTGACAGACCCTTATCAAATCATAGAGAACTCAAACTGATTAAGCCAAATAGTAGAATGTAATTGTTTCACCATCTTAGAAAAATGATGAATCAACTGGAAGACACTCATAGAAACCTTAGGGCTACATAAAGGAACTCAGAAAACCCCAAAACAACCCTAGATTGGTTTTTTGTCAGTTATCGGTGGTGGACCATAAACATACATCCTTAAAACAGAAAAAAAAATATCCACATGGCGACTCCACAAACCTCTAGTAAGCCTTATAACTTTACTAGTGTTCTTAGACTTCCTTAGGATTGTGTCAAAATAGCCCTGAGAAGTTTAGAATTCTAGTCACACACTGTGTGAGTTTAGCAAACACTAAGAGAGGTCAGCCTTCCGAAAACAATCCTAAAATTTTAGCCTCTCTACATTCTTGAGTTTCAAATCTGGCTTCACAAAGGATTAATACCCGATCTCATCCAGACCCAAACCCTCCTACTATAGCTGATGACCCAGAAAAGATTTTGTGGAAAACTTCTAAAACTGAAAACTCAACTACTGTTAGGACCATTCATAGAGAAATTTTTGTCCCTAAACACCTTACAGCCTTGCAAGATCCCCAGTTGACTTGCCCCATACCAGAAACCTTTTCAGAACCAAGTCACAAAGTGGGATTGACCAAACTGGCCTTCAGCCCATAGATTTGCAACAAAGTTCTAGTAGAGAAGCCTCTCCTTCCTCTCTTCCTGACTTTCAACTTCTTCATCTCTTTAGATATTTTTATCACAAATCTGCTCAGAATCAGTTTGCTGGTCCAAGTACTTCCACCACACCCATTCATACCACCACTGTGCAAACCACTTCACTTCATCCTCCACCTCCTCTCATAAATCCTCCATTAGCTCCCATATTGGCAGCATGGTATGCTCCCCTGGCATTGCGACAACCTTTGTTACCTTTTCCACATGATTTCCAATCCAAAATCTCTCAGTTTACCGGAGTTGAATCCATCACTGCCCAACAACATGTAGATAGGATAAATGATGCCTTTGATTATATGGAAATAGAAGAAGAAACCACTAAAATGAGGATATTTGCACAAAGCTTAGGAAGAGAAACCAAAAAATGGTTCAAAATCTTGACTCCTAACACCATACATGAGCTCCCTTCCCTCTACCAAACATTCATAAACAAGTAGGAAATTAAGAAGAACCTGCTCCAAATCCTCTCAGAATATAACAACCTCAAGAGAAATGTAGGCGAAAGTGTCCAAGACTATTGCACTAGGTTCAATAGTGTGTAAAATGCTCTCCCACCTCACATGAAACTCCCACAAGGCCTAGCACTGGTGAAATTTCCAAAAGGTTTTGATCCTGACATGACATACCAATTAAGAGAGAGGGACCCCTTAACTTTAGAAGAAAAACAAAGAGGAGCTATCAGTGAAAAATCCAACCTCATTGAAAAAAGGGATAGGATGAGATCATAAAAGAGAGTAACCTATAAAGATGAAACCATGCCCTCAACCTCCTCATCTGATGCCAATATTGACAACCTTGTTAGAACAATGGAGAGAATTATGGAGAGGACAAGCTTAAATGAAAGAATGCCTCCTAGGGAAAACCAAGAAAATCCCCAAAACAAAAATAGGAATCCAAACTTCAGAAGAGACCCTTCCCAAAACAGACCAAGAGATAATGACCAACAGATTAGGCCTCCTTTCCAAGATAATTATGTAGATGAAAAGGAAAGAGAGACTGAAGAACCCAAAGAAAACCATGTGAACTTGATAAGTTATGATAATGAAGGTGAAGTTTTTCTCACTAAAGAAGAACAAGGTTTATTTTCCTCAGATCAAAATGAAACAAAATATGAGGATTTTGAAAATTACCAATTGGAATTTGAAAATGCCATGATGGAAGTCCATAGGAAATATGACCTTAGGAGCAAAAAGAACCAAGAAATATCCAGAAGTAACAAATTAGACACTACTGTTAAGAAAACACCTGAAACATCATTGAAAAAACAACAAAAAATACCACCATAATGACTAAGAAACACAGAAAAACAAAGACAAAATTGACAAACGAAATGGTGACCCAATCTTCCCTAGTACCTCTAATAGTGGCCCTGGAAAATCTATTCTAAATAATAGTCCTAATAAAACTCAGCAAATCAAAATTTCTGAAAAGACTATGTGTGACAAAACAGATGTAAATATGTCAAAAACACTAGCACCATTCAGTCTTGAGGGAGAGATTGCCAAGATCAAAATTAACATGCCCCTTTCTGAACTAGTAACCCAAGATGTATATAGGAATCAAGTCTTGAAAGCTTTGAATATAGGAAATGACAATGACACTTTAAACTTGACTGATGAAAAACCATAGCTGCTGGTTGGTCCTGAAGTAGAAGGAAAATACCAAGAAGGACTTGTCCCTCATTTCTATGTCATCTTAAACAAACATGATAAAATATTACACAATGCCATGCTAGACTCTGGTGCCTCTTACAACCTCATGCCAAAGGTAGTGATGGAAATATTAGGCCTAGAAATTACTAAACCTTACAAAGACCTCTATTCTTTTGATTCAAGCAGAGTCAAATGTTTGGGTCTAATCAAGGATTTATGTGTCAATCTGGTACAAATCCTTGCTAAGGGCCTAGTCATGGACATAGTAATTGCTGACATTTCCCTGAAGTATAGCATGCTTTTATCCAGATCATGGGGAGCCAAACTTCAAGGGAGTCTTCAAATGGACATGTCTTATACTACCATCTCGATTTTTAAACAAACAAGGAGATTGTACTGGAAATATCACATGAAATATATGGTGAGCAGTCTAGATAGGCGCAACAACACCCCTGTTTATTCCATTCATTCGGATCTTAATTTGTTCATCTTATTAAATGAAGATGAAATTAGTGATCAAGTAAAGGAAAACAAGAAAAAGTTAGGCCCACCAGAATAGTCAAATCTATCCTCAAATCAGGAACATAACAACCCAAACCCTTGCAACTTTGAACAACAACATAATGGCAGTGTGAACGGGAAACACTTTGGAACATAAGATTTGATGGCTCTTGTGGAAAAGCTGGTTCCGGATTTGGTGTATGGAGACATAACACAAATGAAAGCCATTCCTGCAAACTTGATTTCCAATGCACTAACAACATCGCAGAGTATGAGGCTCTCCTTCTGGGTTTACATTTGCTTAAAAACATAGGAGCCAAAAAGATCTCATTCCAAGGAGATTCAGAGTTAATAATTAGACAGATAAAAGGAGAGTATTCAGCCAATAATCCTAGACTACGAGAGTATAGGAATGCTTCCCTATATCTCCTAAAGACCTTTGAGAAATATGAACTCACTTTCATCCCTAGAGCTCAAAAAAGCCTTGCCAATGAGCTTGCATTTGTTGCTAGCAATTTCCAAATACCCCATGCAAATGAGCAATTCACTGTCAAAATAAAAAACCAACCTACAGTACCCAAAAATGAAGACTATTGGCAAATGTTTGAGGGTGATAAACAAATTGATGATTTTCTGCAATCTAAAAATGATTTGGCAGTACCAACACCAAGCTTAGAGCATAAAGAAGATTGTTTTGCTGAAGAACAAGCCCACAAAATAGAGTTGTCCTCTACAACTGATATAAATTTGCTTGAACATCCCTATAGGGCAGAATTTTTTGAAAATCTAGATCAAAGAGACCTTGAGGTTTTACAATGTAAAGATGACACATTACCAAGGGGCCTTAAACCATTAGAGGAGTTATTTGATTTTAACGATGTGGCTAAAAAACCAAAGATGGAACCCACAGAGACTAATGTAGAATATTATAACATAGGCACCATGAAGGAACCCAAAATGGTCAAGTTGTCTAAAACTCTTCCTTCTCACATAAAATATATATATATATATATATATATATATATATATATATATATATATATATATATATATATATATATATATATATATATTGAGCTTTTTAAAGAGTTTAAAGATGTGTTTGCATGGGTGTATCAGGACTTGAAATCCTATGACACTAGCATTATTCAACATAAATTCCTCTCAAGGAAAATCAGAGACCATTCAAACAAAAATTGAGGAGAATAAACCCTGTATTACTACTTTTAGTTGAGAAAGAGATTAAAAAGATGTATGATGTCAGGATCATAGTTCCCCTTAGGTACTCAGAATGGGTTTACAACCTTGTGTCAGTTAGGAAGAAGATCGGGGAGATTAGGCTTTGCATTGATTTTAGAAATCTGAACAAGGCCTCCCTAAAAGATAACTACCATTGCCTAAAATGGATTACATATTTCAAAAGGTAGTTGGCTCTAAGAGAATATCACTACTTGATGGCTTTTTTAATTACAACCAAGTGCTAGTACTTCCAAGTGATAAACACAAAACTGCCTTCACCACGCCTTGGGGTACATTCATGTATGTTAAAATGCCATTTGGGTTGATGAATGCAGGAGCCACTTTCCAAAGGGCCATGGAAATAGATTTTTCAGAAGACATAGGCTACTTCATAGTCATTTACCTTGATGACATCACTATTTACTCTAAGACTGATGAAGAGCACTTAGTCCACTTGAGAAATTTTTTTGAAAAGTGTAGGAAGTATGGCCTATCTTTGAATCCCAATAAAACACTGTTTGGTATCCAGGAAGGAAAACTCTTAGGCCACATAATCTATGAAGAAGGAATCAAAATAGACCCCAAAATGATTGAAGACATATTGCAATTCAGCCATCCTAGAAACATCAAGGAGTTGCAATCTTTCATTGGGAAGATCAAATTTTTGAGAAGGTTCATCCCCAACCTTGCTAAAATCTTGAGGAATATTACAAACATGCTCAAAAAGGAGATAGGAGTCAAGTGGACCTTGGACGCTAAACAATCTTTTGAACTGGTTAAACAAGCACTCACCCAAGCACCGGTTCTAATTAGTCCTGATTTTACCAAGGACTTCTACATTTTCTCATTTGCATCTGAACATACCGTTGCTGCAGTGTTGTTGCAAAAGAACATGATGGAGCAAGAACAACCCATAGCCTTATTTAGCAAAGCCCTTAGAGATGCTCCTCTAAAATACAACATCATGGAGAAACAAGCCTTTGCCTTGATTAAAGCATTGAAAGATTTATGAGTCTACATTTTGCACTCTCATATCATTTCTTTTGTTCCGCATACAGTTGTTAGAGACATTCTAAATTAGGACTCTGATGGTAAAAGGTGTAAATGGATTTCTATTGTCTTATAATATGATTTAGAAATCAGACCCACTAAGATGATTAAAAGACAAGGATTATCAAAACTCATGTCTGAATCAAATTTCCAAGCACTAGACATGAATATGGTTGATGCATTAGAAGAACAGGAAGAGTTTACAGCTCCATACATTGAAGAAGTATTTTTGAACTCATCTTGGTATGATGATATCCTATATGTACTTCTTTATCTTAATGCTCCTCCTTCTTTATCAAAGACAAAAGCTAGATTCTTGAAACAAAAAGCTTTAAATTTTTGCATTTTATATGGGGTTCTGTATTGGAAGAATGTTGTTGGCATATTGCTTAAATGTTTTTTTGAGGATGATGCAGATAAAATCATGCATGAGCTACATGAGGGGGAGTTTGGAGGTCATCTCTACTGGAAAACCACAACAAATAAAATCCTTAGAGCTGACTACTATTGGCCCACCCTTTTTCCTGACACCCACAAACTGGTCATGGCTTGCCATAAGTGCCAATTTTTTTATGGCAAGAGAAAACTCTTACCTTTTCCTTTACATCCCATTACTGTTGAATGGAGTGTAAAAACTCTGGTAAACTTTATAAGTATATGTTATTATTGATAAAATATTAAACATGATTACAATGGGGAATCACCGAGGCTTTAAATATAGCTTCATAGTGTCCATTGGTGAAGAGGCATGATCTTTGATCATGCCCTTTCACTTAATAAAACCTAATATAACTATATCTAACTAATAATTAATAAAATATACATAACATTGCCCCTCTCTTAAAGATGATTTGTCCTCAAAGCATATGTAATGATGGACAATGTTGACGAATGCCTGGGTTTCTTGAGAAACGAGCTCTTGCTTTCCACATTTTAAAAAGATCATGGAGCATCTTCTCGAGTTCAATCTTTTGGTGAGGTGGATAGCAACAAGATTTGATATTGACAAGGTTAGGGCCTTTCTTGACTTCTATTGGATATTCATGTTCCTTATTAGGAGGTATTTTTTATTGGCATGTCTTGGAAGAATTTTTCATGTTTTCGAACTATTCCTTGTTCTTCTCGTGATTTTTTGTGATTCCTTTTTAGATTTAGAGGTAAGTTACCAACAATTATTGTTCAATTCAACTTCTCATCATCAAACGCTTTCTTATTGAAAACCATATTTGCTTCATCACCGAAGGCCTCAACAGCTTCTGGCACTGTATCAGTGGCTTCAAATGTGTTTGTGTCTTCCCATTTTTCTGTCAAATTTGGGGATGAAACATTTTGTTGTTTATAAGCATCTATATTTTCATGGTTTCTTTCATTTTCAATGACCATGTTTGTTGTTGCCTCTGTGATAGCGGTCACGTTAAAGTCTTTATGTGGCTCTTTCACATAAAGAACTGTTTCTTTTTCTGCCATTGGATTTTCATTTATACAAAATTTCTCAATAACTTCTTTTGTTGCATTACTGGCTTTACCAGTGGACTGAGTTGCATTTTCTTCTCTTGGTTTCTCAGCTCTATAACTTCCATGGTTGATTTCAGCGTCTTTGCTTCTAGGTATTTCAACACTATAGCTTTCATGATGATGATCTGAATTGTCTGAATTTTTCAGTTGATTATGTTCAACATTTGGGAATATTGGAGGTTGTGTCTGACTTAACTTATCTATCTTATCATTTAGCTTATTGAAGAGTTCTGTCATCGTGTTCATTGCTTCGCTATGCTTTTCCTTCTCTCTTTTATTTTATTAATGTATATATTTCTTCCTTTAAAAATAAAAAAAAACAAATGTTGTTGCCCACGGTGGGCGCCACTTTTGAATTTTTTATGGAGTGTAAAAACTCTGGTAAACTTTATAAGTATATGTTATTATTGATAAAAGATGAAAGATGATTACAATGGGGAATCACCGAGGCTTAAGTATAGCCTCATAGTGTCCATTGGTGAAGAGGCATGATCTTTGATCATGCCCTTTCACTTAATAAAACCTAATATAACTATATCTAACTAATAATTAATAAAATATACATAACATTGAAGCTCCTTTTCAACAATGGGGTTTAGACTTCATTGGAGAGATTCACCCCACCTCATCTGCCCAGCACAAGTGGATCCTTACTGCCACTGATTATTTCACCAAGTGGATAGAGGCCATCCTTTCTAGGAATGCTTCTGACTCAGTCAATATAAAATTTATTGAGATCAACATCTTGTCCCAATTTTTTTGTCCTAGAAAGATCATTACAGATAATGCTGCTACCTTTAAATCCAAAAGAATGGTTTACTTTTGCTATAAATATAATATCACCTTGGGTCATTCCACAACTTATTATCCTCAAGTTAATGGGCTAGCTGAGTCCTCTAACAAAATATTTGTCAATATCACCAAGAAGCTTCTGGAATAGAATAAAAAAGAATGGCATGGCAAGCTAGTATATGCACTATGGGCTGATAGACTAAACACCAAGAAATCAATTGGTATGTCTCCCTATCAACTAGTGTATGGCATGGATGCCATTTTCCCAACATCCTTGGGAGTTCTGGTGATAAAGCTTTTCCAAGAAGTGCAATCAGAAGAAAATGACATGCAAATGAGGCTGAACCAAACCATTCATTTACTATAGAAAAGAGAGGAGGTTTACAAAAGGATACAAGAAGTGCAAGAAAACATAAAGAAATCCTTTAACAGAAGAATTAAAGCCAACAATTTCCACATTGGAGACACAATGCTGAAATGGGATTCCAGGAGGGAGGACAAAGATAAACATGGAAAATTTGAGAATTTATGGAAAGTTCCTTATCTCATTCATTCCGTTAGAGGTCATAATGCTTTATTTTTACAAGAATTGAATGGAGAAGAATTATTTGGAGGTCCTGTCAATAGCAGGATGCTCAAACACTATTTCTGTCAAAAGTCATAGTTTCAAACTTTCATTCATTGTACATAACATTGCATGATGAGAGATCATAAAAAAAAAATACAAAAACAAAGAAAGAAGGAAAAAAAGGGCAGATTTGAAAAAGAGGTACAACCCCATACCCAAAAAGAGTACTACTGAAAGTGTGCAAGCCTAAATGCCACTACTTGATAAGAAATGAGTCTTGTTTAGTCATCTAGCCTAATTATGGTTGAATATGTTTTCAATTTATTGTTGATAGGTTAGTGAAAGAGAACTTGTCAAACCATCTAAACTTGACTTGTCAATAGGAGTAGATTAGGAAGAAAAGATACTGGTTCTCCATGATCAAATATGAACCAAAGAGAAAGATAGGGATGATTAAAAAGTGATGAAACACATCCCTCATACTTTATATTTTATACAAAAATAATGTCTCTGTGCAGCTTTTCCTAATTCCAAAGCAGATGGTGAATCAGATTGCTTAATCATGGTTCAAATCATGTTTTCAATTTCATGTCAATAGCTTAGAGAATGAAGTCTGTCATATAACTTAATCTTGATAGTCAGTTAATCTAGGTAGAGAATAAAAGGAGTTCACAAGCATAATCTGGACCCTTGGAAGTAATAAGGATAGAAGTACATAGTTTGTTTTTGCTTTCAAAATAAAAGAATGTCAAGGGTTTGCAAATTTAAGTCCACCCAAGGAAGACAAAATGTTAGACAAAGTAGGCTAGGTAGGTAGAAATAAGGATGAAGAAACCATGTTTTTCAGATTCATGAGATCATAACTTCACTGAGGAAACATCAGAAAAAGAAAGAAGAAAAATCTACCCATTAGATTAGGCACTGGTTTTCATAAACTCAGAGATTTGATATCTGAAAGTTTTGGACACCTCCTGAAAATGAGCTACCCTCTCCAAGTGGAGCCACTGTTACTCATCAGTAATTTTTTCTATTTTGAATATGATTAAGTATTTGTTCTATATTTCTAAAAACAAGATTTATGAATATTGTGAGTTTTAGAAATATCACTACCTTCATTATCCAAAATCAACCTATTTTACTATATATTTCCTCTTTGCTTTCTAAAATTTTACCTTGCTGCTCCAAAAGGACTCACCATGGGCTAGTTTATCTTATTTTTCACTCCCCCTACCCACACTCTCATTCAATCCTCTCCCCCTCTGTAAAACTCCCTTTTCCCCTTTTCAAAACCCTCATTAATATCCCCCCCCATTCCTCATTTTACTTTACATATTAAAACAATGTAAAAGATTCTCTTTTACATTGTTTTAAGTCGAAAATTAAGCCTATCAGGTCAATTTGTTTTATAAGACCCTGTTTTATTTTTATATAAACCCGACCTTATATTATAAAATGCCTGAGCCCCTTTATCCTAGCCCCCTCTCGCCATATAACCCTTGCCCCACACCTCATATAAGCCCCCGACATAAATTTTTCAACCCTCTGCCTTTGTTATATAAACTCCCATAGACCTTATAAAAAGGTGTATTCAATTAAAATAATGAGAGCCCGGGGCCCCACTTTCCACCATACCTCGTGCCCATTTAGGCTCTGCCACCTATCCCCACTCCCACTAACATGTCCACTTGCTCACCGCCCCCAAGGCACGTGACGACCATCGATCTCTCTCCCCGAGATCCGACGATCCCCGACACATATCGCAAATATAAATGCACAGGGGTTAACTGATCCTCGACCATGTGAAATGGGTATTTTCGCCCTGCCACACACCAATCACTTAATGGAATTGCATCGCTACCCCCGAAAACCATTTACCATCCCTCTGTCGCATGATAAACCACCTTCGGTTTTTCAAAACCACTCATCCCTCTACGTAAAATTTCAAATCCTTCTGCCTCCGTTTGAATTTTAGTTGGTTCCACCTTCAGAACCCTGCATCCCACTTGCTTTCCTCCTCTTCAAACGACCTCCCACAGCCCAAAACCTCAGAAATGCAGCAAACCCTCTTCGCAGGCTTTAAAGACTAAAATTGTTTGTGTCATGTGCGGGTATAATGGCGGAAATGCAAGTAAATGCATTCCAATGGTCCAGAAACAATGGATGAAGCCTTGGGTGACGATACAGGGGTTTAAATCAAATTTAGAAGGACTAAAGGCCCTCTGTCTAGCTTGATCATCAATGAAACATGATCATCGATGGTTAATTAAACCCTCCTTTAGAGAAGGAAACACATCCCTGCAACAAAAATACAGACAAACAAAAGCACAGTAAGAGGAGAGACACTCAGAGGACTGCAACACAGTAAAGAACAATATTAGAGAGGCTAATCATTAATCAAAAGGTAAAAACAAAGGATTAGCTAGCAAAGTAGAGTTTAAAGAAAGTAAAGGCAGATAGATAAATGTTAAAGGATTAAAGTTTTAGAGATAGAGGATCAAAAGATTAATCAAGGAGATTAAGTCATAAAGGCAAGATAAAGAGAAAGGACAGTAAAATAGAGAATTAAGATAGAGATCCAAAGTTTTAAGGCCTAAACAAAGTTTAATGACGAAATAAAGACAAATTAACCCAAGAACATATTCGAAGGATCAAAACTACAAAGGTAGTTACTTCTTCAAAGATATTTTTCCACCTACAGCTTTGTTTCCTTCAATAAAGTATCAAACAATTATTACACTCAGTCAGAGATATTTTCTATCTACCAGCAGTTATTGTAAATTTATTTCAAAGCTCCAAAGTCAACACTTCACATATATTAAATCAGAAGTTAAGTTAGGAGTTATTGTCTCAGAGAAACACATTCAGGTACTTCTGCCTTGGGCCTTACATGGTATCAAAGGCCAGAAACATATTAACTCTGTAATAAATGACATCTGAGCCCTAGTTTAGCAGCACCTCCTCATTTGCAGATAAATACTACATTTGAGCTCATTATTTGGGTTGGAATCTGATGACTCTTGAGAGTAATATATGGTCTTTGGAAGTTAAAGCGAAATTGGTGTTGTGGAGCTTGTGAATGCCTTGTTTTTCTTGTTGATGGAGGAGGCTTGCTTGTAGGATCCCTGAGCTTGGTTAATGGTGAAGTGCTTCTATTTAGTTTTTGTTTTTCTCATATATCATTGTGTTTCTATTTTTTTGTGTTATAGTAGGATACAGGATTTAGACTAAGAAATGTTCTTCAAAGGCACCTTAGCTCTGTTTATTCTTCACTGCCTTTATGTTTTCATCTGCTAAGACATTTTAGAGAATTATTAATTGCTCTCTAGACCCCCTAAGCTTGTTTATCTCATGAATGATTTAATACACAATATATCTTAGATGTTTTATGGCAAGCCCTGCTTGTTTGATATCACTTAAGCACTGTTTTGAGGACTCTCTTTGAAGTACCATTGTTTAGGTTTGCCAAAGAGGCTATGTTTCGATCATACCCTTTGTCCATTCTTGAAAAATTGTTTCAAAGATATTCATAGCTATGATCAATGATTTTTAGGTGTTCCCTCTTCTTTGATTAAAGTTATATGTGTATCTTGAATGTTTTCTAACCTTTAAGGTGAAATCACTAGAAGTTAAATGAGTTTCTTGTCTTCTATATTTCGTTGGAATGTTTGTCTTGAATGCCTATTTTCTTAAGTTGAATAAAAGAGTTACTGGTTTGCCATGTTTATTGATTACTTCTTCACGCTTATGTATTTAAGTCCATTCTTGTTAAAAATTTTACATGATAAAGGATTCTTGATTGCCCTTTATCCTACCTTTGTTCACAAACTTGATGTCCATCTCATTTCCCATAAACCTTGAAAATCCATTGACCAATGCTAGATTTTCCCTATGATGCTCCCCGATCCATTGTTGAACTTTCCATGACTTTTATAGACTACATAGCCCAATGACTTGAATATTTCCTCATTCCATCTATTCTACTTGGTCATCTTACCCAACCAAAACCAACAAACAAACCCTACACTTAACAACTAGCCTAAAATCAAAACCCTAGAAGCAAACAAGTTCACGCCCTTTGCATAAATAGAGAGAGCCCTCTCTGAGTCCAGGAAGGCTAGGTCCTAGGACTCCAAATACTGGTCTGATGTTACCCTGTGCATTTGATCTCACCAATCTAAAAAATCGTGGGAACCTAACAAGTACATCAGCCACACAAGTCAAAGAAAACTATTAAAAATCATTTTTTAAAACTTGATGTTAAGTTTGAATTGCCAATGTTTAATGGTGAATTCAATGTAGAAAAACTTGATAATTGGATTAGGCAATTGGAGGTCTATTTGAGAATTCAGAACCTTCATGATGATGATACCGAAATCAAATTAGCTTCATTGAGAATGGAAGGTGCAACACTTGTTTGGTGGGAAGCTAAGACAAAGGAGGAGATCAAAAAACATGGTAAGATTATTCCATCATGGACTGATTTCGTTACTGCAATAAAACAACAGTTTTATCCAGTAGCTCATATGCAGAAATCCATAATGAATTGGAAAAATTTTAGACAATTTAAAGGACAGAATGTGCAAGAATATACCCAAGATTTTAGGAGAAGAGCTCTCTTATTATGGGTAGATTTGCAGAGCCAAGATATTTTACTCAAGTACATAAGAGGCTTTCATAGCTACCTAAGACATACTATTCTCATGTTTAACCCTACAAGTCTAGATGAAGTTTGTGTTCAGGCCACACATCTAGAATCTAGAGGAAAAAACATTACTGATGAGGGTAGGAATAAACCTTTTAAGGGGAAAAAAAAAAGAGAATACCTCAAAAGGTAAGGGAAAAATAATGCATCTGTCAAGAAAGAGGGAGAAGAAGTGGTCTGTAAGCATTGTTCAAGAGAAGGCCATGATGAGAATCATTGTTGGAAATTACATCCGGAAAGAGACCCAAACATCAAAACAAAAAAGGGAAACATAAAACTGTAGCTACAAATCAACAGGATTTAGGAGAGGATTCAGGTGATGAATCTAAAATTACAGCCATGGGATTGAAGAACATGAAGGGGAAAGAAATTGAAACTAAACCCAGTACTAGTATATCAAACTGCCACATACAAGCTCCAAATGAAGAAGAGAGAATTGAACTGTTTCATGTGAGGGTCATATCCAAACATACCAATATTGACACACTGTTTGACAGTGGGTCACAAGAAAAATTAATCTCTGAAGACTTGGTCAAGAAACTTGATCTTGAGACCATTCCATATCCAAAACCATATCCTCTTGGTTTTATTTGTAAGGATGAAAATTTACAGGTTTCAAAGAAGTGCATATTGAGGTTTGCAATAACTGCATATTTTATTGACACGGTTGAATTAGATGTGGTTCCACTTGATATTACAGGTATTTTGTTGGGTATTCCTTACTTGTATGACAGGAAATATATCTTCCATCGCCATGAGAACAAATACCATTTCTTCAAAGATGGAAAGGAGTACATTGTTATAGCACATCGTAAGAAGACAAATATTGCTATGGTAAATGCTGGACAGGTAAAAAGGCTGGTGAATTCAAGTAAGAATTTTGTTTTTCTAATGATTAAGCCTAAATCTGATGTTAATCATGAATCATTTGAGAATTGTGATCCTAAGTTGAAATCAGATTTATATTATGTAGTTGATCCACATCATGAGATGTTTCAGGAGCCAACAGGATTGCCTCCAAAAAGGGAGATTCAACATGAGATTCAGTTGCAGCAAGATTGTCCTCTTCCAAACATCGACATGTATCGCATGTCGATAATGGATAATGCTTAAATAAAGAGGAAAATCAAGGACATGTTGGACAAGGGACTCATAAGGCCAAGCACTTCGCCATGCGGTTTACCCATAGTCTTGATTCCGAAGAAAGATGGGACTTGTCACATATGTGTAGACTTCAGAGCTTTGAACAAGATAACGGTAAAGAATCGATACCCACACCCAAGGATAGAGGATTTTCTTAATCAGTTGAAAGAAGAATTTTTTTCACTAAGTTAGATTTACGAAGTGGATATCATCAAGTAAGAATTGTAGAAAGTGATATATGGAAGACTACATTCAAAACCAAACAAGGACTCTTTGAGTGGTTGGTTACGCCATTTGGTTTGTGTAATGCACCAACAAATTTCATGCGTGTTATGGATAATGTTTTGCGTCCATTTCTTGATGAATTTGTGATTGTGTATTTAGATGATATACTGATTTTCAACAAAACAAGAGGAGAACATGTTTTGCATGTGAAAAGGGTGCTTGATGTTTTGAAGAAAGAGAAATTATTTCTTAAGATGTCAAAGTGTGAGTTCAGAAAGAATTCTTTGGTTTATTTGGGACACACTGTAGGAGGAGGTGAGTTGAGAATTGACCCTTCTAAAGTGGAAGCCATTTTGAATTGGCCCACTCCCAAAACAGTAACCGAGGTAAGAAGTTTCTTAGGCGCAACCACTTATTGGAGAAAGTTTATTGCTAACTTTTCTGCCATAACAACTCCTATGCATGCAGTGAAAAGTGTGAAGAAAGGCTTCCAATGGGGAGGAAAACAAAAACAAGCTTTTGAAGCTTTAAAAGAAAACATCAGTTCAGCTCCAGTCCTTGCATTACCGAATTTGAGATAGCCATTCAAAATAAAAAATGATGCTAGTGATTATGCCATGGGCGCAGTACTTTTGCAGCATGGTAAGCCTATTTATTTTCATTCTGAAACATTCAATGGTGTTGTCACTAATTATCATACATATGACAAAGAGATGTATGCATTGGTACAAAGCGTCAAGAAGTGGAAACACTACTTGATGGGTAAAGAGACAATTATACATACTGATCACCAACCATTACAATACTTGTAGTCACAAACAAAATTGCAACAATCACGACATTCAGGTGGATGGGTTTCCTTCAATAGTTTCACTTGGTTATAAGGTACAAGAAAGGTATTTTCAATAAATTTGTTGATATGCTTTCAAGGCCAATCATAAGTGCTTCTACTTTACTTAAAAAATATTCTATTTTACATGAGAGTTACATAGAACCATATGCACATGATGTTGATTTTCAAGATGTGTATGCTAGTTTGAGTGAAGGGAATCAAGTTGAGGAAAATGATTATCACATGCATAACAATTTGTTGTTTCATTTGGGTAAGCTGTGTATACCACAAGGAGAGAGGCTCATTTGTCTCTTATTGCTGGACACTTTGGGGTAAGAAAAATGGTGGTGCATCTACAAAGGTATTGTTATTGGCCTGGCATGATAGATAGTGTGTCACGTTTTATAAGAGGTTTTTCTATGTGTGAAACAATCAAGCCTAGAAATAGGAAGCTTGGGTTGTACACACCACTACCGATACCATCAAGGCCATGGGAGAGTGTCTCCATGGACTTTGTTGGAGGTCTACCTATGTCAAGAAAACAACATGATTATATTTATGTAGTTGTGGATAGATTCATTAACATATGTATACTTATGCCATGTAAGAAAACCATTACTGCTGAACAAACTACTGAACTTTATTTTCAACATGTATGGGTTCATTATGGATTGCCAACTTCTATTGTTAGTGACAGGGATTCCAGGTTCATTGGGAATTTTTGTTCCAATCTTTGGAAGATGATGGACACAAAGTTGAAAAAGAGTATTGTTTTTCATCTGCAAACTGATAGCCAAATCGAGGTGGTGAACATAATCGTTGTGAATATATTGAGAGGATATTGTAGCAAAAATCCCAAGTTGTGGGATGAACAATTTCATTATATTCAACACACTTACAACTGGGCAAGGCACTCTTCTACAAATACTTCACCTTTTGAAGCATGCTTTGGGTATTTTCCAAAATCGCCATTAGACTTCATATTTGAGAAGGATGTTGCAATTGATGGGCATAGTGATATTGATAAGGCTCAAAGGTTCATTGAGAAAATTTAGATTATTCATCAACAAGTTCAAGAACAACTTGAGAAGAGTCAAAGAAAATAAAAGGAGAGGCATGAAAAACATAGAGTTGATCACAAGTTTCAAGAAGGAGATGAGGTATGGTTGCACATAAGCAAAGAAAGGATGCAAGGAGAAAAGGTAAAAAGCTCAAGCCATTCGCTATGGTCCGTTCAAGATCATAAAGCAAGTTGGTAACAATGCATTTCAACCTTACTTGCCTTCATATATGCAAATGTATTAAGTTGTTAATGTTTAAAACTTAAGATTGTATGAGCCACCTTTGATCGATGATCAAGGAACTGATGTTCATTTGCCTTCTATTGAAGATTTCTCACTAGAATTTCTGGATGATCTCAATGACGCAAACATGGAGCTTGCAATACCCAGGATCCTCCATCACCCATTCTTGTAAAACATGCGTCCAAACTTTTCCTCAATTCAAAATCGATACATGGCAAATTCCCACCTAAATTTGCGGAAGCTTGTTCCATGATTAACAAAGACCATGCTTGGAATTAAAACTCAATTTATAAACTCAAATACTTTCCCTCTAAAATAATTCCAAGATAACAAGCTTTTCAATCTGAATGCATAAATTCCATTCAACTCCAATATCATTTGCATGCACAAATTTACCTGTTTCAACCAGTCAAAGCACCAAATATATGTGCGCTCTTTCTCTTACAGCGTACCCAGTGATACACAAGTACTAGGCCTGCAAATACTCCAGAATCTTTATTCTCTGTGCTCTTAACCATACATTGCATTTACTGTCCAATTATTCACAAAACAATCGGACAATTTCATCCACTGAAACTTATTTCAAATTTATGGCAAATTCAACATCTATGCCATTTGCATGCGGAAGCATAATCTCACAATCAAAATAACTCACAATTTAATTATAATCCACCTGACTTGGATACAACCCAAAATCCCAATTTAAATAACTTCAGTCCTAAACTTTGAATGCGTCCCAATAATCTTCCCTGTTTGCAGGACTGATTGGTGGATCAGGAATGCCATAATAATCAGATTAAATACGACCGCAATTTTTCTACCGGCTCCGACCACGATTTCACTCTGCAATTATCATCACTGTAGATCGATCCTGCTCTTCAACTCTGCACTATCAACAAACTATGCAACTTCATCAACAACACAAACTCTGTGCTATCAATTCATCAACAAACTCTGCGCTATCAACAAACTATGCAACTTCAGCATTTTTGTATATGGTAACAAACTATGAGTTTAAACTCTGTTAGAGCCCTGAAATCGACCCAACAGAAGCTTCAATGCCGGATTCCGTTTTAAGACGGATGCTTCAACACTTCTCATGGATTATGCAATTCTTGCAACAGCGTGTGGTTTAAATTCAATTTGATACAAACTCAGCGCCATATATATATCACATCAAATCTCAATATACATTGAATTCCCCACAGCTATACATTTGAACTGAAAAATCGAATTTCACCACAATATCGCTTCTGTCATCGGTTGCCAACATTCTGTTCAAATTCATCAATCGTTTTTACAATAAAAACTTCTAGATATAACCTCGAGCTTAAACACTGCAAAATGGACCGAATTTCATTAGAGTCTCTGTTCCACCTGCAGATTAAACACTTAATCGATTTACCAGTTAGCGCCTTCAAACTCTGAGAATATCGACCTCCTACTCATTGGATTCAGTTTTTATATAAGATTATTCCAGAAATCAACGCATTCACTGTCAATTCGTTGCATCAACGCACTCAGTTTTTATATCAGACTACTCCGGCAATCAACGCATTCACTGACAATTTGTTGCATCAACGCATTCACTATCAATTTAACATACAATTCCTGAAAACGAACTCCCTTTAATTGGTCATAAGCTTATGATTTTATATTTACTGGGCGCACACAATACACAACGAATAGCAATCCTGCTATCGATCCCTCCAGATTTCAAAAGCTTGACACTGCAGACTTGTATTAAAACGCTGGTGCTCTCCTTTCATTTGCAATTAATCGAATTCAAACTGATATAACAAAACCATTCGAAAGCACATGTCTAGATAACAATTTCTATATTAAAATCAATCCTTTTAACTTTGTCACATAAATCGATTCCACCATTTCTTTGATTGCAGGATTCCATTAATCGATCTTTCCAATAATTAATTCCTCATTCATATATATATACATTTAACCAGAAAATACTATAGCTTTCGCAACCAATCTCCAAATGTATATATATCAAAACAAGATTACTTACAGACTTTGTTTGGCCTGATATTTCAAATTGATGGCCCTTACAAAATGCCAAAGGCGTACAGCCTTGGCTATTCAAGTCTTCTTCAACCACTCTCACTCACTCAATCTTCTTTTTCTCACAAATCCCTTTCCTATTTATACAAATTTAAAAATCATTTAATTAAATGCTCAATCCCTTAAAATCCTCAACAACCCCCTAAATCTCTCATCATCCCTAAAGGATAGGTTTTTATCCCTAAAATCCTTCAATTTATTAAATTTCCTCATAGCCTTTTAATAAAATGATATTTACATAAATCCTCAGCTTCTCCTATTTAATTCAAATTAATTAATAAAATATTTAAAATCATCACACCCCATATTTACAAGTTAATATTATCACACCCCATATTTACAAATGGAGAAAAAGGTCTTGATGCTCCTGCATCAGACTTCCCATGTAAGAAAAATTCATGACCACCTGGTCATAAGTCTGGATATCTCCTCCTGGATCCCAGATTTTATTTTGTAAATCTTCCGTGCTTGTCGATTGCTTCACTGCTGTTGTCATCTGCTGTTGTCTTCCAGGTTTCCATACTTTGTGTTGTAGTGCTCCACCTGCTCTGCTCTTGCAATCTTTCACTGTCACTCTCTTGTTGTCGCTCCTTTTCTTTCTTTCGGCTGTCTTTCTCTGGGATGTCTTTATCATTAATCTCCTTATCATCTCAATTTCTTTGTCTAGTATGTCCTATGTCCGCTGATTGTTTCCAACATCTTCAATAAAACATGTTGCTCTTGCTGTCACTATGGATGTTGCGGCCTCCCAATCTTCCTTTCCCTCTGCAACATTCCTTTGCTTGTCACCTGCAATTTTATCTGCAATTTCTTCTTGATTATCATTTATGACAACTGCTTTGTCATCCTTCTTCAGCAATCTATCCTGGACATCCTTCAGTAGATGTTCTTCCTCTTCTTCTTTCATTTGGCTATCCAATTCTTCTCGTTAGCAAATCCCTCCCCGCATGTTGTTGATGATTTGATTTCTTCTCACAAGATTTCAGTATGTCGATCTAAATCCCCGAGATCACAACAGTCTCCACCTCTCATCACCATTCTTTAATGATGTCTTCAAAGATTTGTCCACATAAGTGAATCGATTCTTTCCAAGCAAATTTTCCTCGCTTCAAAACTTTCATCTACCTGGAAGGTACTTTTCCACATCTTTGTCACTTTAAAGACTGGTCGTGTCTTTCTTCCCAAACCCGTAATCACACACACAAATCATTAGTTTTAAAATCACAAGACCTTACGGTCTTGTTTGATATTGATGCTTCACTATCAAATTTTCTGTCGCTTGAATCTATCTAGTGATGATTCATCCCAAAAAAATTTCTTCATCACTTTCAAAAAGTAATGGTCCACTCTCTGGGTAACATATCGAAACTTCAACATTTTCTTCAGCATCTTCCTTTTGCTGTAGCTCAACTGTTTCGAGCTTCTCTCTCTTCTGTCCGGCATCAATAACCCGTTCAAGTTCCCTTACTTCCTTTATCAACTGCAAATTCACCTGATGATTCCACTTCTCTTGTAAGGCCTCCGCCATCTCAACTTCTTTTCATGACATGTAACCATGCTTCTGCTTCTCTATATTTCTTTTGCAACATCTCCATTAACACCAAGCCGAATCACATTTCCAGCTTTCTCCCTTTCTTATATATTCCTCTTTGCTTAATCGTTCGTATGCCAACCGCTCTCTTGGCACCTTTCTCCTTTTGTCTTCTCGTCAAGCTGATTTCTTGTGAATCCTTGTTACGCATCGTCACTAGTCATCATCCTTTCCATCTCTATGAGTCCCTTACTCACTTTACTATGAGTTGCACTAAAGCCTGTTCAGCAGCAAGTCCTGTTTTGCCGCCACTTACCTCACCAAGCCCTCCTCACTCGGTCTTTCGGCAAGCAATTGGTTCTACCTCTGGAACCTCCTTTGAGCACTTCTCTTTGCTCTTCTTGGCTTCAACTCATCTGCCTGTTCACAACTGTCCTCATTATCCAATCTCTATTGGATTTCTTCAAGGTTCTGTCACTTATGCTTTCACCAGTTTTCTGTTAGCAATTTTAAACATGTCTTCTATGGATTTTCCTTTTAGGAGTTGCAAAAATACTTCTGCAAAGACTACAATCTTCAAATTCAAATAAACCCAGATCACCTGACCTTCAAGATCTCGGCTGATCTTGTCCTTCCATTCTCCTGCACTTCAGTCTCATCATTCCTGCAATTTTGTTTCAGCAAATCTTCATTTCTTCCTCTGCACAAATTCACTGTCAATCAGATTTTAAAATCTGATTCTCTCTTCCAACCTTCTGGCTTGATCTGGCAAACTTTAGCTGTCAGCAACAATTCCTTCCTTGCTGAGTTTGCTGCAATCATCAATTCTCATTCCATTTCTTGTCAGTAAAATTTAAATCAAGATTAACCACACCCAATACCTGCTCAATTCTTCAGCTGTACTCTGGTTTGCTTTGACTGTCAGATTAGAATCTGACCTCCTTTGCCTGCATTCTGTTCACTTGCAATTGTATATGCTGCATTTAAAATCTGATCTTCATCATTCATCATACATTCAAGAATACATTTCAATTAACAAAAAACTTCTTGTCATCATTCAGAAGATAAACATTCCAACAGAGCATTCCGGGCTCTGATACCAAAAATTGACGCAAGCATGGAGCTTGCAATACCCAGGATCCTCCATCACCCATTCTTGTAAAACATGCGCCCAAACTTTTCCTCAATTCAAAATCAATACATGGCAAATTCCCACTTAAATTTGCGCAAGCTTGTTCCATGATTAACAAAGACCATGCTTGGAATTAAAACTCAATTTATAAACTCAAATACTTTCCCTCTAAAATAATTCCAAGACAACAAGCTTTTCAATATGAATGCATAAATTCCATTCAACTCCAATATCATTTGCATGCACAAATTTACCTGTTTCAACCAGTCAAAGCACCAAATATATGTGCGCTCTTTCTCTTACGGCGTACCCAGTGATACACAAGTACTAGGCCTGCAATTACTCCAGAATATTTATTCTCTGTGCTCTTAACCATACATTGCATTTACTGTCCAGTTATTCACAAAACAATCTGACAATTTCATACACTGAAACTTATTTCAAATTTATGGAAAATTCAACATCTATGCCATTTGCATGCGGAAGCATAAATCCCAATTTAAATAACTTCAGTCCTAAACTTGGAATGCGTCCACAAATAAACCCAATAATCTTCCCACTTATATGTGACCGGATTAAAAGAGTGCGCTCATGCCATATATTTCAAGGCAATTGATTCAATCAGATTTAAATATTGCAATCTGGCAATTTCTCTTACCTCGGTTCAGACCACGATTTCACTCTGCAATTATCATCACTGTAGATCAATCCTGCTCTTCAACTCTGCAATATCAATTCATCAACAAACTATGAAACTTCATCAACAACAACAAACTCTGCGCTATCAATTCATCAACAAACTTTGCGCTATCAATTCATCAACAAACTATGCAACTTCAGCATTTTTGTATATGGTAACAAACTATGAGTTTAAACTCTGTTAGAGCCATGAAATCGACCCAACAGAAGCTTCAATGCCAGATTCCGTTTTAAGACAGATGTTTCAACACTTCTCATGAATTATGCAATTCTTGCAACAGCGTGTGGTTTAAATTCAATTTGATACAAACTCAGCGCCATATATATATCACATCAAATCTCAATATACATTGAATTCCCCACAGCTATACATTTGAACTGAAAAATCGAATTTCACCACAATATCGCTTCTGTCATCGGTTGCCAACATTCTGTTCAAATTCATCAATCGTTTTTACAATAAAAACTTCTGGATATAACCTCGAGCTTAAACACTGCAAACTGGACCGAATTTCATTAGAGTCTCTGTTCCACCTGCAGATTAAACACTTAATCGATTTACCAGTTAGCGCCTTCAAACTCTGAGAATATCGACCTCCTACTCATTGGATTCAGTTTTTATATAAGATTATTCCAGAAATCAACGCATTCACTGTCAATTCGTTGCATCAACGCACTCAGTTTTTATATCAGACTACTCCGGCAATCAACGCATTCACTGACAATTTGTTGCATCAACGCATTCACTATCAATTTAACATACAATTCCTGAAAACGAACTCCCTTTAATTGGTCATAAGCTTATGATTTTATATTTACTGGGCGCACACAATACACAACGAATAGCAATCCTGCTATCGATCCCTCCAGATTTCAAAAGCTTGACACTGCAGACTTGTATTAAAACGCTGGTGCTCTCCTTTCATTTGCAATTAATCGAATTCAAACTGATATAACAAAACCATTCGAAAGCACATGTCTAGATGACAATTTCTATATTAAAATCAATCCTTTTAACTTTGTCACATAAATCGATTCCACCATTTCTTTGATTGCAGGATTCCATTAATCGATCTTTCCAATAATTAATTCCTCAACCATATATATATACATTTAACAAGAAAATACTATAACTTTCGCAACCAATCTCCAAATGTATATATATTTATAATCTGAAATCAAAACAAGATTACTTACAGACTTTGTTTGGCCTGATATTTCAGATTGATGGCGCTTACAAAATGCCAGAGGCGTACAACCTTGGCTATTCAAGTCTTCTTCAACCACTCTCACTCACACTCACTCAATGTTTTTTTTCTCACAAATCCCTTTCCTATTTATACAAATTTAAAAATCATTTAATTAAATGCTTAATCCCTTAAAATCCTCAACAACCCCCTAAATCTCTCATCATCCCTAAAGGATAGGTTTTTATCCCTAAAATCCTTCAATTTATTAAATTTCCTCATATCCTTTTAATAAAATGATATTTACATAAATCCTCACCTTCTCCTATTTAATTCAAATTAATTAATAAAATATTTAAAATCATCACACCCCATATTTACAAGTTAATATTATCACACCCCATATTTACAAATGGAGAAAAAGGTCTTGATGCTCCTGCATCAGACTCCCCATGTAAGAAAAATTCATGACCACCTGGTCATAAGTCTGGATATCTCCTCCTGAATCCCAGATTTTATTTTGTAAATCTTCCGTGCTTGTCGATTGCTTCACTGCTGTTGTCATCTGCTGTTGTCTTCCAGGTTTCCATACTTTGTGTTGTAGTGCTCCACCTGCTCTGCTCTTGCAATCTTTCACTGTCACTCTCTTGTTGTCGCTCCTTTTCTTTCTTTCGGCTGTCTTTCTCTGGGATGTATTTATCATTAATCTCCTTATCATCTCAATTTCTTTGTCCAGTATGTTCTCTGTCCGCTGATTGTTTCCAACATCTTCAATAAAACATGTTGCTCTTGCTGTCACTATGGATGTTGCGGCCTCCCAATCTTCCTTTCCCTTTGCAACATTCCTTTGCTTGTCACCTGCAATTTTATCTGCAATTTCTTCTTTATTATCATTTATGACAACTGCTTTGTCATCCTTCTTCAGCAATCTATCCTGGACATCCTTCAGTAGATGTTCTTCCTCTTCTTCTTTCATTTGACTATCCACCTCTTTTCCCGTTAGCAACACTTCAGTATGTTGTGTTGATTTCTCTTCTTCTGTCAGCATATCAGTATGCTGATCCAAACTCTTGAGACTGTCAGCTAGTCTCCACTTCTCATCAGCTATCTCAATGATGTCTTCCAGCATTTGTCCACTGTAGTGAACTGATTCTTTCCCAGCCTCTGCTTCAAAACTTTCATCTTCTGGAAGGTACTCTTTCACAACTTCAAAACACTGCCTATCTTCTTCCAAACCTGCAATCACACACCAATCATTAGTTTTAAAATCACAAGACCTTACGGTCTTATTTGATGCTTCAGTCATCAAGTCTTCGGGCTGCTTTGAATCATTCATATGATTCAACTTCTCTAACTCTTCATCACTTTCAAAAAGTAATGGTCCACTTTCTGGGTAACATATCGAAACTTGAACATCTTCCTTTTGCTGTAGCTCAACTGTTTTGAGCTTCTCTATCTTCTGTCTGGCATCTATAACCTGTTCAAGTTCCCTTAGTTCCTTTATCAACTGCAAATTCATCTGATGATTCCACTTCTCTTGTAGCCTCTTCCATCTCAACTTCTTTCTCATGACATAACCATGCTTCTGGTCTTCCTCATTTCTTTGCAACATCTCCATTAACACCTCAAGCTGAACTGCTATTTCAGCTTTCTCCCTTTCATATTCCTCTTTGCTTAACTGTCTCTGTATGCCAACTGCCTTGGCACCCTTCTCCTTTTGTCTTCTGCTGTGGTTGATTTCAGAACCTTTGTTATGACTGTCACTAGTCATCATCCTTTCCATCTCTATGAGTCCCTTACTCACTTTACTATGAGTTGCACTAAAGCCTGTTCAGCAGCAAGTCCTGTTTTTCCGCCACTTACCTCACCAAGCCCTCCTCACTCGGTCTTTCGGCAAGCAATTGGTTCTACCTCTGGAACCTCCTTTGAGCACTTCTCTTTGCTCTTCTTGGCTTCAACTCATCTGCCTGTTCACAACTGTCCTCATTATCCAATCTCTATTGGATTTCTTCAAGGTTCTGTCACTTATGCTTTCACCAGTTTTCTGTTAGCAATTTTAAACATGTCTTCTATGGATTTTCCTTTTAGGAGTTGCAAAAATACTTATGCAAAGACTACAATCTTCAAATTCAAATAAACCCAGATCACCTTACCTTCAAGATCTAGGCTGATCTTGTCCTTCCTGCACTTCAGTCTCATCATTCCTGCAATTTTGTTTCAGCAAATCTTCATTTCTTCCTCTGCACAAATTCACTGTCAATCAGATTTTAAAATCTGATTCTCTCTTCCAACCTTCTGGCTTGCTCTGGCAAACTTTAGCTGTCAGCAACAATTCCTTCCTTGCTGAGTTTGCTGCAATCATCAATTCTCATTCCATTTCTTGTCAGTAAAACCCAAATCAAACTTAACCAAACACAATACCTGTTCAATTCTTCGGCTGTACTCTGGTTTGCTTTGGTATCAGGATTAGATCAGTCTCTTTTTACGCATTGTTCACTTACTGCAATTGTATGTCACCATTTAAATCTGATCTTCATCATTCATCACACATTCAGAAATACATTCCAATTACTTAAAAACCTTCATCATCCTTCGAGAAGATAAACATTCCGTGAGCATTCCAGGCTCAAAATGCAAAAAATAGCGCCAAGCATGGAGCTTGCAATACCCAGGATCCTCCATCACCCATTCTTGTAAAACATGCGCCCAAAATTTTCCTCAATTCAAAATCAATACATGGCAAATTCCCACTTAAATTTGCGCAAGCTTGTTCCATGATTAACAAAGACCATGCTTGGAATTAAAACTAAATTTATAAACTCAAATACTTTCCCTCTAAAATAATTCCAAGACAACAATCTTTTCAATCTGAATGCATAAATTCCATTCAACTCCAATATCATTTGCATGCACAAATTTACCTGTTTCAACCAGTCAAAGCACCAAATATATGTGCGCTCTTTCTCTTACAGCGTACCCAGTGATACACAAGTACTAGGCCTGCAAATACTCCAGAATCTTTATTCTCTGTGCTCTTAACCATACATTGCATTTACTGTCCAATTATTCACAAAACAATCGGACAATTTCATCCACTGAAGCTTATTTCAAATTTATGGCAAATTCAACATCTATGCCATTTGCATGCGGAAGCATAATCTCACAATCAAAATAACTCACAATTTAATTCTAATCCACCTGACTTGGATACAACCCAAAATCCCAATTTAAATAACTTCAGTCCTAAACTTTGAATGCGTCCACAAATAAACCCAATAATCTTCCCATTTATATGTGACTGGATTAAAAGAGTGCGCTCATGCCATATAATCAGATTTAAATATTGCAATCTGGCAATTTCTCTTACCTCGGTTCAGACCACGATTTCACTCTGCAATTATCATCACTGTAGATCGATCCTGCTCTTCAACTCTGCACTATCAACAAACTATGCAACTTCATCAACAACACAAACTCTGTGCTATCAATTCATCAACAAACTCTGCGCTATCAACAAACTATGCAACTTCAGCATTTTTGTATATGGTAACAAACTATGAGTTTAAACTCTGTTAGAGCCATGAAATCGACCCAACAGAAGCTTCAATGCCAGATTCCGTTTTAAGACAGATGTTTCAACACTTCTCATGAATTATGCAATTCTTGCAACAGCGTGTGGTTTAAATTCAATTTGATACAAACTCAGCGCCATATATATATCACATCAAATCTCAATATACATTGAATTCCCCACAGCTATACATTTGAACTGAAAAATCGAATTTCACCACAATATCGCTTCTGTCATCGGTTGCCAACATTCTGTTCAAATTCATCAATCGTTTTTACAATAAAAACTTCTGGATATAACCTCAAGCTTAAACACTGCAAACTGGACCGAATTTCATTAGAGTCTCTGTTCCACCTGCAGATTAAACACTTAATCGATTTACCAGTTAGCGCCTTCAAACTCTGAGAATATCGACCTCCTACTCATTGGATTCAGTTTTTATATAAGATTATTCCAGAAATCAACGCATTCACTGTCAATTCGTTGCATCAACGCACTCAGTTTTTATATCAGACTACTCCGGCAACCAACGCATTCACTGACAATTTGTTGCATCAACGCATTCACTATCAATTTAACATACAATTCCTAAAAACGAACTCCCTTTAATTGGTTATAAGCTTACGATTTTATATTTACTGGGCGCACACAATACACAACGAATAGCAATCCTGCTATCGATCCCTCCAGATTTCAAAAGCTTGACACTGCAGACTTGTATTAAAACGCTGGTGCTCTCCTTTCATTTGCAATTAATCGAATTCAAACTGATATAACAAAACCATTCGAAAGCACATGTCTAGATAACAATTTCTATATTAAAATCAATCCTTTTAACTTTGTCACATAAATCGATTCCACCATTTCTTTGATTGCAGGATTCCATTAATCGATCTTTCCAATAATTAATTCCTCAACCATATATATATACATTTAACCAGAAAATACTATAACTTTCGCAACCAATCTCCAAATGTATATATATTTATAATCTGAAATCAAAACAAGATTACTATGACGGAGCCAGTCTTATATTTGTGATTGATGGCCCTTTTACAAAATGCCGGGGAGGCTACTACTTTGGCTATTCAAGCTTTCTTCAACCACTCCCTACTCACACTCACTCAATGTTTTATTCTCACAAACTCTTTCCTAGCTATACAAATTTAAAATCATTTAATTAAATGCTTAATCCCTTAAAATCCTCAACAACCCCCTAAATCTCTCATCATCCCTAAAGGATAGGTTTTTATCCCTAAAATCCTTCAATTTATTAAATTTCCTCATATCCTTTTAATAAAATGATATTTACATAAATCCTCACCTTCTCCTATTTAATTCAAATTAATTAATAAAATATTAAAATCATCACACCCCATATTTACAAGTTAATATTATCACACCCCATATTTACAAATGGAGAAAAAGGTCTTGATGCTCCTGCATCACTCAAGGAGGATACTATTCTTGACAGGAGGACAAGAGCATATAAGAGGGGAAGTGTTGACTACCTTTGAGTTGGGCTCAAAGGTAGTAAGCCAAGCAAGGAAAAGTGGATGGAAGTTGGAAAGGTGAGGGAGCTATACCCTCATCTACTGAACAGGTAATCAAATTCTTTTGGGGTCCAAAAGCTTCCAGATGGGGAGGTGTGATTAGGAGTTCATGAATTTTGCTTAGAATTGAAAGTGCTCGAAACTGTACCAAACCTGAGCGACTGGGTAGATCTCATCGTTTTGATTCCGGTGCCACGAATGTTTCCAAAAACCAATGTCATATGATGGAGATATCGTGTTCTAATCGATTTCACAAGCAACTAAAATTTGCGACAAGTTTGACTGGGATGCCCAGTCAACATGCAGGTGTACAGTTAGAAAAAGTTGAATATTCTCGAAATATTCCATTTTCTCTAAATCAATGATGTTTTTCCACGTGGTACATTCTGGGTCTTCGGATTTGGTTGTACGTTTGATTTTATGAGCCAATGAATGGGTGACATGTGGCCAGCCTTGAGGCTACCACGTGTCCCCTGTACGATTCAATATAATTTTGGTTGGGTCTAGGGGGTTCGACCCCGTGACCTCTGGCGTGTGCGCATAGCCTTCCACCAACTCCTATATCAATTTTTTCTTACCTTATAAGCACTCCACATTATTATATGTTGTATTGAAAGGCAAGTGGGGATGGGCGGGGGAGGTGGGGGGGACCGCCGGTGGCCCCGTTTTATTGATCACATGATAGTTGGTAACCGTGGCATATAACATTAAACAAACTATTCTAAAAACCGTTAACTTCAGCGGTCTTTAAACCTTGACATATGCGTATAGTTCCGACATTTGTTGTGATGGTTCTATAACCTTAACCCATGGCAGGGTAAATCATTAATACTGTAATGTTCCCAAATTTGCACATAGAAATTTGGAACATTAGATTTTGCTAATTTCACCTAAGAGAGGAATAAATGGGTAAGGGAGCCCATGAATAATAAAAATATGAATAATTTCCACCTTAAGAAGGAAGGGGATCACTTCAAGAGCTGAACTTTACACTTACAAGTGTGAACATAGGCAAAATAGATAAGGACATAGTCAAGTTTGACTAAGTCAACATGCATTCTTGAGGAGGAAGAAATCACCTAAGAAAACCAATTCAATGTGAACAAGGATCAGCCTAAGACACATATGTAAACTAGATTGAAGATCCATAGTGTGAAAAGAGGCATTGGAGGTGGATTAGTTGACCAAGTCAACAACGCAGCCACAAAAGGAGGGAAGCAAGCTAGGGCAGCACAGTTTTGAAAAAGGAAGCTTTATGAAGAAGTCACCTCAACATTGTGTGGGGTCCGGGGTGAGGAGGTTCACGAAAGATAAAAGGAAGGCATATCATCAAAGGGGGATCATTCATGTATTTTGATTTCTTGGTCTAGAGACCAATTTCATACTTCAGCTGTTTAGCCGGAGTTGCTGCACTGCTTAGTGCAAAGAATTCCCGTGCCGGAATTCCATCCTCTCTTTGGATCAGATTGTTTAAGGGATCAAGAGAGAAGTATTTGAGCTTCATTTCAGTATTTGGCTTGGGGCCATTCATCCATAATTAGCCACAGCGTAGTTCCCTTCAGAAAACTGCGTCCTTTATGCAAAAGCAGCGGCAATAGTGTTGCATCCTTTGATATTGTGCTAGTCTTTGAGGAGGAGGTGCTCATTCCCCTTCGGGAGTTTGTTAGAGAGGCCTTTGGCCATATTTATGTATTATTCAGATATTTCATGTCATATTCAGCCATCTATAATACAGATATGTAGTAACTGCATTATTTCTGTAGTGTTGCTTGTTATTCATGCATTTTGCCGGAAACCCTTGCTGGGTGTCTTGTTTTACTGTATAAGCTTGTAAATCTCCATTTCTCTATTGTTTGATCAATATAAGTTGCATATCAATATTATTTCATCATTTTTTGTAGAAACCCTCATGGAATTATGCTCTCACTATATTCAGAAATTCTTGTTTAGTAAAGTCACGGGAAATCAGTGTTTTCTAGCCTAATCGAGAAAGGAGGAGCTGTTTAATATAGCTAGAAGCATTATTTTGAGCTGAAATTTGGAGCATAGGTCCCTCTTGACCTAAGATATCATATCCAACCGTTTCCCCTACTTAGTTTTACGCTCATTGCTAAAAATGACCTTTTTAGGGCATAAAATCCCCTTTTTCCCCACTTTCCAGATCATGAAATGAAATCCAAGTTGCTGTTGTAACTAAAAATTATGTATTTGTGTTTATTATGCATATTTTAAGCTTATTCATCATAACAGGACCATTATACAACTTATTCATTGCAGAGTTTCAGATTTGGAACATTACAGTGGTATCAGAGCATGATCTTTGGCTCAACCTGTGGCTTCAAGCCAAAGTGCTAAATACCTGAAGGAGGAATGTTTCAAACTCTATAGACAGAGTCTACAAATGGCTAGATAGCCTTTGGATCTCATCCTTTTCTCAAAGGTGACATATCCAGTAAATGCCCCTGCTGTCAATCTCTGGAATAGAATTTTGATATTCCTTAGAAGGGAACTTTACAGTGCTCAGCTTGTGAGTTCGATTTCAGAAGGAGAAGATGAAGAGGATGAGATTAATCTCATCCATTTTTAGATCCAAGGAGAAAGAAGAAGAGAAATGCACTGAAACTCCAAAAGGGTTTCAAGGAGGAGAGATTTGCAGAGAAACCTCTAGAGGGTTTCAAGAAGCAGAAGCAGATGCATGCACTTCCTGTTCTTATAGAGGAAGTGAAGAGCAAGGAGACCAAATAGAGCATGAAATTATGAGTGGGTATTTGGCAGAATACAAGTGCCAATCTAGGGCTATCAAAGAGACCCTATATTTTCCTCATTTTATTCAACTGAGAGAAGAAAGAAGACCTTGCAGCAAAGAAGAGATCAAAGGCAATAGATTCCTATTGTCTAAATTTGATGGGTCAACTACAGCAAGAGCTTGGGCAAGAAAGCTTGAGGAATTCTTCATACTTCATCCAGTGGAAGAGAGTGAGGTAGCAGAAGTTACAGTGCTGCACCTGGACGGTGAAGCCAATGCTTGGTGGTGTAGTCACTTAAACCACACAAGGGTGACTTCTTTTTCTGAGTTCACTCAAGAGCTAATCAGAAACTTTGATGAGGAAAGATCAGAGGAGAGAAGACCCACACCACCATGGGAGGAGGCAAGTACCAACGCTACCATGGCCTTGAGAGAGCAACCTTCTACACCAGCAGTTGGATCAGCCAACACATTGAAGAGAGGACCTGTTGCAGCCATAGAAGATGCCCCAAGGGCTCACAAAGGTATGCATAAGTTTCCATGTCTTAACATTTCAGAAAATTTTATGGAAGGGTTTGGAGATTTGTTTGCATATGGCCCAAGATCAAATGGTATTGTTGAGATAGAGCAACAGGATTGCACTACGCTGTGAAAGCTTGAGAGGCTCAAGGGAGATTTGAACCCTCAACCTCATGTATCATTGATGAGTCACACACAACCCTTGAGGTTGAAGTGTGATCTTTTGGAGGAAGTCATGAACCTTGAGATGGAGCATGAGACATTTTTTACACCATGGAGGAGTTATACAACGCTGTCAAGAGATAGCAGTAAGAGGGTTTTTCTTTCTTCACATTTGGATCCTTATGGATTCAATATGATTGTAGACATGAGATATTCTCTAAAATATCTCCAAGGAGATGCCTTTCAACACTTCACGAGAGGCAAAGAAAAGAAATTGTTTGAGGAGGATGGTAGATCTATTGGAGAAATACCAAGAGGTAGAATGATGAGAAGCATCCACAAGGAGTTACATGGATGTGGATGAGAGGCAAGAGGCTTGTAAACCACTTGCAAGTCTATGACACTAGGCAGCAAGAGGCAATTATGCGTTGGTCACTCTTGAGAGAGTTTGGTCAACCTATGACATATCCTTTTCCATGGGGTGAGAAGAGGAAGGGAGATTGGCAGGATACTTTCATCATGGGGCAGCAAGGAGTGTGGATGCATTATGATGATATGGTCATTTTGTTTTCATTGCATCAGTTGTATGATGGAGGTATGATGAGGCAGAAAAGCCATTTGTTGCTTTGGAGGATTGGGAGAGAGCAAGGGAAAATTTTCTCTCACACTTCTCATGATGCTGCAGGAGTAAGAGAAGGCACTAGCATAGTGCAAGGAGCAGCACCTCCATCTTGGGAGGATCTCTACATACACATCAGCATTTTGGGAAGAGTATTTGACACAATCTATGTCAAAGAATTGAGCTTTGAGTTGATAGTAGCCCTACTCCAAAGGCTAGCAGCGCTGTCACTTAGGAGCTTGGATTACTTGCTGACGTGTTCCCAAGACCACTTCACAAGTAATGCACCATGGGAGCATGTAGAATATGGGCATGAGAAAGTAGTGGATGAGAGTATCCCTTACTATGTTTTGACCTTCTTGGCTTGGGTTCACAAGCACAAGGAGAAAGATCTACATGCAACATTTGTGGACTTTCCCTCCATGCACTTTTATGCATACCATTCTTAAATGGAGGAGTTCACTTGGGAGGGAATTCAATTGAATGTATATCAGCATATGAAGAGATGCACAACCTGGAAGATGAAGAAAAGGTTGGCACGACCACTTCCCTACTCACTTGTAGCAAGGGAGGATTTGCACTTGAGCCATTTCAGCTCAATGACTGAAGTACATGATGGAGGAGGTAAAATTTTGTTTTATATTTTACACTTCCTTGTCTATATGAGCAGCATATCATACCAAGAGGGGTATTTCCTTCTTGCATATTTTATTTTTATGTAGTTGAGGCCACTTGCAGTGTTTATGATGGCCATTATATTGGTGGATTGTGGGGGAATGCCACATGGTTTTCGGTGTGCATCATTGGCACCAAATTATGCTTTCATGACTCTCTTTTGTAAAAGGGATGTGGCAGAAAACAAGCGACTGAAAACACACTTGTTGCACTATGTATTAAGGTAGGCAAAAAATTCCCTACATTGGTTCCATGATTGGGACTATGTTCTACCTCCTTGTTTTTACATGTTTATGCTTCCATATTATGCTGCTAAAACATTGATTGTAGGAAGCACCATTGGAGGAGTGGCACAAGAGTTGAAGAGGCCCAATGAAAATTTGATTCTTCACATTACACATGCTGCATATTTCAGAAAGAACAGTGGGCACACCTTGGTTTCCATACTATACATATTGCCTTCAGATGAGAGGACTCATTTGAGAGGTTTGAGATCTTTGAGGAGACACCTCATGGGTGTTGGATTTGATGGGGAGGCTTGGAATTTTCTTGAAGACCATTATATATCAGCCATATATCAGCAGTAGCCCCATATATATCATAAGTGGAGAAATAATAAACAAGAGATGAACATCTTGACTCAACACAATCAGCTATGCAGCCCACCTTTCTTGCAGGAGCTCAAGGTGGAAGAGATCCTTCATGAGTTTCCATACTGGAGGGTGACTCATTTTGTTTGGTTGATAGCTTGGGGAGGAGAGATTCAAATGGGGATGATGAATCCCAATCTATATTAGCCCTCATGCCTCAAGAGGACCTACAAATAGCCCATTGTTTCTTCCATGGATGTTTCATTGTCACACAGCATTAGCTATTTGGGATGCTTCCCAAAAGATGGCTTGCACACTTTGGAAGGGCAACTTGGAGATATATTGATGATGCAACACCTTGATCCTTGGAGGATTTCATCTTATGAGGTTTCTGTATGGGAGAAGAGGGTGCTCTTCAGTCCTATCCTTGCATTTTCTTGAGGACAAGCAACATTTGGGAGGGAAGGACTGTAATGTTACCAAATTTGCACATAGAAATTTGGAACATTAGATTTTGCTACTTTCACATAAGAGAGGAATAAATGGGTAAGGGATCCCATGAATAATAAAAATATGAATAATTCCCACCTTAATAAGGAAGGGGATCACTTTAGGAGCTGAACTTTACACTTACAAGTGTGGACATGGGAAAAATAGATAAGGACATAGTCAAGTTTGACTAAGTCAACATGCATTCTTGAGGAGGAAGAGATCACCTAAGAAAACCAGTTCAATGTGAACAAGGATCAGCCTAAGACACATATGTAAACTAGATTGAAGATCCATAGTGTGAAAAGAGGCATTGGAGGTGGATTAGTTGACCAAGTCAACATCGCAGCCACAAAAGGAGGGAAGCAAGCTAGGGCAACGTAGTTTTGAAAGAGGAAGCTTCATGAAGAAGTCACCTCAACATTGTGTGGGGTCCAGGGTGAGGAGGCTCACCAAAGATAAAAGGAAGGAATATAATCAAAGAGATATCATTCATGTATTCGTATTTCTTGGTCTAGAGACCAATTTCATACTTCAGCTGTTTAGCCGGAGTTGTTGCACTGCTTAGTGCAAAGAATTCTCGTGCGGGAATTCCATCCTCTCTTTGGATCAGCTTGTTTAAGGGATCAGGAGAGAAGGATTTGAGCTTCATTTCAGTATTTGGCTTGGGGCCATTCATACATACTTAGCCACAGTGTAGTTCCCTTCATAAAACTATGTCCTTGATGCAGAGGCAGTCGCAGCAGTGTTGCATCATTTGATATTGTGCTAGTCTTTGAGGAGGAGGTGCTCATTCCCCTCCGGGAGTTTTTTAGAGAGGAATTTGGCCATATTTATGTATTATTCATCTATTTCATGTCATATTCAGCCATGTATAATACAGAGATGCAGTAACTGCATTATTTTTGCAGTGCTGCTTGTTATTCATGCATTTTGCTGGAAACCCTTGCCAGATGTCTTGTTTTACTGTATAAGCTTGTAAATCTCCATTTCTCTATTGTTTGATCAATATAAGTTGCATATTAGTCTTCTTTCATATTTTTTTGTAGAAACCCTCATGGGAATTACGCTCTCACTGTATTCAGAGATTCCTATTTAGTAAGGTCATGGGAAATCAGTGTTTTCTAACCTAGTAAGGAAAGGAGGAGTTGTTTAGTATAGATAGAAGCATTATTTTGAGCCGAAATTCAGAGCATAGGTCCCTCTTGACCTAAGATATCATATCCAACCATTTCCCCTACTTATGTTTATGCTAATTTCTGAAAATGACCTTTTTAGGGCATAAAATCCCCTTTTTCCCCACTTTCCAGATCATGAAATGAAATCCAAGTTGCTGCTGTAACTAAAAATGATGTCTATGTGTTTCTTATGCATATTTTAAGCTTTTTTATCATAAAAAGACCATTATACAGCTGATTCATTGGAGAGTTTCAGATTTGAAACATTACAAATACTCCTTGTCACATGAATCTGCCTTATCCGCGATTAGTCTGATAATTCGAAACTTCACTCTCCAATTCGGATTCTGCTCCAAGTTTAAATGTGGAGGTTCTAACCACGCAGTTTTTGGGGGGTTGACATGTGGCCACTCCCTCCCCTTAACCTTAAACTTTAAAGTAAATTGTTTGCGTAGGGGGGAACTTGGAGCGCCTCTAAAATTTCAGAGAATTTGCTATTTTTAACTACATACAAGTGCAATTCTACACATTTAGTGGAGGTTTTGTAGGAGTGATTGGGAAATATTCTAAGAGGATCAAATTTCAACCAATTTGGGTGAAACATGAGTCTACCTAGATTAATTTGAGCATTCTGGAGCCATTGGTGCAGAGAGAACAACCATTGGAGGCTTATAAACACATGTATTTGCAAATTTTTTAGCATAATGAAATATGGACATGCCATTGGGAGCTGGACCTCAGATTTAGCCCAGGAGGGGTGAATTGCTTCATCATGCCTACTATGTAAATATTATGTGTGGTTTTATTTCTCTATTATACATTGTTGTTTAGTGCTATTTAGACTTATTTACATGTTTAAAACTCAAAATTTCATCTATGTTTCATGGTTGAATTCCTCAAACCTTAAGCAAACAAATGGAGACAAATATGTACATGTTTTATAACTAAAAAGACACTTAGCACAACAAACTAATATCTATTCTTTTGAGATCAGATGTAGAAGCTATAGGCTCTTCTATTATGGTGATTCTCCTCTCGGTCCTCATCCTAACCCATTTAGCTAACAAGTTAGCCTCTACACTCACAACATTTTTCTGCATTTCCTCTAAGGTTGATGAGTCTCTTTCCCTAAGTTGATAGGCCATGTCTGGGTCAAATCCATCTAGGAATTTAAGCAGCACTATCCCTTGGGGAGGTCTCATATTAGCAGGGAGTGCGTTATATAAGCTGTTAAATCTAGAACAATAGTCTTGCACACTCTTTTCAGGGGATATTTTGATAGTTTTGTACTCTGATATAATCTACAGTGGGTTTTTCTTGACTTCCCACCTATTGATAAAAGTTTGGTGAAAATAAGGGAGATCATGGATGCTATTAGCAGTTAGATTCTTAAACCATTTCCTAACTTCACCTCCTAAACTCTGGGCAAAAATTCTCAACTTGATACTGTCATCATCAATTTCTTGCAAGTCAAAACTCATTCATCTTGTCAATATGTTGTTGGGTTGTCACAGGACCAGTACTGTTAAACTGGGGAATCTTGGATTGGTAGTATTGGGGCATAGGCGGTAAAGAGATTGGTAACACCAATGGGGCATATCTCGCTGCCATGATTGGTGGAGGTGGTGGAGGAAAATGAATGGTGAATGAAGTAGGACGGGTAGAGGTGTGAAAAATGGATGGATCAAAAACTGTGAGGTCAGTCCAATTTTGAGATTTGGTTCTGAATAGACCTAGTTCGAAATGAAAATCAAAATGAATGTATTGCAAAGTGAAAAAGTTATCAGGTAAGGAGCTATATCTATGAAGAACCCTGCTACTGGTTGGTTCCATTCTGGGAAGTTTGCTCAATATTTTCTTAGGATTATCTATGATAGGAGGAGGGTTTGGATCTGGTGGATATTATTTTAGGAGCCAGAGCTTAGCTCCAAATCACAGACAACTGATTATTGAATATTGAAAGAAACCAATATTTAAATGAAAATTGTATCATTCAGTGCTTTTTAAGCTGGGATTTGTTGAATTCGGATGAAAATCGAAAATTTTCAGTTGTGTTCCCCAGTATGGTTGCCAATATGTTATCACTCTATAATTTATAATATTAGTAATACTAAATTATAAAGAACAACATCAAAACCACTTGAAGCCCTAGCCCTCCTAGACTTAGAGAGGGATATATCTATAAGATTTAGATTTGTTTGAGTTTACTGATATTAGGCTAGTTAAATTAAATGCGGGTGTTATTTTTATTTTATTGTTCATGGTTGGATTTGAGGGGAGTTTCTCTAAATAATTTCCATTGGGCTATGGATTCAAAATAGGCTGGGTGTACACATCAAATTCCAAAGTAAATGCAAGGCAAGCTAGCTGTGAATACTGGTGTTTATAACTGAGTGGAATTATGGGATGAAGAAAAGTGCTTTTAGTAATGACTTAAGAGAAACTAAAAATTTGTAAACCATATATCAAAAGAAAACATTTAAATTTTAAAGGCAGTCAAAATTAAGGTACTCTGAAACAACAAATATTAATCTAACCTTCCTGCTTTACAATTAGAATTATAAATGAAACACATGAAAATATTACAGTGGGAAAACATTAAACATGAATAAGGAAAAACATCAACAGGACATCACAACACATGAATCTTGCAGAATGATCTCTTTGTTGATGCTCCAGATTGAAAAGTACAAATACTTGCAATGAAAAGTGCTTACAAAACCAAGGTCCAACCCCTGTTACAGAATGAAAACTTAGATTTAAACTATTTGCACCGGCTTACTGTTATCGAAGGGAAATCGGTTCGTTTACTATAAGAGTAACTGAAAATAGGTCTGCGCGTCTCATGCATGGATGCATTGTGACTGTTTCTAGACATATTTCCAAAGTAGAAGTGGAAGTGTCCCTTCATTTTAATGAACCTCTTGGCAGGTGCCCAATGTCCTTGTGGAGTTGTTATCTAATGGTGTGGCGGTCTGCTGTGTTGGCGGATCTGATATACTGGATGTGCTGACACTGACAATTCACTAGGCTATCAACTTCATCCCTGAACTGAGTTATCATCGTTCTTGGAGCCTGCATAGATTTTCCCAACTATCTGGAGTTGGGACCTTTGTCCTATTCAGCTTCCTGTAGACTTCATCAGTCTCGGTGTACTTCACGAATGTTGGTTTCAGCTGAAAAATGTGTTTCACCTCATGTTGTATGATGAAATCGTTGTTGATGACTTCATAGAATGCTTTCCTAGTCATGGTGTTCTTCAAATTTGTGAGCTTGGATGTGTCTAGATAGATCTCTGTCAGCCCCTTTACATAATCAGTTCTAGGCATGGGTTTATCGTTGATAAAAAACAAGGAAGGAAAACCTCTTTTATTCAGTGGCTCAATCTTGTTGAAAAACCTTCTCACCCAAATCTCCAGCTGATGGCATCTCTCTTCTAGCTGTGTGATCATACTCTTCTTATTTAACACCCTTTTAACTTCAAGAACAAAGGTTGTTCTGTCACCACTTCCAGTTGCTCTAATTAATTGATGCTCTTGGAATTCAAGAATCTAATGACGTTGTTGGAAGTTTGGGGCTTATCTCCAAGTTCCTCATTTGTTTTCTCAATGGGAACATTCACTACCTGAATTAGATCCCTTTGTTCAAAAATTGTCTCAATTGAGGGCCATATATCATTTACAAACTCAATTATATCCAACCATATAATTTGCTTCACCCTTCCCATCATGCAGCCAATTGAGGACTCCTAAAGAGACTTCTGCAAGCTCTCATTTACTTTTTTCTAATCTGTAAGTCCGTGGCATGTGCAAAGTCTTTCCCTTTGAGTTGTTCCAAAATTTTACTGAGTTTATTCTGCAGCCTTTTGATCTCCGCTAATTGTAAAGACATGTTCTCCATCGCCTTGGCTAGCTGCTCAATACTTTCCCCCGGTGCTCCTGTTGATGTTGTGGCTGCTGGGATCACTGTGAGAGGAACCACTTGTAGGGGGATCGTGGGATTAGATTCTTCTTTTCCTTCTCTCTTCACTACATCCATTATTGCTTTATGTCTTTCTTTGATCATTTTACCCGTCTCATCCTCCATTTTCTTGATCTGCTCTCTTTTTTCAAAAATTAATTGCAGCATTTCTTCCTTCTGCGTTTCAGTTGCTTCTATCTCCTTGGCCATAAGTTCTTCTGTTACTGGCATCTTAGGTTTTATCCTCAAAGCACTTATGTTTGCATTCTTCTTCCTCAAAAGGGTTTTTGCCACTGTTATGTTTGATGGATTATACCCGAGTTGTATCACTAATTCCTCTAGAGATTTTAAATTTGAATCTTTGGCCATGGCGGAGACCTTTTCCAAGTTTAATTATGATTGTGCGTTGGAAAAAGTTAGTTGTAGTTTTGAGAGACTCATGGCTATGCTAGTCAGGGTGGAGGGGATCATATCCCCAGTCTGCATGTGCATCTCCATCTGGTGTATTGGGTGGATTTTATTTGCATAAAATCAAAATATGTCTTCTTGTAGTCTGCTGCACCTTTGGGCTAGGGAATTTGTGCCTCCAAGAATTCCATCGTCATCCTTCCCTTCTTAGAGTTAAAGGCTGATACGAGTCTACTTTGGGAGATGCTTGTTTATTTCCAAAATTGATTGTAGGTGTTGGTCTTGAGAACCTCATTCCTTCTCTTGATCTCCCTGAATGTGTCATAGATGTCTTCCTCCTTTTGTTCTATAGTGGAAGTAGATGTGAGAGTTTGCACATTCTTCTGTTGGATTGGCACGGTGGTAGAGGATGTGGAGAAGATCAGGTGGCCACCTGCTGAAGATGAACTTGGTGAATCCCCAATTGTGATGGTAGTTTGCTGGATTTTCTCATTTCCTTGGTCAAGGCCCATGTTTATCCTGACTCTCTTCCTATATTTAATTTTGAACTCCCGAGTGGAGGAATTGATATCCATGTCTGTTTGATCCTACTTGGTCCTCTTACTTCCTATTTCCTTTTCAGGCTCCTTTCCTTTGTCATCTTGAACTCCTGCTGCCTTTCTCTCTTGTGGGGTTGGTGTTTGGACTCCTGAAGTAGAGATGACCTGCTCTTTGGCCTTCTCGAGTGTGTCTACCACCCATTCTTCTTGGTTCATGTACTTCTTTATCTATTGTCTGTGGGTATGGATGTAGGGTGTGGAATTGTTTTCCACCCTCTTCTTGGAGATGATCCCCATTGGATCGTAGGACCAAGTGAAACTGTGTGTTAATTTCATCTCTTTCATTATTTTATCTACCTCTCCCCCTGCTTCCCTGCTGTTGCAGATGAATGGGCCGATTTGGGATTTGATCCTGAATTGTGACTTCTTCTTGGCCAAAACAAAATGCACCTCATAAGAATATATCATTTTTATGATATACTCAAGGGAAAATATCCTCATGGAGAGGTATTTGGGTAGTTTATACGGGGCCAATTCACTTTCATAAACCTTGATTTCTATGTAGTTTTGGTAGAGATACCAATTTGGTGTTATGATATGCTCTGTCAACTGCATCACTTTATTGATTTCCTCACTAACCATGGGCTCTGTGGTGTTTCCGAGTGCACTAATTACTGGGTGAAAAAATAGGTCTACAAAGCTCCTATATGAATAGTCTTCCTGCTCCTTTCTCAATATAGTTGTCCAAAAAAAGACAGATTGGGATTGAAAGTCTTCACCTTTCTTTTCATGTCAAATTCGAATTTGCTGGATTGAAAATAGGTAAACATGTACACCAACATAGAGGTGTATTTGAATACCCCTTCTATTTGAAATTTCAAGATGATATTGGATTGCATCAACAAGGAACTGAGCATAGTTGAACACAACAGTGGGCTTGGCATCTGCAGAGAGGATATACAAGAAACCAATTATGGCTTTGTCTATCCACTGATCATTATGATAACCAAACAAATAAGATAGAGCAGTGAAAATGTGTTGGGTATTTTCTGGGAAGGTGGATGATGGATATGGGTGATTTGTGGTAGGCATTGGTGCATTGGGAGTCATGAAAAGCTTCAAGTTTTTGGCCGTGTTGGAAAAATATAATCCCTGGTATAGTCCTATAAGGGCCTCATATGAAAAAGGTACAATGCTACCGACAATGGGGGCCTACAACATATCTTGAATGGATGGAGGATTTACATAAAACAAAATATCTCATGCAGGGTTCACTATGGCTCTTTGTTTAATTTCATAGCAAGACTGGAATTTCCTAATTAGCTTAGGGCATCTATGGGTTCTAGGAAAGATGTAATGTGGGAGTTTTGTTTTCCACAGGCTGATACAATCTTCCTCATCAAGGAGCTTATCCTCGAGCCAACAGTAGACATAGAACAGGTTAAGGTCTGACTCTGTCTCATGGATCTTGTAATCACTATCAGCAAGGGGAATATGGTCCAAGTCTACCTGGGGGTAGACCATGGGATTCAAAGGTTGTTGATCTTCCTTGGGAGGCATGCTTTTATTTTTAACTCTCTGTTTCACCTGCAATGGAGAATGGGTTGCAAGAGAAGGGGAATAGAGAAGGGAGAAACAACATGAATTGATACTGAGGAAGGGGTAAGACCAAAGGGATTAGGATCGGAAATGAATTAGATGAAACGAGAACTGTAACCAGAATGACAGAGCGCTGATTGCTCCTTATTTGATGTGAAATTTACCCTTCGGCCAAGGTGGCTGGTCATGATATCATCTCTAGTTGTCTATAAATATCAAAACCTGTAGCAATTCAATAGTAACAACAATGAAAACTTTGGCGTCGCGGTGGATTAGGGTTTTAACATGTGGCTGGAGGGTAACCAATGAGTTGGTGTGGGTCTATTGGATAACGACCTGACCATTCATGGTGCAACGATGCTATTGGTGGAAGGGGATGTGACAGGGAAAAGTGGATAGGTGATCGAGGACGTGGCACAACGACGTTGGCAATGGTCACAAGATGGTAGTGGTTTGGAGGATAGCGAAAACAATTTTTCAGAGGGGGGCTCAGGTGGTAAGAGATGATAGGGAAGGTAGGTATGAAACAATGGGAGTGCGACACGTGAAGTAGTAGGCGGTAATGGATACTGCCCATTATGGACCCCCCCCACTTTTGTTAATGTCTGGCAGCTGAGGGGGGGCCGAAATGGCTTGAGGGCCATCGATGGTGAGGTGAGGGGCAGAGATGGAGGGTAATGTGGGATGTAATGTTCCAAATTAGGAACAACTAGCAATCCATGGCTGGAAAACACATTTTCCAAAAATGGAGGTAGTAGGATTTGATACCAAGACCTGGATCCCTTAGATCAATACATCTAAGACTGAAATCCAAGAGCTGGGACCAAAGAAATCCTTCTGGGGTAGTGAGACAAGCCTCCCACACCTAGTTCCCTTCAGAAATTTGCCAAGGAATGGGGCTGCAACATTACATGAGCATACCATGGAAAGGCAGCATTATTTTATGAGCTGTGAGACAAGAAGAAATGAATAGCCAATGAATAATGTTATAGCAGCAAAGATAGTACAAGTTCTTGAGGAACCATCCACTCAAGAAAGGCAATGCAAGCCTCAACAAGACATGTACATGAAAATAGAAGAACACTGCTATTTCTGCATAAACCTAGGCTAGGAGGACACAATTTATAGAAGGTACTAATCCCTATTACATGATAACTAAAATATATGACAAGATATAGCTCAAATACATTAGGGGAGCAAAGCTCTAACCCTTAGAAGAAATAATACATCAATCCTCCAAGGGATTGGCTGAAATACCCAAAATGGAAAAAATGTTGGAGTTGGTGGGTAGCTGCAGCAACTCAAATATGGAATTAAATAGAGAAGGCTGAATATGATGAAAAATTTGAAGTATACCTTCTCCAATTGATCTCCAAGTGGAAGTTTGATCCTCACAATTGAGATCTCACCCTCCAATCAACACTGCAACCCCTCACTGCAAGTGCTCTATGAAAATAACGCAATCTAAGAGGGTAACTGCACTGTAGGTGGAATGGAATGAAGTGGCCAAGTTCCAAGATCTTAAAATAAGATCCAAAGCTTCCAAACTAATCCTCCAAAGGAAAATAAGAGTCTTCCTATGAAAAACAAGCGATGGAAGAGGTGTTGTAACTTCTCACTGCAACACCCTACAACACAGAATTATGCTACTGCAACAATAATGCTATCATGGAGGATGATGCTTGGCCTCAAGCCTATATGTGAGACAAATCAGTAAAACTCCTTCAAGAGGCTTCTCAAGAAAGGAGGAGGAATCCTAAACAGGAGTTCCCCGACAATTCTTGCTAAACAACAGAGAATGCACAATTGTCTGAATAGACAATGAAATGAAGAATCATAAGCATGAATAAAAATGGCTGCCTTGCCCTCCTTTTAAACACATGAGAGCTCTCTCTCCATGGGCCCCACTCTATTAGGGTTTCCTCCTTCAAGGAATATTCCCTCCTCTATCTCTGTGCTGTCCCATGTAGTGCTTTCCACCTCATACCCAACGTTGTTTGACTTGGTCAAACTTAACCAAGCCTCTTTGCAGAATGTCCCCTGTCACACATGAGGGTGTAAAATTTAGTTCCAACGCTGATCCCTTTTCATACTAGAGGGATTTTATCCATGTTTTTATTTTCATTGGGCTTCCTTACCAATTATTCAACTTATAAGTGAAATTATCAAAATCTAATGTTCCAATTTATTAAAGGAAAAATTTGGAACATTATAGTCCTCCCCTCCCAAATGTTGCTTGTCCTCAAGCAACTGCAAGGATCAAACTGGAAGGTCTTCACTCAAGGCATGGAGTCTTAAATGTGATGAGGAACATCTTCCCCATGTGGATCCTCCATCCCCAAGCAATCATCCACAAAAAATGAGCCACCTCCCAACAAGGCAACTCCTGAAAATCTCCTTCCACCTCAAGCTCAAGAAATGAAGGTGGACTGAAAATCTAAACATGGTAAGAATCATAGCCTACCCCATGCTATCCTTCTCTCCACTTATGATAAGTGTAGAGTGTGTGCTGATCTTGGGCTACAAAAGTATTACCCTTGAATGGCAAAGTGAAGAAAAATCCTCCAAAGAGTTCTCCTCCAACAATGAAGAACAAGCTGGCCCAAAATGTTTCATCCATGATGAATAGGACAAGATCATCATAGAGTATCCCAATGAGAAGTTTGCTACAAGTTATACATGATGATACATGATACAAACAATTTCTAACAAAGATACAATGTAGTTTCATCCACTGCAATCTCAGAAAGGAACATGGCAAGTGACATACAAAATCCATCACATCTACTAAGGAATAGTAAATGGCTAAATATAACAACCATACAAGTCCAAACACTTGCCCATGGTTGTACAATGGATGAATATAAAGTCCATGGTCCACCTCAAAAGAGAACACATATGTAGTAGTGGTGGTCATATCTCCTCCCATGCTCCCATTAGAACATGTAGTGCAGAAAATGTGAGAATTCTTCCTACTCAAGGACACATATAAGTCATGTGCCTCTCTCTTAATCATACTTATTATACAAATCTGACCCATATCAGCAAAGGAAGTCATGATCAGCAATAAAATTAGGAAAATTCTAAAGGTTTCATGTGTTGCAAGAATGTACCAATAGTTTTCCCAATAGTGACAGCGCAGTTTTCCAAACTGCTGCTTTAGAAAATCACACGGCAAGTTGTTTTGTGTTACATGGATAGTTATGTATGTCATGATAGCTACTGATGAATAGAAAATGGCTGAGTATATCAACTGATCATACATGAAATAAAACACTTGCCCAAGGCCATATAAAATTTGGCTGTCTCCATCATACAAATTGGCCCAATTATGAACATGGAGCAATGTGACAAGCTTTCCCTCTTGTGAGGCAATGCACTGCATAGTAGTGGTAAGAGTATGCAAATCAATGGATGTACAAACAAAATTCTTACCATATGCCGGAAGTAAGATGGTACATGGATCCATGAATGAGTCCTCCATAGTGTTTTAGCATGCTATGAAGAAGAATGAACCATATGTTGCAAGAAGGTAATCCTCCTCATACTTGGAAATCCAAGTCAAGAAGAATATGTCATAGTGATTGATGCCTCTATCCACTAGTCTATCATCATAATCTCTTCCTTGTTCACCAAGTGCATATAATGTGAAGTGATCCTGGGGATACCTCATCCATAAGTCTCTGCTCCAAGGTGACAGCCCCGTGAGCTCATGTAAATAAGCTCCTGTCAATACCAAGCTCTGTTCTTTGCAATGCTCATTGTCAAAGACTCCTCTAATAATGCTGCAACAAATATGGAATACTTCCCAAGATGGAAGTGCTTCCAAATCATCATCAAAGACCAAGGAGATAATGCCATCTCCCCTTCCTGCAACATTATGCCAAGTGTGAGAGCAAATTTTCTCTTGCTCTCCCAAGAACAAGCAAAGCAACATAAGATTTTGCTACCTCCCCATACTTCCATCATACAACTCATGTGATGAAGACACAATGAATGATATGAGTGTCACATCAACACCATGCATCCACACTCTATGCTGCTCAATGATGCAAGTATCCTGCCATCTCTTTCCCATCCTCCTACTCTTAGGAAGAGTGTTTGCCAAGTGATGGCCAAACTCTTTCAAGAGCAACCAGCGTAGCCAAGCCTCCCGCTACCCATTATCATATATTTGCAAGTAGCCTCCCAGCTCCTTGCTCATCAACCACATCCACTCAATCACTTGTGGATGCTTTCTCCTTCTCTTCATCTTGGTACTCCTCCCATGAGGGCTACCATTCTCCTAAATAAAATTCCTGTCTTTGCACTCCATGGGATTTTGAAATGCAATCTTCTCAAGGATTAATGAGACCCTATCAAGACCCAAATAGGTGGTAGGAAAAAACCTCCCATCATGATGTGTATGGCTCAAGGAATGTCCAACACAAGCATGAGAGATGTTATCCATCCTAATATTTCCTCCATCTTTTATCTGCTCTTGTGAGAAAGGAAGAAAATCTTTGCACTCCATGGTGTGTTGAAGTGCACCTCTGATGAGATCTCTCCTTGAGACCTCCCTCTCATCAATAGTTTTCCAAAACCAATAAGGTCTTGGAGCTAAAAGTAGAAGTTCCTCTTTGAGCTGAGAGGAGCTCATTAATAAAGTGTCATCTTGAAAGGAGAAAGGGTTTCTCACTTCAAGATGTTTACCATCCTTCATCAAGATTTCAAACCCCAACCTCAATTGTGATGTACAATCTAACAATGGCTCATGAGAATGATGGTTTGATCCCTTGAATATTTCCATGTTGCACAACACAGTGCAACCAAGCTGCTCTATGGTAGCAGTGTGATTTGATCCTTGGTCATGTAAAAGTAAATATCCACATCTACCAAAAGGATTTACTGCCACAATAGAATGTGGAAATATTTTCATACCTTGATGTGCATTTGGAACTTCTTGTAGGGCTGCAAGAGTTCCCTCCTAAAAAGTGTTGGCCGCTCCAACTATTGATGCATGTGGCTGCTTCTCTATGAGTGTGACAGCGTTATCACAAGCCTCCTCAAGTGGTGGTGTGATCTTCCCTTCCTTTTCTTTCTCACCATCAAAGGTTTTGATCAACCCTCGGATGAACTCTGCAAAATTTTTCTCCCTTTCATGGCTCAAGTGGCTACTCCACCAATCATAGGCTTCACCTTCCAAGTGCAGCGCTGAGATTTCAACAACTTCTTTCCCTGCTACAAGATGTAGTAGGAAAAATTCCTCCAACTCTCTCACCCAAGTTCTTGTAGTAGATGACCCATCAAAGGTAGACAACATAAATCTATTGCCTATGATTCCTCTTCTGCTACAGGGTCTCTTCCCTTCCTTTAGCTGGATGAAATGAGGAAAATATAGATTCTCCTTGAAGGCTCTAGGTTGAGATCTATACTCAATAAGGTGATCACTTAGAATCTGATAATCCAAGTGTCTTCCATGATCAATGTATTCTTCTTGATGAGAATAGGAAGTGCATGGTCCTTCCTCTTCTTCTTCAATCTTCTTGACCTCCTCGGAGAGGTTCTCTCTAGATCTGAATAATGATGAAAGACATCTCATCTTCTTCAACATTTTGATCTTCTTGGGCTTAGACTCACAGGCTGAGCCAATAAAGTTGCTTTGATACCATTGTAATGTTCCAAATTAGGAACAACTAGCAATCCATGGAAGGAAAACACATTTTCTAGAAATGGAGGCAGAAAGATTTGATACCAAGACCTATACCCTTAGAACAATACATCTAATACTAAAATCTAAGAGCTAAGACAAAAGAAATCCTTCTAGGGTAGTGAGACAAGCCTCCCACACCTAGTTCCCTTCAGGAATTGCCCAGGGAATGGGGCTGCAACAATACATGAGCATACCATGGAAAGACATCGTTATTTTATGAGCTGTGAGACAAGAAGAAATGAATAGCCAATGAATATTGTTATAGCAACAAAGACAGTACAAGTTCTTGAGGAAACATCCACTCAAGAAAGGAAATGCAAGCCTCAACAAGACATGTACATGAAAATAGAAGAACACTGATATTTCTGCATAAACCCAGGCTAAGAGGACACGGTTTATAGAAGATACTTATCCCTATTACATTATAACTGAAATATATGACAAGATATATCTCAAATACATTAGGGGAGCAAAGCTCTAACCCATAGAAGCAATAATACATCAATCCTCCAAGGGATTGGCTGAAATACCCAAAATGGCAAAAATGTTGGAGTTGCTGGGTAGTTGCAGCAACTCAAATATGGAATTGAATAGAGAAGGTTGAAGATGATGAACAATATGAAGTATACCTTCTCTAATGGATCTTCAAGTGGAAGGCTGATCCTCACACTTGAGATCTCACCCTCCAATCAACACTGCAACCCCTCACTGCAAGTGCTCTATGAAAATAATGCAGTCTAAGATGGTAACTGCATTGTAGGTGGAATGGAATGAAGTGGCCAAGTGCCAAGATCTAAAAATAAGCTCCAAAGCTTCCAAACTAATCCTCTAAAGGAAAAGAAGAGTCTCCCTCTGAAAAACAAGCAATGGAAGAGGTGTTGTAACTTCTCACTGCAACACCCTACAACACAGAATTATGCTGCTGCAGCAATAATGCTGTCCTGGAGGAGGATGCTTGGCCTCAAGCCTAGATGTGAGGCAAATCAGTACAACTCATTCAAGAGGCTTCTCAAGAAAGGAGGAGGAATCCTAAATAGGAATTCCCCGACAATTCTTGCTAAACAACAGAGAATGCACAATTGTCTGAATATACAATGAAATGAAGAATCATAAGCATGAATAACAATGGTTGCCTTGCCCTCCTTTTAAACACATGAGAGCTCTCTCTCCATGGGCCCCACTCTATTAGGGTTTCCTCCTTCAAGGAATATTCCCTCCTCTATCTCTGCGTTGTCCCATGTAGTGCTTTCCACCTCATACCCAACGATGTTTGACTTAATCAAACTTAACCAAGCCTCTTTGCAAAATGTCCCATTTCACACATGAGGGTGTGAAATTTAGTTCCAACGCTGATCCCTTTTCATACTAGAGGGATTTTATCCATGTTTTTATTGTCATTGGTCCTCCTTACCCAATTATTCAACTTATAAGTGAAATTATCAAAATCTAATGTTCCAATTTATTAAAGGAAAAATTGGTGCCCGGCTCTTGACATTTCATTAGTATGAAGGTATCAGTTTGGTTTATTCATTTTAGGAATTGCTAATGTACCATATGAGGATATTTGGATGGGGCCCAGCTCTTGAAATTTCATTGCTGGGTCCTTTTGAGGAATTTCTACAATATCTCCAGTGGGGACGCTGTATAAGGAAACTAGTGCAAAAATAACGTAGTCCAGGGCTTGGATCCTTTAATATATGCTGTATGTAGCTTAAATATAGATTGGCATCAGAAAAAAATCATTCTAGATACTCTATACAAATCTCCCCAACTCATATATGCATAAAAACACCCAAATCCCACTGCTTCATAAAATAGAAATGCTGGAGACTGCAACAACGCTATTTTTATTATGGAATTTACAAAAAAATATAGTTTAATACAGATTTAGAGCTTTCATTAAGCATGGAATCAGAAATGAGAGGTTAGACCTCTTTTACAAGCATCTCAGAATTCCCAGTCAAGGGTTCCTGGCAAAATAAAAACATAAAAAGTGGCTCTACAGAAAATAACACTATTCCCAGCAACATTGTATAAATAAAGACAAAATATGATCTGAAATGAGAAAACAATACAATATTTGGCCCAAGGCCTCTCTCAATAGATCTCCCGGAGCGAAATAGACGACTCCTCTTTTGAAACAAGCACAATTGGAAAGATGGAACCCCAGCTATTGCAGCTGCTGCAGAAATAATGCATTCATTGAAAGTGACTATGTTATCTAGAGTAGAGGATGGTTCCCCTCTAGATAGATGATGAGATTTGAACTCAAGACCTCCTCCTTAGATCTCCCAATTAGCTAAATCAATTGTGAAGATAGAATTCCTGCATGAGAATCCTTTGCACTAAGCAGTGCGACAACTCCGGCTAAACAGCTGAAGTTTGCAAATCAGTCATAAGACTGAGACAAGAAGAATGAATGAATAAATCCTTTGCTACTATCCCCTCCTTTTTTTCCTTCACGAGCTTCTCCATCCCGGGCCCCACTCATTGGTGATGTAGCTTCCTTGAGAAGTTTCCTCCTTCAAAATTGTGCTGCCCTAGTAGCTTTTCCTCCTTTTGTGACAACATTGTTGACTTGGTCAACTATATCTAGCTCCTTGCTTTGCACCTCTTTCATACTAAAGAGGCTTTATTTTATCCTCCTACCTCAATCCCTTTTCACACTGGGATAGGTTTTATTGTGTTTCCTACTTCTTATTTAAAAAATGGAGCAATTATAATGTTCCAAGTAGTAGTGCCTAATTGGGAACATTACAGTCCTCCCCACTCAAAAGTTGCTTGCCCAAAAGAAATAGTAAATAAGGATGCTGCAAGATCTTCTCTCCCTCCCAAGTGGCATCCTCATCTGGTAGATTCCTCCATCGAATCAGATATTCCTTGATGACTCTGTTTCTTAGCTACCTCTCCCTTGTGTCTAAGATTTCTTCTGGCTACAAGATCAAGTGGCCTTCATCATCAATAGGGGGGAGTTCTATGTTAGCAACTACATTCCTCCCAATGGCCTTCTTGAGGCAAGAGACATGGAAGATATTGTGGATCTTTCTCCCCTTAGGAAGCTCCAGCTCATATGCTACCTTACCGATACATTTTTTCACCCTGTATGGCCCATAGAAACGTGGTTTGAGCTTTTCAGCTCCCTTCACCTTGAGTGTGGATTGTTTGTAAAGCTGAAGACGTAGGTAGACAAGATCTCCCACCTCAAACTGTCTCTCTATCAGACCACGGTCTGCATACATCTTCTGCTGGTTCTGAGCAGTGGAAATGTTGTATTTGAGTGCCCTGAGTATGTCTTGGTTCTCTTGAATCCAATCCCTTTCCCTTGGAGCTTTACGTGCTCCAAACATAACATCTGTAAATGAAAGTGCCTCATACCCATATAAGGCTTGAAATGGAGTCATGCCAATAGAAATATGGTGAGTAGTATTGTAACAATACTCTCCCAAGTGGATCCAACACAGCCAAGATTTCTACTGCCCTGCCACATAGTTCCTCAGGTAGCCTTATAGAAACTTGTTCACTGTCGCAATCTGCCCATCAGTTTGGGGGTGATAGCTAGTACTTGGAGTCAAATCAGTCTCCACTAACCGAAAAATTTCCTGCCAAAAGCCACCCATGAAGTGGTTGTCCTAATCACTCACTATGGTCCTAGGGAGACCATGGAGTCTAAATACATCTCCAAAGAAGAGCTCAACTACCTGTGAAGCAATATAATGTGCAGAAATGGCAAAGAAATGAGAGTAATTTGTTAGCCTATCAATAACAAAAAAGATACAATCCTTACCCTGCACTGTCGGTATGCCGGTGATGAATTCCATAGAGATACTTTCCCACTTCCCATCTGGAATAGGTAGTGGCTGCAAAAATCCAGCAAGGTAATTGTGTTCTCCCTTATTCTGTTGGAAAATGGTGCATTCTCAGACATGCCGGAGCACATTTCCATGAGAACCTCTCTCTGATAGATCTGTAATTCTTTGTGAAACCTTGATGCCCGACAAGTGGTGAATCATGTGAGGCAAATAAGATCTTCTCCTTGAGCTTAGAATTCTTAGCCAAGTAGATCTGATCCTTTTAATAGATAACCTCATCCATTACTCTAAACCTTTCATCTGATACCACCCCATCAAGTATCTCACATGCATAGTCATATTTGGAATACTCAACTAAGATTTGAGCCTTCCAATCTGCATCCATGCCCCTTAAGGACAGCGTTGTAGGCCTCCTAAATAGTGCATCAACTACTATATTTCTCTTCCCCTTGACATATTCTATGTAAAAATCATAAGCTTGAATTTTTCTCACCCACTTCTATTGTCTCTCTTGGAGTTGTCTCTGTTCAAGGAAGAATCTAAGACTGTTGTGGTCAGCCTTCACCTTGAAATTATTTTCCACCAAATATTGCCAAAATTTGGCTAATGCATGCATGATAGCCAACATTTTTTTATCATAGATGGGGTATAACCTCTCATGAGGGAGCAGCTTCCTGCTCTCAAAGGCTATAGGATGCCCTCCTTGCATTAAGGCTGCCCCAATACCTTCATCTGGTGCATCACATTCTAGCACAAAAGGTTGATAAAAGTCAAGTAAAACCAAAACAGGACAATTACTCATTACCTCTTTGAGCTTATCAAAAGACCTCTGTGTTGTAGGTGTCCAACGGAAAGCTCCCTTCTTTTTCAAGTCTGTGAGTGGTGCTGCTAGTTGTGGAAATCCTTTCACAAACTTCCGGTAATAAGTGCATATGCTCACAAAACCTCTGAGTTTTGTAACATTCCTAGGTTCAGGCCAATATCTGATAGCCTGGATCTTTTCTTCATGTACCCTCACTCCATCCACTCCTATGATATGCCCCAAATACAACATCTCTGTGAGGCTAAATTCACATTTGGAGAGCTTGGCATAGAATTGTTGCTCCTTGAGGATATGTAAGACTGTCTCAATATGCTGCAAGTGCTCCTCCCAAGTGTGGCTGTAGATAAGAATATCATCAAAGAAGACCAATACAAACTTTCTCAAAGACCACAGAAGATGTGGTTCATGCAGGATTGAAAAGTTTCTGGAGAATTAGTCAATCCAAAGGCCATTACCAGAAACTCAAAATGCCCATAGTGACACCTGAACGCTGTCTTGGGAATATCTTGCTCCCTCACCTTGATTTGATGGTACCCGGACCTCAAATCAATCTTGGAGAAGTATTTGGATCCCCTTAACTCATCCATGAGTTCATCGATCCTAGGTATAGGGTACCTGTTCTTCATAGTCTTCTTGTTCAAGGCCCTATAATCAATGCTCATCCTCAATGTGCCATATTTCTTCTTTACCAGAACCACCGAGGAAGCAAAAGGACTAGTACTAGGCCAGATGTGTCCTAGTGATAGTAGCTCTTTGATAGCTCTTTTGATATCATCCCTATAAGCCTTGGGATGCCTATAAGGAGTGGTGATTACTGCTTGGACCCCTTGTTTGAACTCAATGGTGTGTTCAAACCCTCGGTCAGGTGGTATCCCTAGTGGGATATCCCCAAATACTGTAGAATACTAGTCGAAAAGAGACTGAACATATGGATGTACTGGGGAGTCCTTGCCCTTCACCTCTAATATATGCAGCTCCACTGCCCATTCAACATCCCCTCTATGTAGATCTGCCTCCATCCTATGTGTTGAAACAACCTGAGGGGGATATGTGTTTATACCCTTGATTATTTGTTGCTGGCCATCCTCCCCTCCAGTCCATTCCATCTCCAAAGTCCTCCAGTTAGTGGTAACTCTCCCAAGAGTGATTAACCACTAGAATCCCAATATGACATAGGTGTCTAGAATATCTACCACAAATAAGTGGTCTATCAATGTATAGGTCCCCATAGTAATGGTTAGTGCCGGAACATACTTGGCACATTGCAGGGTCATAGCTCTTGGGACCAAAACTAAAAATCCCTCAAACTCCTCCATGGGAATTCCTCTCCTGTGTACCAGCTGTGCATCAATAAAATTATGAGTGGCTCCACTATCTATCAATATAGAAAATATTTTCCCCATGATGGTGCCTCTCACCCTCAAGGTTAGATACTTTGGGACTCCTCTTAACACTGCAACAACTCCCCCTCTTGTAGCAAAGTCTTCTATGGATTGTATAGCGCTGGAATCCTTATTGGAGAAGGTATTTACATGATGTGTCCCACCTGTAACACATTTCCTCTCCAAATCCTGAGCAGGGATTGTCTCCCTTTGTCTTGAGTGAGTATTTTGCTACAAAAAGGTTCTTTCCCTGGGCAAGATGTGTTGTAGATCTCTAGATTTCTCCACAGCTTCAAGGAGTGTGGTTGGTTTGGTAGACTTGACCAACCCTTGTAATGGTTCAGCCATCTGATTCACAAAAATGCATACCTTCCTACTCATAGTGAGGTTGGATACCATTACTGAAAGCTGCAAGTACTCAACAATGTAATCCTCAAGATCTCCCTCCTACTTGAGCTTGGTTATCTTGGCAAAGTGGGCTTCCAAATCCCTTGGATCAAACCTCTCCACTAGCTTCTTGGTGAAAGCCGAGTATGAAGTGATATGATGATGCCCAGGTGTGGTTAGTCCATGAAACCACCAATCTTGAGCTTCCCCTTCTAGGTGCAACACAACTATCTTGATGGCTTCTATCTCAAAAATCTTGTTGAGTTGGAAGTATGTGTCCAACTTTTCCACCCGTGCCTTTGCTATGCACTTAGGCGTCCCATCAAATTTGGGCAAGAAGAACCCTACCATACTGCGTTGTAGGGCTGATCCCTGCATCAAGTTATCCTCCTTTTTATGAGGATCAATCCTCCTTCCATCCTTGATCTGGAAAAACTCCTGAAAATCCTAGAATTGGCAGAAGGTGTCAACACATTGGAAAAAATTGATTGATCATATTTCTGAGTATTTGTCTGCTGAGAAAAATACCATTCTCTGTTGTTTAGTGGAGGATTGTATTTGAAATTCCTATGCAGGGATTTCAACTCTTCCTTTGAGGATTCTTGGAGGAGTGTTTGCTGAATTGAACTACTATCAGGCTTGAGGCCAAGCTCTACTTTCATTAACATCGCTGATCCATTGAGGGTTTTGGTGCTTCTGCAAGCTGCAGCAAGTGGGAGTCAGATCTAGTGTATTTTTGGGAGCCTCTTCTCATGGAGTGTGTTCTTTAACCTCATAGAAGAGTGTCTCTTCTCTTTGTAATTCAGATCTGCAATTTTACAGTGGTATCAGAGCTGCCATCTTGGCTCAGCCTGTGGATTTCAGATCCACACAGAAGATAAGAAGGAGAGGAGAACAAAATGATGGAGAGGATGATCTTACTCTCATCCATTTTCAGATCCAAGAAGAAAGAAGAAGAGAAATGCATTGAAACTCCAAGAGGGTTTCAAGGAGGAGAGAATTGCAGTGAGACCTATAGAAGGTTTTGAGAAGCAAAAGAAGATGAATGCACTTCTTGTTCTTATAGAGGAGGTGAAGAGCAAGGAGGCCACTTAGAGAAATAAATCCTAAGTGGATATTTGTCAGAATACAAGTGCCAACCTAGGGCCATCAAAGAAACCATAGATTTTCCTCAGTTTATTCAATTGAGAGAAGAAAGAAGACCCTACAGCAAAGGAGAGATCAAAGGCAATAGGTTCCTATTGTCTAAATTTCATGGGTCAACTACAGCAAGAACTTGGGAAAGGAAGCTTGAGGCATTCTTCCTACTTCATCCAGTGGTAGAGGAGGAGGTAGAAGAAGTTGCAGCACTGCACTTGGAGGGTGAAGCTAATGCTTGGTGGTGCAGTCACTTGAGCCACACAAGAGTGACTTCTTTTTCTGAATTAACTCGAGAGTTGATCAAAAACTTTGATGGAGGAATATCAGAGGAGAATAGACCCACATCACCATGGGAGGGAGCAAGTACCAGCACTGCCATGGCATTGAGAGAGAAGCCTTCTACACCAGCAGTTGGATCAGCCAACACTTTGAAGAGAGGACCTCTTGCAGCCACAAAATATGTCCCAAGGGCTCACAAAGGTATGCATAAGTTTCCATGTCTTAACATTTCAGAAAAATTTATGGAAAGGGTTGGAGATTTTTTTTCATATGGCCTAGGATCAAATGATATTGCTGAGATAAAGTAGTATGATTTCACTGGGCTATGCAAGCTTGAAGGGTTCAAGGGAGATTTGAAATCTCTACCTCATGTATCACTGATGAGTTACACACAACCCTTGAGGTTGGAGTGTTAATTCTTGGAGGTTGGAGTGAACTTTGCTCCAAGCAAATTCATGCAGAACCACATGTTCATCCGGGAGTTGACACATGAGATAGCCAAAACACCCTGGAGGAGGGTTACAGTGTTGTCAAGAGGTAGCAGCAAGGAGTATTTACTTTAAGCACCTTTGGATTCTTATGGGTCCAAGATAATCATTAGTGAGAGATATTTTCTTGGAGATCTACAAGGAGTTGAATTTCATCTTCTTATGAAATGAAAGAAGGAAGATCTGATATGGGAGGATGGTAGACCTCATTAGAGGAATGCCAATATGGAGCAAGCTAGGAGGCATCCACATGGAGTTGAGTGGATGTGGATGAGAGGCAAGAGATTGGTAAACCTCTTGCAAGTCTATGACACTGGGAAGAAAGAGGCGAAGCTGCATTGGCTACTCTTGAGAGAGTTTGGTCAACCTATGACATGTCCTTTTCCATAGGGTGAGAAGAGGAAGGAATATTGGTAGGATACTTTCATCATGGGGCAGCAAGGAGTGTGGATGCATTATAATAATATGTTTCCACCACATAGGTTGTATGATGGAGGTATGATGAGGCAACAAAGACATTTGTTGCTTTGGAGGATTGAGAGAGAGCAAGGGCAGATTTTCTCTCACACTTGGCATGATGCTGCAGGAGTAAGCGAAGGTACTAGAATAGTGCAAGGAGCAACACCTCCATCTTTGGAGGATCTCTACATACACATCAAAATTTTGGGAAGAGTCTTTGACTCAATCTATGTCAAAGAATTGAGCTTTGAGTTGACAGTGGCCCTACTCCAAAGGCCAGCAGTGCTGTCACTTAGGAGCTTGGATTGCTTGTTGGAGTGTTCTCAAGACCACTTCACAAGTAATACACCTTGGAGGCATGTGGAAGATGGGCATGAGGAAGTAATGTATGGAAGCATCCCTTAATATGTTTTGACCTTCTTGGCTTGGGTTCACAAGCACAAGGAGAAAGATCTACATGCAGAATTTGTGGACTTTCCTTCCATGTATTTTTATGAATACCATCCCTTAATGGGGGAGTTCAATTGGGAGGGAATTCAATTGAATGTATATCATCATATGGAGAGATGCATAGCCCAGAAGATGAAGAAAATGTTGGAACAACCACTTCCCTACTCACTTGCAGCAAGGGAGAATTTTCACTTGAGCCATTTCAGCTCAATGACCGGAGTACACGATGGAGGAGGTAAAATTTTGCTTTGTATTTTACATTTCCTTGTCTATATGAGCAGCCTATCATACCAAGAAGGGTATTTCATTCTTGCATATTATATTTTTATGTACTTGGGGCCACTTGCAGCATTTATGATGGCCATTCTATATGTGGATTGTGGAGGAATGCCACATGGTTTTTGGTGTGCATCATTGACACCAAATTATGCTTTCATGATTCCCTTTTGTAAAATGGATGTGGCAGAAAACAAGTGGCTGAATGAACACTTGTTGCACTACGTATTGAGGCATGCAAAGAATTCCCTACGTTGGTTCCATGTTTGGGACTATGTTCTACCTCCTTGTTTTCATATGTTTATGCTTCCATATTATGCTGCTAAAACATTGATTGTAGGAAGCACCATTGGAGGAGTGGCACAAGAGGTGAAGAGGCCCAATGAAAAGATGATTCTTCACATTATACAAGCTTCATATTTCAGAAAGAACCAGGGGAAAACCTTGATTGCCACACTTTATAACTTGCCTTCAAGTGAGAGGACTCATTTGGGAGGTTTGAGTTCTTTGAGGAGACACCTCATGGGTGTTGGATTTTATGGTGTGGCTTGGGTCTTTCTTGAAGACCATTATATCTCAGCCATATATCAGCAACAGCCCCATATATATCATAAGTGGAGAGAGAAGCAACAAGATATGCACATTTCAACTCCACACAATCAGCTATGCAACCCACCTTCTTTGCAGGAGCTAAAGGTGGAAAAGATCTTTCATGAGTTGCCATACTAGAGGGTGACTCATCTTGTTTGGTTGATAGCTTGGGGAGGAAGAGAATCAAAGGGGGATGATGAATCCCAATTTACATCAGCCCTCATGCTTAAAGAGGACCTTCAAACAACCCATTATTTCTTCCATAGATGTTTCATGGTCACAAATGTCAGCTATTTAAATGGCTTACACACTTGGGAGCAGCAACTTGGAGATATATTGATGATGTAGCACCTTGATCCTTGGGAGAATTCATCTTGTGAGGGTGCTACAAGGAAGAAGAGGATTCTATTCATTCCTATCCTTGCAGTTGCTTGAGGACAAGAAACATTTGGGAGGGGAGGACTGTAACATTCCCAAATTTGCACATAGCAATTTGGAACGTTAGATTTTGCTACTTTCACCTAGGAGAGGAATAAATGGGTAAGGGAACCCATGAAAAATAAAAATATGAATAATTTCCACCTTAAGAAGGAAGGGGATTAGTTCAGGAGCTGAACTTTGCACTTGCAAGTGTGAACATGGGAAAAATAGATAAGGACATAGTCAAGTTTGACTAAGTCAACATGCATTCTTGAGGAGGAAGAGATCACCTAAGAAAACCGGTTCAATGTGAACAAGGATCAGCCTAAGACACATATATAAAATAGATTGAAGATCTCTAGTGTGAAAAGATACTTTGGAGGTGGATTAGTTGACCAATTCAATAGCGTAGCCACAAGAGGAGGGAAGCAAGCTAGGGTAGCGTAGTTTTGAAAGAGGAAGCTTCATGAAGAAGTCACCTCAACGTTGTGTGGGGTCCGGGGTGAGGAGGCTCACCAAAGATAAAAGGAAGGCATAGCACCAAAGGAGATTCATTCATGTATTTAGCTATTTTGGTCTTGAGACCAATTGCATGCTTCAACTATTTAGCCGGAATTGATGCACTTCTTAGTGCAAGGAATTTATGTGTCGGAAATTCCATCCTCTCTTTGGATCAGCTTGCTTAAGGGATCAAAGGGGAGTGATTTGAGCTTCATTTATGTATTTTTCCTAAGGCCATTCATCGAAATAAAGCTATAGTGCGGTCTCCTTCAGTAAACTGCGTCTTTTTATGCAGGAGAAGCAGCAATAGAGCTGCATCCTTTGATTGTATGCTAATCTTTCAGGAGGAGGTGCTTATTTCCCTCCAGAAGCTTCAATAAGAAGGAATAAGGCCATTCTCTATATTATTTGGCATTTATACGTCATATTCAATCATGTTTAATACAATGTTGTAGTGAACTGTGTTATTTCTGCAGTGCTGCTTTGTACATGCATTTTGCCGGAAACCCTGGTCGGGTGTATTGTTTCTGCTGTATAAAAGGTTAAACCTCCATTTATTTACCATATGATTAATATAAACTTCTTATTAGTATTATTCCATCATTTTCTATATAAACCCTTATGAAAATTACGCTCTCACAGTATTCAAAAATTTCTGTTTAGCAAAGTCTTGGGAAATCAAGCTTTTCTAGCCTAGTCGGGAAAGGATGAGTTGTTTAATATAGCTAGAAGCATTAGTTTGAGTTGAAATTCAGAGAATAGGTCCCTCATGACCTAAGATATCATATCTAGCTGTTTCCCCTACTTATTTTTACTCTCATTTCTGAAAACACCCTTTTTAGGGCATAAAATACCCTTTTCCCCCACTTTTTGGATTATGAAATGAAGTACAGGTTGCTGTTGTAGCTAAAAATGATGTATATGTGCTTCTTATGTATATTTTAAGCTTATTCATCATATCAGGACTGTTATACAACTTATTCATTGCTAAGTTCCAATTCGGGAATTGCTCTTCAATGAATATTTTGGAGGCAGCTATATGGGTATGCTATACATCCAGCTATACTCATATTGCAGGAAGATGTTCCTCAACATTCTGCTGAATATGGGTATGCTCTCACTACTTGTTGTGTTGTCCCAACTCCTCCATTTTGGCTCATATCACTTATGTGAATCAGCTGAGATCTTCAACATAAGCATTATTAATCTCATCCTCTCCATCATTCTGATCTCTATTTCTCTTCTTCACTTCACTGGTACCACTTTAATATTTCTATTTAGGAACAAATCATGAATCATGCACTAAAAAACGCATTTTTAGAAAAATATGTTTTGGAACAAGAAAATAACTCTTGAATCCTTTAGATCAGACAATATACAAACTAAATCCAAGATTTGAGCTGAAACAAATAAGACTAGGTGGGTTAAACGGATCTCCCGCACTTAGTTATCTTCAAGAGAAGGCCCAATGAGGGGTTGTAGCAAAGTAAAACGCTCTAATGAAACTTCAGAGAGCTATCAATGCATAAAATGTGCTGATAGAAACTCAACAACTTATTTCAAGTGCAACAACAACTTAGATCTGAATTTAGGATCCAAAAAGTGGGGAAAAAAGCAGTGATTCCGACTCTAAAATAGATGTATTTAGAAATCTGCGTAAAATTAAGGGAAATGGCAAGAATTTATTTTATATTAGGTCATGAGGGACCTATGCTTCGAATTTCAGCTCCAACAAAGCATTCTAGCTATGTTAAACAGTTCCTCCATTCTCGGATAAGCTTAAAAATGTTGATTTCCCATGACTTGGAGTATGTAGAAAATGGCTGAAGCATACATTGCATGATTTCTAAATACATTAGAAAAAATATGTCTGAAACATCAGATTTTAAGTTTATTATAACTGAGCATAAAGAAAAATGGAGATTCAGCTCCTTTTATACATCAAATAGATCACCTAGCAAGGGGATTTCATGAAAGAACAAATACAAGTATCAGATCTACAGAATATGGATCTAGAAAATGCAGAATCACTGAAAATATGATTAAATGAGCTGAAATATACAAAATTATAGAAGAGAGCTGAAATACAAACTTTTCGGAAGAAGGGATGGCCCTTCTTCAAGGAAATAAGCACCAAACTAGGGTAGAAACCCTGCTGCAGCAATGCACTGGAAAATGATGTAGTTTCTGGACTGAACTGCGCAGATTATGTTGGAAGATCCTTTGGCCTGATGCCAAGATTTGGAACTGAAGTGCAATGCTTCCTCAATAATCTTCCAGAGAAAGGAATGCTCCATTTTCTGCAAAACTAGATCTGGAAGAGGTGTTGAAAACCCCTCACTGCAACACCCTGCAACACAGCAATTCCTGCCCAATAGAAAAGGCTATAGGTGGAGGAGGAAGCTTGGCCTCAAGCCTGGATGTGAGGCATTTTAGAACATACTCCTTCAAGAGCTCCTCAATGAAGGAGGAGGAATTCCTAAACAGGAGATTCCTCTCTCTCTAGCTAAACAACCAAGAGAGTTTGAGTTGCCTAAGCAATCTCAAGATCGAATTATCTTCCACTACTTTCCATGTGGCCTTCCTCTTCATTTTATAACATTAAGGCTTAGTAAACCCTAAACCACCTCCAATATGTTAACCCTTTTCACATGAAGGGTCTCCATATAAAACTGCGTTGATCAATAAGGAGGTTCAATACATCTAGATACTGTTGTGATTTGGTCCTATTGACCTAGTCAACCTTCTTCATTCCTCTCCACACCTAAGTGTATTTTATTGAAATGGCCCAGATTTTTCCATGTTCACATTGGGCATTGATTTATTTTTCTGATTAGGAGTTTTAGAGTTCCTCCTTTACACTTTTATTCATGAGTTAAGCAAACTAAAATTAAAATGCAATATTCCCATTAGCTGCAAAAATTGGGAACATTACAGTCTCCCCCAGAAAAATGTTGCTTGCCCTCAAGCAAATCTTATTGTAGATGCAAACCATCTATTCCCCTCCAAATGGAATCCACATAAGGAAGGCTTCCTCCATTTTCTGCAATAGGTTATGTATGTTTGGTTCCAAATTTGTCTTCCACAAATGCATGAGATGACTTCCAACTGTAAGGTTAGATGTCCTCTTCCTATCGTGAAGTACAAAATGAAAATTACATCAACTCCAACACCATCAACAACACATGAGAAAATAAAGTAGCTTCTTCCATAAAGGAAAAGCTTCATCCTACAAAACATTCCTCTTTCCCATGTCTTGTGGATTTGATTGAGCATTGTTATGCCCTTATTGTTATCCCTGTTAGCTTTATTGGTTCCGAGCTCCATCATTCCAGCATTAGGCAAAAGAAGAAGGTAAGGAGTAATATGGGTAAACAAAGATGTCAAACCATATTCTCCTAATAATAATCACTGGAGCAAGGCCCTTTGCTTCCATCCTCCATCTCCTCCATGTAAGATGGACAAGCCAAGCTTCCCAAAAGATGATGTACATGCCTTCCTTTGCTACAATTTATCTTTGATACATAAGGCATGAATCAGAAAATTATGAGCTATGGGGTGGTCACCATACTCATTTAAAAGCAACCAAAGAAACAAGAGGTCTTGCTGCCTTCTTTCCTCCTCATGCGCATCATGAAACTAAACCATAGTAATGGACATATGATATGTCACATCATCCCAATACAAAGTATCATCATCAATGCACATCATAAGATTAATATGCCAAATTTTACACAATGCAAAACACATAGACATAGGAGATGTCATGTGGTGGCCATAATTTCTCAAGTGAAACAAAATTATACATGCCTTCTCTTGCCGCAACATATCATTGAAATCCAAGGCATGATTCAGAAAATGATGAGCTATTGGGTAGTAACCATACTCACCCAAGAGTAGCCATAGCAACAAGGACTTTTGCAGCCCTCTTGCCTTATCAACATGTGGATCATAGAGAAATAACACAATGATGGATGTGTGAAATGTCTCATCAACATAGTACAAGCAAGCTCCCTCATACCACATCATGTGGGATTCATTCCTCCTCCCAAGCCAAAGTTCATGCATGAAACATACCTCCAACAGAAATACATGTGGATAAATGAGACATATTTCAAACATGGGTGAATACATGGACATGAGATTTACCATGTGATTTCCAAACTCTCCTTTTAACAACCACATCAACCATGATTCCTTTTCATATACTCTAATAATGATGCATAAAGCATGAGATGAGAGAATAAGAATATTTGGGTAGTGATCATGTTTACCCCAAAGCAACCAGCGTTGCCATGCCTCCTTATTCATTTCATGACCATTCTTCAAGGCATAGATCAGAGAAATAGGTGCCTTTGGAGAGTGATAGGAGTCTCCCAAGGGCAACCAGTGTAACCAAGCTTGCTGGCCCATATATGTCTGCAAGTGATCATGTGATCTCTTGCTCATTAACCTCATCCACTCATTCCATATGGAAGATGAGTGATGTGTTGCATAATCATGGCATCCTCCCTTTGTAGAATACCATCTCCTTTGAACCAATGAAGAACCTTGCATCTCATGAAATATTGAAATGCATCTTTGTTGAGATCTCTTAGTGAGACCTTTCTTCCATCTTTGGCCTTCCAAAACCAGTGAGGCTTTGAATCTGCAGTAAGTAGAAGTCTCTCTTTGAGCTGTAGCATGCTCATTAAGAGAGTGTCATCTAGAGGGGAGAAAATGCTTCTCATCTCAAGATGTCTACTCTTCATCTTCTTCTGATTTACCTCTTTGGAGAGGCCTTTCTTAGATCTGAACATTGATGAGATTAATATCATCCTCTCCATCATTCTGATCTCTGTTTCTCTTCTTCACTTCTCTAATAAGCTTAAACATCCGCTGTATATCCAGCCATTTCCCCTGCTTATTTTTACGCTCATTTCTGAAAACACCCTTTTTTTGGCATAAAATACCCTTTTTCCCCACTTTTCGGATTATGAAATGAAGTACAAGTTGTTGTTGTAGCTAAAAATGTTGTCTATGTGCTTCTTATGTATATTTTAAGCTTATTCATCATATCAGGACCGTTATACAGCTTATTCATTGCTGAGTTCCAATTCGGGAATTGCTCTTCAATGAATATTTTGGATCTAGCTATATGGGTATGCTATACATCCAACTATACTCAATAGTGATATTTATCTTCAATGAATGGTACATCCAGCTATACTCTTCAATGAATATTTTGGAGGCAGCTATATCCAATGTTGCTAATGTTCCAAAATATCACACAATGTTTATGCCAATTTTTTCCATTGGCCTCTTGACACCTTCTCCCAGGCATCTTGGGGCCGAAATGGCTTGAGGGCCATCGATGGTGAGGAGAGGGGCAGAGATGGAGGGTAAGGTGGGAGGTGTTTAGTGTTGAAGGGATGTGAGTCATGGCAAGGAGGTGGGAACCGACGTCTATCGCAAATCACATGTCAGGGGATTTAGTTATTAGAAATAGAGGTAAACCTTAAATCTTGCGAAATACGAAGTGTGGGGAGAGGGGGTGATGTGGCGAGGAGGTGGGACCCGTAAGCTATCGCAAATCACATGTTAGAGGATCATTAGGGGAATTTTGAGGTCTAAAATGGGCCTCCTAAGGAAATTATAAAATAATAGTGGAAAAAATAAAATAAGATTTGATGACATCATCAAATTTTAGAGGGAAAAATGAAAAAACTACTTTTTCAATTCATATTTTCAACTTATCTCCCAAAGTTTTTACTCAAATTTCGAGCGGGAGTACTCGTTGGATGCGGAATTTAATTCCTCATCCAAGGAGTACCCATGTTCCATACTTTCGATGGGTCCTACTACATGAAAAATGAGAAATACATAAAAAAACGTGATTACAATCACGTTTTTTATGTATTTCTCATTTTTCATGTAGAAGAGTTCATCGAAAGTATGCAACATGGGTACTTGTTGGATGAGGAATTAAATTCTGCATCCAACGAGTACTCCCGCTCAAAATTTGAGTAAAAATTTTGGGAGATAAGTTTAAAATACAAGTTGAAAAAGTAGTTTTATTATTTTATTATTTTTTAATATTTTTACTTTTTTACTCCAAAAATGGTGAATCATCCATTATGAATGACATCATCATCTTGAATCCTATTGGTTCTTATAAAGTTTATTTTGGTTGTACATTTTTCTTAGGAGGCCCATTTTAGACCTCAAAATTCCCCTAATGTTAGTTATGAGCAGTAGCGGTAAACTTTAAAACTTGCGAAGTGCGAAGTGCGAGGAGAGGGAGTGACATGGCGAGGTGGTGGGAGCGCCCGTAGCCCGCATAAAATTTACCATATTCGTTAGCACTATCCTTTTACACTTGCGAAGTGCGAAGTGTGAGGATGGGGAAGTGATGTGGCAGGGAAGGTGGGACCTCCCACAGCCAGCAGATCGCAGAATGTACCTTATTTGTTAGTGCTATCATTTTACACTTGTGAAGTGCGAAGTGCGGGGATGGGGAAGTGACATGGTAGGGAAGGTGGGATCGCCCACAGCCCGCAGATCGCATAATTTACCATATTCGTTAGCGCTATCGTTTTACACTTGCGAAGTGTGAAGTGCAGGGAGGAGGAAGTGACGTGGTAAGGGAGTGGGACCTGCGGACATCGCAAATCACAAATCGGGTGATTTAGTGGTGATCGGGATATTTTATGAAATGATGGAATGGCAAGGGATTTTTGTGATTTGGTCGATGCAAATTGCAGTTTGGTGCTTGGCGAGACTTGCACAAGGCTTAGGATGAAATAGATTTTGCCTCAAAGAATTTTGAAGTTCCCATTTCATTTTTTCCTTTATTTTCTTCCTCCTTGAATATCTACCTACCCAAACTACTCATCTAACATTTTTCTTCCTTTTTAGGGTGCATTTAGACTTGCAGACCCTGAACGTTTTCTTTTAAAATTCTAAGCTAACCCTTATCACTTATTTATCCTATTGGTTCATATTAGGTTGTTGAACCAATCTCAATATCTACCTATCTACTGATAATCCAAGATTAAACAGTTTGGAAATCTTTATTTTCTAACCTATCAATAAAAATTGAAAACTGTCCAATCATGATTAAATTATAGGACTGGATAGACCTATCTAATGAGTAGTGGCATTTGAACTTGCAACACTTTCAGTTTTATTTATTTTTTGGGGCTTTTCTTTCTTTTTTCCTTTTTTTTTTCTCTTTTCATTTTTCTCTATTCTTTTTCTCTATTTTTATACCCTCTTTTATTTATTTTTTATTTTTTATTTTTATTTGAAATCAATTGAATTTTGAAAAGCCTTTCAATAATGAAAACCTTACAAGAAATATGAAGTATCCAGTCACCTTGAGATCCTATAATTTATAGGGTACTAATAGTCACTATGCAGGGAAAGAAAATCTGCAGAAGATTTTACAAGCTGGTTTATGGTGGCCCATGGTGCACAATGATGCACATGAGTATTTCTACACTTGTAATGTATGTCAAAGGAAGGGGAGACCATTGCACAGAGATGAGATGCTCTTGCACCCACAAATGAATTTGCAATATTTTGAAAAATGGGCCATTGATTTTGTCGGACCTATCGACCCTCTAGGAAAGAATATGGGTGCATGCTACATAATCACTACGATAGACTATGTGACCAGATGGGCTAAGGCTAAGCCTGTGAAGGATTGTAGTGTAGAAACAACAACACACTTCATTTTTGAGAAAATCTCGACTCGGTTTGGGTGCCCTAAGATTTTTATGAGTGACCAAGGTACACACTTTGTGAATGAAACTATTCAAGCTCTAACTTAAGAATTCCGAATTCATCACCAGAAGAGTACTCTGTATCACACATGGGCGAATGGTGTAGTGGAAGCTTTTAATAAGATATTGGAAACCAGGCTCATTAAGATTTGCAACGCTAATCGAAATGATTGGGATGTGCACATATCTATGGTTCTTTGGGAATACAAAACCACGTGCAAGAACTTGACAAGAAAGACACCGTTCAGAATGCTGTATGGGTAGGAAGATGTTATGCCTATGGAGTATATTGTCCCAAGTTTGTGCATTGCAGCGTTCATTAATATGGCAGAGTAGGATATTATTGAGGAACAATTGTCATAGTTGGTCGTGCTGGAAGAAGACTAGTCCATTATAGGTTTCCATCAGCAAGTTCAAAAGGCACGCGAAAGGGTTTGGCATGACAGGCACATTAGTTAGAAGTTATTTAAAGAAGATGATCTGGTTTTGTTATATAACAGCAAGTTTGTGTGCCATCCAGGGAAGTTCAAAATGCATTGGCTTAGACCCTATATTGTTAAGGAAATCACAGAGGGAGGTGCGGTATGCCTGACCACATTAAGTGGAGAATACCTTCCTGGGTATATCAATGGAAGTTGATTGAAACCATATAGGAATGACCCTTTCCCTATGCGCACCAAATGACTATAAGGTTGGAAGTATGGGTCTATGCAAAAAGGATGGTAGATGTGCAGACAAGTGTGACGATCGCGCAAACATTACGCTAGAATATTGACTTGGTTGTAGAGGTGCTAGAATATAGCCACTGGAACAATAAATCTGGACGAGATAACATTCTCACCGTTTGGAGGAGCGGCTAAACTGCATTTAATGAGGGGATTATGCCAGATTTGGAGTCGTTTTAGAATTTATGGTGCTACATTAATGAGCAGAAGACTATTTAAGACATGCCTACGCTATAAACATGATCGGAAGGGTCACATTAGTTCCCTTTTCTTTCTATTCTATTTGTGTTCTCTACTCTCCATGTATTTTTTGAAGCTTGTCTGGCCTTGATCCAATATTTGAGGAGGAGTTGCGATGCTGAGGTTTGGGTCATTTCATTTTTCCCAGTATGACTGCCACTAAGCCCATGCCTTCTACAACACAGGCTGAGGAGACCCCTCTCCAGGCCACTAAGACCCCTGTGCTAGTCTAATCTAAGAAGGGGAAGTACTCAATGTCCTGAAAGTCACCATGCCTGAAGACCCCGAAGCCTTGATCAATAACTGCAGAGCGCCGAAAGAAACCTATGGCTGAATTACTCAAAAAAATCATGAGCGCCGAAAGAAACCTATGGCTGAATTACTCGAAAAAATCATGGAATAGGATATCGTGGAGGTGTTCGATCCCATCTCACGGCTGCTTGCGTATGTAGCATCGTGAAAATCCTTGGTAAAGATCCCAAAGGATTTAGAAAAGATGCGGTCATACATCAACATGTCACTAATCTTGGAAAATGTGTCCGTCGAAGGAGACATGTTAGCAAAGATACCACTATTGAAGATGGAATACTGGGAACTGGTAGACCATGAGAAATTCCTTGAGCTTGCACCTACCATGTACCTGGGGAATATCCCATATGATGGTGGGGTGGTTAGAGTTGAACCAAAGTCCTGGGTGATGGGCCTGTAGAAATAGAGGTTGCTAAACCTCTTGCAAATTCCACACTTCGGGTGAAACCCAATCAACGACATATGCGTGTGCTAGCTGCTCACCCTCATGCATGATGACTTCCTATGGCTAGGAGGGATGACTCCAATTGATGTTGCATTGATAAATCATATCACGAACTTGCTCAACCAGGGGGAGGACCCTGTGACGGCTTTTGGAGGAAAAATCCAAGAGTGCAAAGTTGAAGAGGATGTCAAGGAGAAGTGCAAGGTCTCGCGCAATATCTGAGGTTTCCTAGTTCATGAAATTAGTTGGATCCAAAGTGTTTGGGACTTGAGATGATCTTGGCTTGTCTTCTTCATTTTTATTTTTGGGAAATGATGTTGGAAATACTAAGAGGGGGGTGAATCAATATTTCTTTTCAATTGTTATTTTTACTAGTTAGTTCACTTAATATAATTAGAACACAAAATGAACAATAATAATAAATACTTTTATTAATTAGGAATAATGAGGACTTCAATCCTTTTATTTATAATAGATCAAATGCAATATAGTGTAGGGCTCCAGCCCTATATGAAGACACCAACCCTCAATTTGTCTGTCTCCAACCTGTAACTTTCCAAGCACCGAATTGGACTTCAAGAGGCTCCAAAATCTAGGGCTCTAAGCCTATCTTCCCAAGGCACCAACCTTGTCTCTATGAGGCTCCAATCTCTAGGGCTCCAACCCTATCACTGGTATAGGCTCCAGCCTGATCTTCTTGATGACTCCTATCCTTTAGGGCTCCAACCCACAACTCTAACTCTTCAAGATAGATTCAACGGTTCTTCAAGTCTCCCAAAATCTTCCACAATAAACCTTGACAATATCTTCACCTTCCACACTGCCCTCAAACAATATTAAAAGCACTTAACTCATCAATGAAAAAATTTTCTTCTCATGAAGGTGTCTCCAAAACTCATCATGTTACCCAAACAAAATTCTCCAAGGTCACCTAATGATGACTTCAATAATGCATCATGGTCTCCAAGGGTGTCTCCAAGATTAGCTTCTACAAGTGCCATCAAGAATGCTTCCAAGTTGTCTTCAATGGATCTTCAATGTCATATCCCAAGTAATCTCCAAGGTATGCTCAAGACACTTCCAAAAAATACTTCAGAATGCACCAAAGAAGTCCTTCATCTAGAATTGATTCAAATATTTTATTGAATCTTTCACTACTTTTGCAAGGGTAAATACTTCTTCAAGGTGTTCCAAGATTTTCAAGTATCTTCAATAGGACTATCCAAAATCTTCTTGAAAAAACCATCACTTCTTGTTCTTCAATAGGAACTTCTTCTAACCTTCTGATAAGCTCCAAGAAAAACTGCTAGGCCAACTCTTAAGTTCCTTCGAGTCTCTGCAACACATAGGTCATTGGCCACTGTTCTGAATGTAGACCTTCCACATTTCTTTATAGTCAAATTATCAAACTTTCATAATCAGAGTAGGGTTCCTTTACAACCCTCTCAGTATGAATTACCACAGTTTGATTTATAGCCTTAATAGCCCAAGATTAGGTGACTTGTAGTTTGGTTTAAGCCTTAAAAAAAATCAGAGTGTGAAAAAATCAACTCTAAAATTCTACTGCAGTTACTGATTTATTTCTCCTACTTATTTTCACAATAAATTATTTATGAAAAACCCTTCAGTAAATTTCAAAATAAATTCTACTGCAGTTATTACATATATGCATATAGAGAAAATAACAATAGAATACAAGCACAATAATAAATCACATCAACACAGTTATTTTTGGATAATCATCCCCGGAAAAACCCCATGTGGGAAAACCGGTGCAAAATATGAGGGTTTATATATTAATCTTCAACAACAATTTCTTTACAAGGAATGACTGGTAAAATAATTGAGAAACTTGTAGGAAAATAACTGAGATAATATTTTCCTTCTCTCTAGAGAACTTCTGAGACCTGAGATGTACCCTATCCCTCTTTGCGTCACCTCTGCATTCTTCTTTGCGGAGAGACTGTGTGAGACTGCATCAATGCTGCACTCTCCCTCTGAGCTGCCTTTTTTCCCTTTTTCGTCCTTCTTCCTAGAGTTATGATTGCTGCTAAAACCCTCCACTTCCTATACCCTGCAACTCTCCCTATAAAATTGAATTCTAAGTTCTGAAGAATCGACTTTCCTCGGGTTACTGAGTGTTTTCCCGACTTATTTTCCAAATGACCCTCAAACCTTATTTTATAATATTCTCATTGACAAATCAACAACCCATATTCGAAGTATTATCAATGGCTAAGATTAAATCTTGACTTGATCTTCGTTCTCTAGAAGATTCACACTCTGCTTTATTAATACCCATTAATTATTCAATTTCCTTAATTTTAGACTTAGGGACATTATTTTAATAAAACATGAACCGAGTGAAATTTCCACAAACAGTTTCTAGGTTCTTTGGAATACTGGTGTCCAGTCCTCCTCACCAAATTTTAGACTTAAATCACTTTCTAATGCTAAAAAAACAACACTCCCTCTTAGTTGTAGTGCCCTACTCTAGTTGACTGATAGTGGTATGAATTTTATAATTATTTAGCCCTAAGGCCCGCACTTATTATTTGAGGACCTCAGGTTGAGGATCCAGACACATGAATCCATTATTAGTGGATTTGATGGTTATGTATGTTCTATATTGATATGGTTGTAGCATTAATGGATATGCATGTTCTCTATTGATATCACGGTGATGATAAATTTTATGGATATGTATGTTTTCTATTGATGTTATGATGATGATAGCTTTGATGTATATGTATGTTTCCCATATCAGGTTGAGGATCTAGACACATGACTCTATTATTAGTGGATTTGATGGTTATGTATGTTCTTTATTGATATGATTGTAGCATTAATGGATATGCATGTTCTCTATTGATATCACGATGATGGTAGATTTGATGGATATGTATGTTTTCTATTGATGTTATGATGACGATAACTTTGATGTATATGTATGTTTCCCATTGATGCTATGATTAAGATAACCACGATGGATGTGTCTCCTATGTTAGCTACATACATTAGTTCCGATTCACAATGAAAAAATATGTGAATGAATAGGTCATGTTGATGATGCTATTATGATAATGACTAACACTAAGAAAATTTGTTAATGATGATTATTGAGTATGACAGGAGACCACCAGAGACGCTCACATATGATGCGTTAACAAAATATGGTTTGATAGAAATTAATATTTTGTCTTTGAAATTCTAAGTACAGTCTGAAACTTATATATATATACTCTGATGATATGTTAGTGGCTATAGGAACAGGTTAGTTGCTTGGTCGAATGACTCAAATATGGGTGATGGGGTCGTACAATTGGATGACATGACATGGGAAGGGTGGGACAGTGTCCCTAATCTCACCCGCTAGCACTCCCACTGTGACCTAGGTTGGAAAGTTCAAAACACCTTCGCCTTGAAGATCATGATGTCATGGGGGCAAGTCGTAAATTGGGTTGCTCACGAGGAAGTTTCAGGGATGCGCGCATCAAGGCAGATTCCTTGATCCACAACACCATTAGTCTCACTATAGCATGCAACATGCAAGATGATAGCGGTCTTTGTCGTTGCACCTATACTTTCCCCTCATAGCCACTAGATGCTTGAAGGGAAAGTGTCGTGGCACCCTTGGAACTTCAAGTGAATTTCTTGAAGGGCACGACCGACTTGGCACCCTTGGCATCATAAATAAATTGTTAGGCATGACACCCTTGGAAATTTGAAGATAATTTCTTGAAGGGCATGACCAACTTGACACCATCGACATCATTAAAAAGAAACTAATAAATATAATCAAGATATGAAAATCCTACTAATTCATATCAAGTGGTAAATGATGTTAGAACCAGGGAAATGAAATCACGAATAAACCTTAGGGTAAGGGAAGAATAGGAAGAAATAAAATATTTTACCTTGAGAAATCTACCCTTTCCATGTTGGAAAATATTAAGTGGATAATGTACATAAGTAACTTAATTAGGAAAAAGGGGGAAAGAGGGACATAGAGTTAAGCATAAGATTAATAATAAAATAGTTAAAAACTTCATTAAGAGAAAACGATGGTGAATTAAAATAATATTAATAAATTAAAATTTGAGAAATTTAGAGAATCTCCATGTAGCAAGAGCCAACATAATAATATCCATCTAAGAGGAAAATTGAGTTATATTAGGAGGTAGTTAGGGGACCAAATCTGGAAGTCATCTGTTAAATTTAGTAATAAACACAAATTAAGGAGTAGAAAAAGGGGGGATCAAGAGACAACTAGGAGAAGAAATAGGAAACCTTGTTGAGGTGAAGAAAATACTATTTTAAATTAATATTTAAGTAAGATATTTTGGAGAGTCTTGGTGAGAGGGTGACACATGGGTGGGTGAATAATAAAATTTTGGATTAATAAAAATAATTAATTATACATGAAATGTCAATTTTCACCTACGAAGCCTCCAATAAAAGAAGGGGAAAGCCATGGGAAAAGGGAATTTTTCTTACCATATTTTTGGATGGAGGAGATTATGTCATTGTGAGTGGTTACGAGCTATAGTTGAGTTTGATGAGATAGAGGACTTTAGAGAGGGGACTCTTGAGCCAAGGAGAGCTCACCTCTATTGGATAGCAGATTTCCTTCATTGTACATCCCCATTGCAGCTTGAGAGTCCGCGGGGAAGGAGAGTACCCAAGGAGTAGGCTAGGATGTCAACTAGTGGGTCACCAAATTTAGATTAAGCACATCAACATTCACACTTAGAGGTAGACGACAACAAGGGAGTGCTAGTAGAGGCAAGTCAAGATTGAATCTCGTCTCCTGGTGAACGATACCTATGTTATTTGTAATGTTTGTTTATGACTTCATTGTGCCTATAATTAACATGTAAAATATATGTATGTGTGATTAAGTTAAATTTATGGATGATTGATGTAAGTGATTAATATTTCTAAGTTTCCAATGTTGTATGTTTATGGTTTTATTCCTAGTTTACTATATTATTCAAAAAAGAAGAAGCAAAGCATAGGGTTTGTCCCTACACTTAGTATCAGAACCAAGTTTTACACACTGGGCCTATGAACCCTTAGCACCTTCTATAAAATAACAATTATTATATGAAAAAAATATTTTAAAGGATTATAAATAGTTGTTCTATTAATAAGGTAATGAAAATGTTTTTTAATTTATAACTTGATTTCCAACACTAGATATTGGTATCACGCTAATTCTTTTATGGAGAAATAGCATGTTGTTCTTAAAAATATAAAATAGAATTGATGGATTTACTCATACTTAGGAAACCCCATCGATAATAATCTCCAAAAAATTAAAAATTTCCTAAGTTTTAAACGACAATACTAGCTTCTCATAACATTAAAATTGTTGGGTTCAAACCAAATCTTTGGCTTATGTACACTCACAAGCAGACTACCAAAGATCACAAATATAACATACATACTCCAGAGCCCACACACACACATGGTATGGAGAGGAGGCAACCAAAAAATCTCTGCCACAACCCTGCTATGCTGTTCCACACCTCGTGGGCATGTGTGGTAATGCAAATTCCTGCCTATGGTTTTTGCAATAGTTTCTTCTCATCCCTAACCTAAAATATCCCCCTCACTTTATTGGATGAGTTTCTCCTACCCTTGTTGTTGCACATAGATTTTTTTCCCTTCACAGATCATTGATTCACCAACCGAACCCTACTTCTCCCTGAAATTTGACTTGCTAAATCAAAAACTCGTTGAATAATCTATGTATGTCATAAAAATTATATCTAAGTTGTGTAACATTTCCATAGAATAAAAAACAAATGGGAATTCTGTTGTGAGTGAAAATAAAACAACCCTATGACTCCTACTAGTTATATGAGCTTATTTATTAACTCATAGATACGTTGTTCTACTTGAAACCGTTTAATCAATAGAACCTCAATCCATGTTTCCATTTTTTTGGGATGGTTCCATAATTCCAAAACTGTCTCATTGGGTTTGTTCATATAGTTAGAAAGAAGAGTGATTCGGTCAAGGAAAACATGGGCACTTGGAATTTATCTGTTTTGTGTTAATTCTGAGTATCAATATCTATTTAGTAATCTTCATATACCCATAAAGAGAGAGGAAGGTTTCCCCCAGTTCTGCCCCTTGCGTGGTTAGAAGTTATTTTTGGGGACTAAGACTACTTATTGAAACTATTGGGATATCAGAGTGACACTTATTCCTTGAACTCATAAATGGAAATATTCCTGCTCCAGTCGTAATTCTAACTGCTTCTAGATGGACCGGTAAAAAAGAAGAAGGAGCTAATCATTGTTATAGACGTACATATATGCTTAGAGAGTAATATCACTAAGAATATGCAAATTTACGAGATAAATCAGGGGCCTCATGATTATGCTGATTGCATAGGCTCTTAAAACATAAGGTCGTAGAGCGTAAGCACCCTTGCAATAGTATTTAAGTCATTAAGAAGAGGCAATGGGAATGTGATGATTGAACCATTCAATAAATTTTCTTACCTTACTTATCTGATAATTGCTCCATCTGGGCATTAAAACTTCACTTATCTAGGATTTTATATTTCACTCAATAATTTTTTTTACCTTACTCATCCGATGATTGCTCCATCTAGGGGTGAAAACTTTTTTTTTTTTTTCAGAAAGAAAAAAATGCTGATTTATATTATGATTATAAAACAGTACATATTCCAAATAATCTCAGCTGAGAATGACTCTCAACGAGAAGACCACCATAAAAAGCCCATTTGAAACTGCTCATAAGCAAGGTGGAGCAGAAAGTAATTGGTGGGAAGCCACATAACTGGGACAAATCGTTCCCAATACTTATAAAACCATCAACAGAATACAAAAGAGGAGTGCATAAAATATAGGACTTATCCATAACATCTCCAGGAGGTGAAACATGAAATTAGAAAAGATGCCATCTCAAAGGCCGTAATATAGGTTGTCCTAATTAGATTTGGCTCACTTGGTATGGCGAATATAATCAAAATATCAGTAATAGCAAGCCTGTATGATTATGACTGAGCAGCGATGTGAATGCTACAGCCGCATTAGGAAATTGAATGTAATCAGACTTGCCAGAAGATGTAACGTGCTCACTTGATATTATTGTACTCGCTCGCTTGAAGTTAAACACACTCGCTTGAATTTTTGAAACAGGCTCGCCTGACAACAGTAACCACGCTCGCTTGAAAGAGTCAATCACGCTCGCTTTACACATATGGTGAGGTTTTCTAAATACTTGAAAGCCGATCACATATAAGTGAAGCAAAAGGAGTGGAGGCAGCTAAATGAGGAAGACTAGAAACAATATATCCCTGCAAACCAAATGAAAATGTAGAAAACCAGTCGCAAAAATTGAGAAGTCAAAAATGTGTCCATTAGCTGAAGGCCTAGAGTCATGGAAGAGGAATAGAGTTCTCAGTAATCAGTCTTCCATCAGCAAAATGAGAGACTTTTATAGATCCAAATTCAGCCAAGAGTCCCATTTTGGAGAGCCGATCTGCCCGGGTATTGTTTTCACGAAAGATATGATTGATGGAAGGGCAGTCCAGTCTGTGCCAAAAACTCTGAATCCGATCAATCCAACCCAACAGAAACTGGTTATGCATGTGAAATCTATTGTTAATCTGTGAAAACTTCATTTATCTGTGATTTGATATTTTACCATGTGAAATTCTACATTACGAATTAATGAAATTGTTGGAGGATTTTGAGACAAATACGTCCATTCCAGGGGGTTTTTATTTGAGAGAATTGTATTGCTTGCTTATGACAGAGGTCTCTAATGGCATTAGAGCACGTGATTTTGACGTTGGTAAAAAATATAAAATTATGAACTTAGTGCAAACCTAAAATTATAGAAATGTTGTAGATACAAGTCAAATGTGGTTGTTTTTGGAAAATGATAGCATTCAAGATCTCTCTCATTAGTGTTGTTTTATCATGTCATGTACTCATTTAAATGATGTAAATTTACACTTTCAAAGAAAAATGTCAATACTATTTTTAATTGGGGAGATGTAGAAAGTAAACTTATTTATAAGTGAATAAAAAAATAGTAAGGTAGTGATATTAGCTCTCCATGTTGCAAATTTTCCATCATGGGAAAGCATTGCAATTACGATTAGGTTGATCATTTCTGACTTATTTGTAGGAAATAAAGACACTTATGAAAGCTATATAACTCAAAACGAAATCCTATTTATAAGTAATTGGGTTTGATGGAGCATATGAACTTATTTATTTTATTTTATGATTTATGAGAGTCAATCATATGGACAGTTTCAAGTAAAGACAGGGATTATCATAAATTTATAAGCATCACATTTTCCATTTAATATAAATAAAATTTATCTGTAATTACAATTGTAAAAAACAAAAAATCTCTAAAATTCTTATTTTTAAACCTTTCATCAAAAATTTATTCAACTTAAATAGAGTATTTAATATTTTTGAAAATATTTTTGATCAAATTAAATAGAAGATTAAACCTTACCGATGATTTGATAATTCAATTTATGAAATAAATTGTACACTAATTTCTTGAATTTGAAGTGAAGAATTTAATGTTTCGCATATGAGTAGTAAAATATATAAATATTTGTTAACATTATAACATAAAATATTTAGAATTTAATATAAATTTGACTCCTACTCCAAATCAGGAGTAGGGACTCTCACCTTACTCATTCTGTGGCCTTCTCCAATCTCGCAATCCAACGTAGTGATGGAAGGCATACAAATATTTTGAAAATAAAGATGAATATGGCATATACCATCAAGCCATTATAGTATTCTGAACTGATTAAACTTTCAAAAATAATGACTCATTAAAAGGGACCATAAAAGGAAGTAGTTTGTAAGGGAAGAGTAAAAGGGAAAATAATAGCTTCAAGAAGAGGCAAATCTTACCTCAATAATTTTACTACCTAAACTTGTTCTGCATAAATTTCGGTAGGAATTACCATGGTAAATCACAATATTCACATGTTCACTTCTATCTAAATTCATGCAAGGAATTGCAAAATAACGGTGAGAAATAACTCATGGTAGATCTACCTATTTACCATAAGGGAACAATGTCTCAAGTAACTCCTGAACTAATGCCATTCCAACCTTCTAAATTACATGGTTGTATTAGTTTAACATTCTCATAATCATGACATTCATTTAATTATTTAATTATTTTCCATACAATTAATGGAATTTATTAATAAATATTCTTGCATTAGTAATACTTGATCTTAATTATTTTATATACTAAGGTATAACATTGTATCATACCATACACTTTTAACTATACAAGAACTTATATATACATATTTATTATTGTAGTCCTAAATTATCCATTGTTTGGAATTTATCCCTATCAAATATGCATGTAAATTGATAATTACCATATTCTAGTCGTACGTTATTTAACACAATATTTATCTGTGCTTATTGTTAGTATTAGAGTTGTACTTCCATTATTGAAATCATAAAACAATTAGAAACTTATTTTCTCTCTCTTTGCTATTGAAAATCTCAGTTTATGTTGTGATAGTGCTATCAACCACCTCTATCATTTACATGACATAGTGTATTCTAAGCCTACTATGATGAGTTAGATTGATTTTATCCTTATGATTAAATCTTATAGGAAGGTTTGAAATTGGTTGGTGAATTGAATCAGCAAGAACTTATAAATGCATAAATTGTTCCTTTGGAAGTATATAATAATAACAATAAATTATAGAACCACTCAGGTTGGTTATAATTTTTATTGATTGGTTTCATATTACAAGGAAAATTGTGTTAAATTATGGTAGGATTCATTGGTGAACCACAGTTAGAAGAATTAAAAGGAGTGGGGAAAGTAGAGGGTGAAACGTGGCGCCAACACAACAGCCAACTCCTGTCACCCCACTCAATGATGAGGAAAAAATCACAACAAAAGAACAAATACCAACCGGAGAAGTGTTAAAATTAATGAGATCATTCCAGCACATGTCTAAGGCATTAATAAATCATCTGGAATGAGAGCATGGAGAACCAATCATACAAAATGAAGCACCCCGAAACACTATAAGAAATGATGTACGTCGAGATTTGGAAAAGGTAAAATTTCTAGAGTTTTGGGGGTCCACGGATGGTCAATTTGTAGAGGCATGGTTAGAAAACATGGCTATGTGATTTACCCTGAGAGAGTACTCCTCAAACATGAAGGCAAAAATGGGTATATTCCAGTTAAATAGAAACACACTACTTTGGTGGAAGACATTATTACCCCAGAAACACACTATTTATGCCAACCATGTGCCTGCACATCATTCCCCACCTCCATGTCACCTCCTGCCTCCATGTCATATGTTCATTTCATGGTCAGTTAAAACTATGTTTTCCCATTACGACACAATAATTTCAAACATGTTTTACAAACAACTGAGAACTAATTTTCAAAAACTGAGAGAGGTTTTTTTAAACAACTATTATGGTTTGGGAGATTCAGAGAAATATTTGCAGGAATATTTTCTCATTTTTTCCCATTTTTAGTCAATATTTTCAAATACGGTTTCCGCTTGGGTGGAAATTAATTTTCAAAAACCGAATAGTTTTTTCTTGATAACATCCGTATGTACACAAACCTCTCTCTATTTTTAGACAGACATTATGGTTTGAGAAATTTGAAATAATATTTGAAGTCACATTTTCCATAAATGTCATTTTTAGTCATCTTTTTTACAAACATATTATGGCCAATCAGAGATGAATATTGCGAAACTAGAGGAGTTTGTGTTCCTAAGATGCCAAAATACAAAAAAATATCTCACTTTGTACACAATTATTACATAATGAGAGATACATTCACATATTCACAACCTATTTGTCTGATTGTGCAAAGTCCTATTTTAGACATCTTTTTGCAGAGAATATTGTGAACAACTGGAGCATAATTTTTAGAAACTGAGAGAGGTTTATCTCAAAAACATCTTCATATGCAATAACCGTTTTCACTTTTTACATAGCTATCTCGTATTGAGATATTTAAAGGGATAAATAGACCTATTTTTCAGAAATTCGAGAGGAAAAATCTCAAAGATAGCTAGTGACTTGGAGGCCACCTCATCACATAAGAGTTGCTATCAAATTCAAATTGCTATTCTATGTCACTAGCAATCCACAAAGATAGTGCCAAGTAGATTCCTTAGTTTTGAATGTCCTATATTTCATTTCTATTTGTGAAACATAATTTTAAGATATTTGGAGAAGAATTTTTATAAATACTTCATCATTTGAAGTAATTGATGTTGGGATTTGTAATGAGAAAGACTATCATCCATTGTAAGTTGTGCACTAAGTTCAAGTGAAATTTTTAGTAATACAGGACATTCTTCACAGGATTCATATGGCATATGAATTGGTGATGTTTTTCTCTCGTTCATGTGTTAATTCATTTTTATTTCTTAAAAGCTTAATTACATTACAAAAACTGTGACGAATAGGATTTGTTGAAATACGCACCCTATTCTGGCTGCAGGTAATTTATATGTTTTCTTTTGAAGTCAAATTAAGGAATTATTAATTTTTCCATAGTTTCTACTGAAACTTTTCTTTTCTTATGTTCCATATCATTTAAATTCTAAAAGATCCAACTAGTGCAACCTAGCTTGCCTTGTGAAACTCCTTCAAAGTTTGATGCAGATCTAGTTAGCTCTTCTGACTCCATTTCCCAGTGGCCTTCCCTTGTTGTTCCAACCAAAAAAATTCAAAAACCAAACTTTGAGCCCTTTAACTAGCCTAAAATTCACATAAAACATAGCTAAATTTTATAGAGAGATCCCTCTCTGAAGTTGGCAGGGCTAGATCCCAGCTTCCAAAGTGGTTTTGATGTTACCTCCGAGGTTTTTTCTTTAGCCTTGAAATTACAGAGTGTTATAGGTCAATTTGGGCACCATTCCCAATGGCTTGGTTAATTGGGCATCATCTCCAGGACCGATGATCAAGGGTCTATAATTCCCTATCATCTCAGTTGCTATATGCCCTAAGACAGGAAACAACATGAATCAAACAAGACTTTCATCAAGCAAGGATTTTCCATGGTTTGAAGCTTATTATTAAACATGTGGGAGCTCACCAATGCAGGCTCTAAGGGGCCTAAGTGTGTTGCATATGCAGGTAGCCGCATTCAAGGCTGCTATGCAGAGCACTTCCTGACATTCAAAGGTGCGTTGGTCACATTGGGAGCGAAATTCTCATTGTTCCGGAATCTCCACTTGGCCAGTGTCTTCTAGAATGTTTCACATGTGTCAAGCTTCGGATCCAATTGTCCATTTGACATCTACATGAATGGAAACATGTTTTTCTTATTTTTGGAATGCAATTTATTGCAAAACAACCTACAATTCATCTATAAATTGAACACAGATCTAAGTGTTTAGGAGGAAGAATTTGAGTAGGGAAATGTTGGAGAATTTTCAATAGAGAGTTTAATTTGTGGAGCTACTGCTAGAGAGATTTATGTTGTGATGAGACTTGGGAACTATGCTAGAAGGTCACTTAAAATCAGTCACCAAGTTGTAACCTCTCCTTCTATCATCAATAAAGAGTACTTCTTGTTTTTCCCTACATGCATCTATGTTTACTTTGATTTTCCATATTGCAAGATCTTGGTTGATGAATGTAGTTTATGCTTAACTGATTTAGCTAACTAGCTTGAATAGATATCTATATTATTGCATCTTCTACTGTTTTAGTGTTCTTTCTTGCAAGAAGCATTCAACCAACAAAACCACTTGAATTTGAAGCTGTAGTGGAAGCAATAGAGATGAGCCATTTGGAAGCGACTAAAACAAGTAAGCCTCCAATCCTCTCTATGTATCTATTATGAGTTAGGAGAAATGGTAGTATAGTCTTTCAACTGTTGTTCTAGGCTAACACCTACCTAGGGAAGCGTAATTTATCCGTAGATTACAATTCTAGCCCAATAAATTGGCGACTCTGTTGGGCAGAAATTCTCTTGTTTCTAGGTGTTTTAGTCTCTGATCTGCTTTCTAAATCCACCCAGTATCTATTTCACATAAATATTAGACTTTTTCAGAGCTTAATTTGAAAATTTAGTGAGCCAAACAATAGCTTTTTCTTTGTTTACTGCGCCCAACGCACCCTTAGTCAGGGCACAATGCTTTGCAGAGCACTGTCTCCGTTCTCAGCCTGCGTTGCAGAGCACTGTCTCCCCTTGGAGACTGAGTTGGCTTCTGAAAGGGACTAAATCCCCTCGAATCTGACTTTGTACTTTGTTTAATAATTTGTTCTGAAAATTTTGATGCTCCATTGACCAATAACTCTATATATTTCTTCTCCTTTGATTGAAAATTTATTCAATTTTTTTTTAAAAAGTTTTTCATTATCATTGACAAGTTGATTTCAAAGTACTTTTATGGTCGCATTAAGAATCGTTTGCTTTCGAAATAGGAACTTTTTGTAAAATCTTCATTTCCTTGATATGAGAAATTATTGTTGAAATCCACGTTTTTCCTTCAAAAGAGAAATTGTTGTTTGTATTCTTCGTTTCTCGAAAGTAAAAATCATTTCGATTATTGATCTAGTGCACCTAGTTTCTTTTCTGCATTCATAACATTAAGGAAACTGAAAAGAAAAACTTGCATTTGCATGTAGGATTGTGTGTTTTTTGCAAAAGAAACATTAGGAAATCTACATTTAGTTTGTGATTCATTGATTTTGTTTTTGTTCATTAATTTGTTTGCTCACAAATTATTTGCTCTCTTTCCAAAAAAACTAGCGTTCTCTTACCTTAGTAGCTAGGTTCTTCATTGAAAAAGCTGAAAGTGAAAGTTTGTTTATCATTCTTAGCTGCATTTTAGGAATTTTATATACATCATCGTGGTGAACCTGAAAAGAAAACTGTTAAGCAAGATCAACATAAAATAAATCTCAATTTACTTAACAGCACTTTGGAACATTAACAATAACATTTAGTAGGCCTAGGCTAGAGACGTGTTTTGGCGTCGTAAAACATAGTAGTTGTCATTAACTTGTTTGCGATACATTCCGAGTGTGATACCTCACTCCACGTACGTAAGTATATCGTAGCTCGTCCACATACTTTCGGGTATATCGGGCAGTGTTACAATACGATAAGTATAAATGGGTGCTCTCACTATGCGGTTTCGCATCAGACAATTCTAATACGGACTTGGGCCTCTACGTACCTTCGGGTATATTTGGGAGGACAAATTTTAGGTGCTATCCATCCATAGTGAATCGAATCGACTGCCCTGAAATTGTGATACATCGAACACAACATTCAGGGAGATTACCTACCCTTACTTCTTGGTTCTCCAGGAGGTATTCTGTAGTTCACAGTTTCTTGGTAAACCCTTTTCCCTAGCATTACCCTCTTTTTGTTTATTTGTTTTTGGATAAAATAAATCAGTAATCATGGAAGAACACAATCCTACCCCCCTTCGTTCGCATATATTAGCTTTGAAACCACCTTTACCTCCAGAATTTACTTCTGGTAGGTGAAGGTGATCAAGATTTTCCGAATCAAGTACAATTCGTACCTCTGGTGAAACATCATCATTTAAACCAGAGTTAGCTCAAATTGTTTCCACACATCCCGGTTCGTTTACTGTTGTCGAAACGGAGCCTTCAAAGCTACCTATGGTCACAATCCATTCAATCGCTGAGACCATACCTCTTGGACCCGAAGTTGTTTAATCACAAATTGATCCAGATCTCGTCTCTTATTTGCCAGCAAATCTGAATCCTGAATAGCTGGAAGTTGTTCCTACCTTGGTCACTCCACAAATATCTGTAGCCACTGAAACTCCTATATCACACATTCAACCGTTTGAAATATATTTTGGGCCTGACAGTGAAGTTCTTCCTCCTTGTTTAATCGTGATTGAAGAAATCCCACAACCTGATACACCTTTAAGTCAAACCCATTTTGGGGGAGACCTTTACCTGTACCAGTCATTTCCTCAATCGTTTCCATCTGCTTTTGTTAATCATATTGCCATTAAATCCCCCATTGATTTCGAAGAGTATACATTTGGTCATACAACTATGCATGAACCAACATCTTCAGTTGGGTCTGTTGTTCCAATTACGCCAGCTCCTACCCTCGCTACTCTGTCGATGTTCACAACTTCACCAGAGTCATATTTGCACAGTGGCCCTTCGGTCCCAACAGGCTACAAATCATTGTCTGGCACTTTCTCTGGTCAATCTTCAAAACCATGGTCATTACCAATGTCATCATCTGGTGTTTTAACTGGTAGTCCTATAGTTAGTATTGAATGACTTGAATCATTACATCCATCATCAGGGAAATATCAAGTCAGTCCTTATGGGTCAATTCCTTTAATTACCATGTCAATTGGACTCCTAGCATTTGGAGAACAATATTTTCCATCTTATTATCCTCCTTTTGCTGGGGGGCAACCTATGGTCACCCAATACGACAGTACTCAGTCACATTTTGGTCAAACTAATGTTGACATGAATGTTTGTCAATGGCAGCCCACTCTGCCTATCCAACCACAAACGGTTGTCCAATCGTATCAACCAATTCAACTTGTTACACCCACTTCAATACCACTTGTTAATACATCCATAACCCTATTATAGAATCAAAATCTTGTACATCAACCTTATCAGGTGAGATTTTGAACTCAATATCATCAAATTTTGGGTCCACAGACTCAAAATCCTTTGGTTAATTTACAACAACCTATATCAGGGATAATTTATTCACAAGCTGGTTTACCATTTTATGGGATGTCACAAACACAATATGGTTATACATATCAACCGTGTTGGTGTCCCGTGTTTTGATAGTTTAGCAAATCAAAAGAAAAGGCAACACCAGAACCAATATTTAGAGTTACAGGATCTAGTCCTCCTATTCTCAGAGAGGGATCTCTCAAATGTTTGTCTGCAAAGGTTTATTTTGTGTGCTTAGAGTATGTATTTTAGACTAGTTATTAAGTGCAGGTGTTTGTTTGTTTGTTTGTTTGGTTGGATGGATATAACAGAATATGAAAGATCTAGGAAAGGTAGGTAGAAAGAGGAATTAGTAGCTTCATTGGGCTATGGAGTCAAAAAGAGGTCATAACATACTTATCAATGGATATGGGATATCAGAGGGCAAATCTAACTTGGCCACAGGATCCTTTGGTTTTTGGAATGAGATGGACATCAATGATTTGGAAAGAGAATTTTAATTCTCAACAAAGGGAATTTGAAAACACAATTTGAACAATAAAGAGCTTTTTGATAGACATGGCTAACCATGAATTCTACAAATCACACCTTTCAGCAAACGATGATTTCAAAAAAAATTTCAAAATGAAATCTAAGATTCAGGGAACACCCTATTTCCTCAAAGATTTTATTTCAAATGACTTAGAAAACATACAAGATTCACTGATAATTGTAGTCATAGAAGAGGGAACACCTAACACATCTATGATTAGAACTATAAAGACCTTTAAGACAACTGTTTAAGCAAGGACAAAGGGAAAGATCAGAACAGACCTCCTTGAATCACTGTAAACAAGAAAATTCAAAGGGAGACTTCAATAACAGTTTTTAAGTGGCAGCAGACAAGCAGGGAAAACCACAAATCGTGCCGAAACCAACTATTCAAACTATTAAGGAAATAAACAAGCATGAATAATAAAGAGAGAGATTAAAGACTCTAAAATACTTCAGCAAAAGAAAACATAAAACAATGAAGGATGAACAGGTCTAAGGTGCTTCCAGGAGTCATTTCTTGGCCTAAAACTTTCAACCTACTGTAGTAAGAAATTATGGAACAGAATGAAAACAGGGGAAAACATTAAACAGTTCAGAATACTTCACCAACAACCAAGCTCATGGATCTAATGATAGAGCCTTATCAGTAACAAGCAGGCAACAACATCATCAGGGCTTCCAAGACTTCAATTTCTTCTTCAACTTCAACAAACTATGTATTATTTCGGAGAGTTCCGAAATTACAACTAGTGATCAACCAACCAACAACTTCTCTTCTTCTATAGAAGTATTTGTAGAAGAAATGAGGAGGTAGACTCTGAAAAAATATCTCTAAAGATAATTAATACAGACTTAAATGGCTTCTCGGACTTTGGGGGCTCAATGAAGAAGCTTACATAGGTGTCCTCTATATTAGATCATTTATATTAACTATTAGGTTTGCTGGAAAGAATTTGTTGACTTCAAGGCTCTTCGTTATCCTTGTAATAACTTCTGCTGACAGTTTACAATAAGTTCCTTTGGTTGAAATAAATGTTCAGCTGTATTGGAGCAAAATACCTCTTGGTCTGGTAATAAATTAGACCTTATTTTGATTGCTTTGAGGCTGTAGGTGGCTCTGCGGTGGCTAGGGGATTTAATTAGCCCCTGACGTGGCATCGTATGCTTTCTGTCTGATGAACCTTTGTGAATTTTCTTTTAACGGTGTTTTAATTGGGGATTAGGCTTTTGATAAACCATTTTTAGGAGTAATCCTCAAAAATCTGTCTTCAATCTTCTGTTCTGGTGTGTTCTTGTTTTCTAGACTAATATTCTTTGACTGTGCTTGATTCACTGTGTTTTGTTGGTGTGCAGGGCTACGCAAGGGTCGTGTGGCAACAATGCCTCATGAATCGTTGACGAAATGTGGATTTAAAACCTGCAAGTGATTTTCTTTAATAAATCAAAGCAGGAGGATCGTCATCCTCTGCCTTTAAATTTTCTCCAGATATAGCGAAAAAAACCTTTAAACCTTGCAAAATGAAAATAACTATTATAAAATCCTGCATGCATAGGTTTGCTGCTTCAGAAGGCATGTGGAGGGAGCATGGTCGTTGGACGACATCATCCAATGGTTGAGATTGATTAGAGGGGGTCAAAGGAAAGGTAGGAAGAAGAATTTGAATTGGAGCCATCGATCGCACAGAGATTGACGGTCAGGAGTGGAGGTGAATAAATAATGTGAAGGAGTCACATTATTTTGAAAAAAATAAAAATAAAAACAGAAAAAAGGTTTAAAACCTTTGTTTTGGCAAAAAATGGTCGAAAATCATGTTCGGGGTTCGAGACAAACGTGGGCCGTCGAATGAGATTGGCCCATGCAATCAACGATGAAGAATAGGTGCCAATAAACATTATAAAACACGCATGGACATCAAACCTTTAATTAAACCATGCTGAATAAAGTTCCCGGGTCTGGATTTGCTGACTGGGCAGAGAAACGATGGAGACCCGCCCCAATTAAAATGTGACGCGTAGATGTTGAAGTGGCGAAGGGATCATCGACTGCCACTGTGGACAAGGGGACCGAGGCGATGGAGTGTGGGTCGTCGATCTGCAAATCAGATCGACGGCAGAGATTCTTTTAACACCGCGCCATACCCTGGTTATTGTACGAGCATCTTCAGAGAGTGATCACCGTCCGATGAGCGGCCTCAGATCGGACGGTGGACGTCAATATCGCACCGGGTCCATGTCCGACATTTAACGCATGATGAGGGTTGTTTTTTCAACAGTGCTCAAGGCCACACATCGGGTGGTGAATGGAATCGCTGTCGATCAAGGAAAAACCACCTTCCTCTAGAAAGCGGTGCGATGAATCTTGCCTGGTTTTTCAATGGTAAGTGGTTGGTGGGGACCACCGAGGTGATAGATTGCGTGCCATCAATCTGCAGATCAGATCGACGGCGGAGAGTGACTAGAATTTTGCGTCGGCAATAAACTTTAGGATATACGAAAAAACCCAAAGTTTCAATATAATATAAAGTTTTAATATTTTCGGGGGCGGGATATATATATAATATGGTTAGGCACCCGTTTGCGGGGCCATGGGTTATATGGGAAACCATATGACCGGGGTTAATGGAGGAAGGGCTAATCACAATCGGGCAACGTGATAAGTGCTTAGAAGGCTAGCGCTTGGTTCTAGCACCAAGGTCTATGAAGGGAAAGATTTTTAGACTTAGCCCAAGGGGGCTTAAGTCTATAATAATAAAATGGGGTTTTTATTGATTTTTAATGGTTTTCAAAGGAGTTTGAGGGTTTTGATAAGGCAAATAAAGGGTCTTAGGCCTTATCAAAGGGTTTTGATGAAGGGGAAAAGGGGAAAAAACATGAAAATGAGGGATTTATGGGGGTAAAAGGGGAAAATGGATTGCAACTATTCTTGAGTATGACTTAGAGATCAGGCCCACCAAACTAGTTAAAGGGCAAGGATTAGCAAAACTTATGGCTGAGTCTAACTTCCAAGTACTAGACATGAATATGGTAGATGTGTTGGAAGATATAGAAGAATCTACTGCTCCTTTTATTGAAGAAACATTTCTAAATTCTCCTTGGTATGCTGACATTATTTATGTGATTTTATATTTAAATGCCCCTCCTTCTTTGTCTAAAACTAAAGCTAGATTTTTGAAACAAAAGTCTTTGAGTTTTTGCATCCTAGATGGGGTGTTATATTGGAAAAATGTTGTTGGAATTTTTCTTAAATTTTTACTTGAATATGATGCAGGGAAAATCATCCATGAGTTACATGCCGGAGAATGTGGAGGACACCTTTATTGGAAGGCCACAACAAACAAAATTCTTAGATCAGGTTGCTATTGGCCTACCCTTTTCCCAGATACTCAGAAGTTGGTCATGTCTTGCCATAAGTGTCAAATCTTTGATGGCAAAAGAAAACTTCTTCCCTTACCTTTACATCCTATCAGAGTTGAGGCACCTTTTCAACAATAGGGTTTAGACTTCATTGGAGAAATCCACCCATCTTCCTCGCTCAACATAAGTGGATCCTCACGGCCACCGACTTCTTTACCAAGTGGATAGAAGCTATACCCTCCAGGAATGCTAATGACTCTGTCATTATCAAGTTTCTTGAAACAAATATCCTATCCAGATTTGGTTGTCCCAGAAAAATTATAACAGACAATGCTGCTGCTTTTAAATCTAAAAATATGGTTGACTTTTGTTACAAATACCACATCACCTTGGGCCATTCCACTGCTTACTATCCCCAAGGAAATGGATTAGTTGAATCTTCCAACAAGAGCCTCATCAATATCATTAAAAAACTGTTGGAACAAAATCAGAAATCATGGAACAGTAAACTGGTTCATGCCTTATGGGCTGATAGGTTAACTACAAATAAATCAATAAATATGTCCCCCTATCAGCTATTTTATGGCATGGACGCAGTTTTTCCCACCTTATTGGGAGTGCCAGTCATGAAGCTCCTTCAAGAATTGCAGGTTGAAAAGAATTATATGAAGAGGAGAATAAATCAAACCATCCATTTACAGTAGACCAGAGAAGAAGTTTATGAGAGAACACAGTTGGTCCAAGAAAATATGAAAAAGCTATTTGATAAGAGAACTAAGGCAAACCATTTCCAGGTTGGAAATGTTGTTCTTAAGTGGGATTCAAGGAGAGAAGAGAAGGGAAAACATGGCAAGTTTGAGAATTTGTGGAAAGGTCCCTATATTGTTCATGCTGAAAGAGGTCACAATGCATTCTTCTTGAAACAATTGAATGGAGAGGATCTATATGGAGGTCCTGTCAATGGCAGGATGCTCAAGCATTACTTCTACCAAGAGTCTTGAGTTTTAAAGCATTTCATTTTTTCATTGTAAATATCATAGCTTGAACATTGCAGTCAAAGTTATAAAAATCAAAAAATACAAAAACAATAGAAAGAAAGAAAAGAGCGCAGATTGTGAAAACAAGAAAGGTATAGCCCCATACCAAAAAAGAGAAACAAATCTGAAAGTGTGCAAGCTCAAATGCCACTCCTAAAGAACACACTTCTAGTTAGTCAAACAACCTAATCTTGACTAATTAGCTTTAAATTTTCTACTGATAGGATAGTGAATTCGATTTGCCAAATTGTTTAATCTTGGCTTATCTGTAGATAGTTTAGGATAGAAATTAAATGTTCAAAAATGCTCAAAATTTGAACCTGAGTTTCCAAAGAGAAAATGACTCAAATCTGTTTCATGTTCTGAGTCAAAAGCATGTAAAAATCTGGTTCTAATCAGCTCAAAATCTAAACCAGTTAGCAAAGGAAAGACAGCTCAAGTAAGAATCAAAACAGAGCTGCAGAAAAGGGAAGGAAATGTTTTAAAATATTAGATCTCAAACCTTCCATTTTTGTTTTAAATTTTCTGCAAAATAAATGTCTATGTGCAGCTTGTTTTTATGCCATAGATCACAGCAAGTGAAACAGTTTAATCTTGACTTGACTGTTTTTAAATTTATGTTATAGAATTTAGAGAATAAAGTCTATTGGACAGTTTAATCCCAACAAATAATAGATTAGGTAGAGAATCATATGGACTCAACTGTTCAATCTGAGTCCATGGAGAAATAAGGAGTAGAAATAGATTAGATTTCCTACTTTCAAAAAGAATAAAATTTTGTGAAAGATTTTGCCAATCCAAGTGCACTCTAATGAATAAAAAATGTTAGGTCAGTAGGATTGGGTAGGTATAAAGATTGTATTGATAAAATTCCATTGTTAATTCATGAATGCTAATATATTTCAGAGCAAAAGAAGATCATCCACAGAAAGGAAGGCAGCCCAATGGATGAGGCATAGGTCAACCTCCCAGAGAATGCAAGTCTGAAGTTCTTGATGCCTTCAAAAAGGCACCATCCCCAAGTGGAGCCACTGTTAGCCACCCATAAATTCTGTCATATAAAGTGGTGGCTAAATGATTTTGGATAGCCTTCAAGAAACAATTTTATTGCTAAAAATTGTTGATGCTTAAAGTCTTTTGATAAAATCCTATCCTTTGAATAATCATCACTGCTTTTCCCCTTTTCAACTCAGAAATTCTGTTGTCATTACATGAAGAAAAAATGCTACAAAATCCCATTTTTTCCTTTCCTTCTACCACAAAACTAACCTTCATTTTTACCCCTTTTACCCCCATAAATCCTTCATTTTCATGTTTTTTCCCCTTTTCCCCTTCATCAAAACCCTTTGATAAGGCCTAAGACCCTTTCTTTGCCTTATCGAAACCCTCAAACTCCTTTGAAAACCATTAAAAATCAATAAAAAACCCATTTTCTTATTATAGCCTTAAGCCCCCTTGGGCTAAGTCTAAAAATATTTCCCTCCATATGCCTTCGTGCTAGAACCAAGCGCTAGCCTTCTAAGCACTTCTCATGTTGCCCAATTGCGATTAGCCCTTCCTCCATTAACCCCGGTCATATGGTTTCCCATATAACCCATGGCCCCGCAGACGGGTGCCTAACCATATTATATATATATCCCGCCCCCGAAAATATTAAAACTTTGTATTATATTGAAACCTTGGGTTTTTTTGTATATCCTAAAGTTTACCGCCGACGCAAAATTCTAGTCACTCTCCACCGTCGATCTGATCTACAGTTCGACGGCACGTAATCTATCGCCTTGGTGGTCCCCGCCAGCCACTTACCATTGAAAAACCGGGCGGGATTCATCGCACCGCTTTCAAGAGGAAGGTGGTTTTTCCCTAATTTGCAGCGATTCCATTCACCCCCGACGCATGGCATTGAGAATTGTTGACAAAACCACCCTCATCGCACGTTAAATGGCGGACATGGACCCGGCGTGATATTGACGTCCACCGTCTGATCTGAGACTGCTCATCGGATGGTGATCGCTCTCCGAAGATGCTCGTTTAATAACCAGGGTACGGTGGGTGTTAAAAGAATCTCCACTGTCGATATGATTTGTAGATCGACATCCCACACTCCATCGCCTCAGTCCTCTTGTCCATAGCGGCAGCTGATGATCCCTTCACCACTTCAGCGTCCATGCAACACATTTTAATTGGAGCGGGTCTCCATGGTTTCTCCGCCCAGTCAGCAAATCCGGACCCGGGAACTTTATTCAACATGGTTTAATTAAAGGTTTGATGTCCGGGCACATTTTATAGGGTTTATTGGCACCTGTTCTCCTCCGTTGATCGTGTGGGCCGATCTCATCTGACGACCCACGTTTGTCCCGAACCCCGAACGTGATTTTCGACCATTTTTCACCAAAAAAAAGGTTTTAAACCTTTTTTTTGTTTTTATTTTTATTTTTTTGAAATAATGTGACTCCTTCACATTATTTATTCACCTTCGCTCCTGACCGTTGATCTCTACGCGACCAACGGCTCCAATTCAAATTCTTCTTCCTGCCTTTCCTTTGACCCCCTCTAATCAATCTCAGCTGTTGGATGATGCCATCCAATGGCCATGCTCCCTCCACGTGCCTTCTGAAGCAAAAAACCTATACATGCAGGATTTTATAATAGTTGTTTGCATTTTGCAGGGTTTAAAGGTTTTTTTTTCTATATCTGGAGAAAATTTAAAGGCAGAGGATGATGATCCTCCTGCTTTGATTTATCAAAGAAAATCACTTGCAAGTTTCAAATCCACATTTTGTCAATGATTCATGAGGCATTGATGCCACACGACCCCTATGCAGCCCTACACACCAGCAAAACATAGTGAATCAAGCACAGTTAAAGAATATCAATGTAGAAAACAAGAACACACAAGAACAGAAGATTGAAGACAGATTTTTGGGGATTACGCCTAAAAATGGTTTATCAAAATCCTAATACCCAATTAAAACACTGTTAGAAGAAAAATCACAAAGGTTCATCATAAATAAAGAATACGATGCCACATCAGGGGCTAATTAAATCCCCCAGCCACCCTGGAGCCACCTACAGCCTCAAAGCAATCAAAAGAAGGTCGAAATTATTACCAGACCAGGAGGTATTTTGCATCAATACAGTTGAACAATTATTTCAGCCAAAGGAACTTATTGTAAACTGTCAGCAGAAGTTATTACAAGGATAACGAAGAGCCTTGAAGTCAACAAATTCTTTCCAGCAAACCTAATAGTTAATATAAATGATTTAATACAGAGGACACCTATGTAAGCTTCTTCATTGAGCCCCCAAAGGCCGAGAAGCCATTTAAGTCTGTATTAATTATCTTTAGAGATCTTTTTTCAGAGTCTACCTCCTCATTTCTTCTACAAATGCTTCTGTAGAAGAAGAGAAGTTGTTGGTTGGTTGATCACTAGTTGTAATTTTGGAACTCTCTGAAATAATACATAGTCTGTTGAAGTTGAAGAAGAAATTGAAGTCTTGGAAGCCCTGATGATGTTGTTGCATGCTTGTTACTGAGAAGGCTCTATCATTAGATCCATGAGCTTGGATGTTGGTGAATTATTCTGAATTGTTTAATGTTTTCCCCTATTTTCATTCTGTTCCATAATTTCTTACTACAGTAGGTTGAAATTTTTAGGCCAAGAAATGACTCCTGGAAGCACCTTAGACCTGTTCATCCTTCATTGTTTTATGTTTTCTTCTGCTGAAGTATTTTAGAGTATTTAATCTCTCTATTTAGTCTTCATGCTTGTTTATTTCCTTAATAGTTCGAATAGTTGGTTTCAGCATGATTTATGGTTTTCCCTGCTTGTCTGCTACCACTTAAAAACTGTTATTGAAGTCTCCCTTTGAAGTTTCTTGTTTACAGTGAGTCAAGGAGGTATGTTCTGATCTTGCCCTTTGTCCTTGCTTAAGCAGTTGTCTTAAAGGTCTTTATAGTTGTAATCATAGATGTGTTAGGTGTTCCCTCCTCTATGACTGCAATTATCAGTGAATATTTTATGTTTTCTAAGTCATTTGAAATAAAATCTTTGAGGAAATAGGGTGTTCCCCAAATCTTAGATTTCATTTTGAAAGTTTTTTTGAAATCATTGTTTGCTTAAAGGTGTGATTTTTAGAATTCATGGTTAGCCCTGTCTATCAAAAAGCTCTTTATTGTTCAAATTGTGTTTTCAAATTCCCTTTGTTGAGAATTAAACTTCTCTTTCCAAATCATTGATGTCAATCTCATTCCAAAAACCAAAGGATCCTGTGGCCAAGTTAGATTTTCCCTATGATATCCCATATCCATTGATAAGTATGTTATGACCTCTTTTTGACTCCATAGCCCAATGAAGCTACTACTTCCTCTTTCTACCTACCTTTCTTAGATCTTTCATGTTCTGCTATATCCATCCAACCAACCAAACAAACAAATAAACACCTGCACTTAATAACTAGTCTAAAATCCATATTCTAAGCACACAAAATAAACCTTTGCAAACAAACATTTGAGAGATCCCTCTCTGAGAACAGGAGGACTAGATCTTGTAACTCTAAAGATTGGTTCTGATGTTGCCTTGTCTTTTGATTTTCCAAACTATCAAAACACGAGACACCAACAAACCGAACCCAACTTACTCTAATTTGGGTTATAACATTGGTGGACAGAATCTTTGGCAGCCACAGGCACAAATTCCTCAAACTTCATATCAACAAGTACCATATCTAGGTTTTGGTCAAGAGAAATCTCAAGCGTTTTCCATGCAAAACAACCCCTATCTGGGTTACCAACATCAAATCCCATATTCTGGTACTCAGAGACCTGTTGCCCAAGAAATTCCCTCTTATCCTGGCTATGCTCAACCTGACCTTAATAGACAATTGCCTTTTGTTGCAACCTTGGAATTACCAGATTTAAACCAGTTAACTAATGAACTTATCAATTATGCTCCTTGGTGGTCGGTGATACCACATAAATTACCCTCCGACATTTCTAAATTCAATGGAAACCCTGGAGAAGACCCATCAACTCATGTTATGACTTATCATTTATGGTGTTCATCAAAATCCCTAAATGATGATTCTGTTCAATTACGTCTTTTCCAGTGAACGCTCATAGGTCCGACAGCTAAATGGTACATTGAATTACCTAGAGCTTCTTTTGACAATTTCACTGCCTTATCTACTATCTTTTTGACCCATTTCCAATTACCGATCAGATACGAAACTGGAATGGAACTCTTGACCAACTTCAAACAGAGTAATTCTACTCACATTTTAGATCATATTCATGAGTGGCGTCGTCGTCGACGAATGGTTAAGACATTTGTTCCCAATCAGCTCCTTGTTGAATGGTTCATCAAATCCCTATTACTATCTATAACATAGGATGTGGCTAAAGGTGGCGTCATCACAGAAGAGAAAGTTATCGCTCGTGCCCAATGTTTAGACTTGATTTATACTCAATATAGCATGCTCTATGAGAAAATTCCAAATGCGCCGCGATCTAATTTCAATGTTCCTCCTCAAATAAAGGACTCTCATGTCAGAGACGGCTTGATAGGCACTGTAAACACACACAACACTACTACATCTGATTCTGCTCCTACTTCCGAAATCAATGCCATCTCATTTGACAAAGCAAAAAGTGATAAGCAACTAGGAAGTAATAAAAAGGGGAAATCAAAGAAAAAGCAAACTTCTAACCCGCAAGAACAATCATCTGATCAAACGTTAGGACCACAAAAACCTAGTTATCCACGCATAATCTGTAATGAGGAACATTTTTTTAGGGATTGTCCTCACCGTGCTGAAGTCTCAAAAATCATCAAGACATATCCTATGTCAGTTGTGTTGACAGACCCATTTCCAAATCCAGATACAAATTTGGTTGCTACAGATCCAGCTCCTAATTCCCAAGTGTTAATGTTATCCACTACAAAACATTCACAAGATATTTTGGTGTTGATGCAGAATAAATACTATGGTAGTCTGGCCAGTGATCAACCTACTACCTCGACAACGAATCCATCTAATGAATTAGTACCACCTCCTGTTATTCCTGAATTGATGATTAAGCCACCGAAGGGAGTAATTCATAAATCGACATATAATCCTCGAGCAAGAGCTGCACAAAATTATAATATAGTTGAAGATTTGGCTCAATCCCCTTCAACTATGTCTACTCTTGAGGTATTACAAAATTGTCCCTCCCAGAAGCAAGCTTTATTGTTGGCCATTGGTGGAATTGATTTGACTGATTCTAATCTTGTCATCTTTAATCATACGGGCTATGTGCCGCAGCTACCAGCAGAATTGGCATTCTCCATCCAATTAAATGTTCTCAATCACCTTGTTCATTGCACTATTATTGATGAGGGAGAATCTACGTGCATTATGTCTCTAAACTGTTGGAAGTCACTTGGCTCGCCGCCATGATCACAATCATCAATGACGTTGAAGGCTTTTGATGGAAGAACATATAAACCTTGTGGTATTATCAATAACCTACAAGTTGAATTAGGGGGAAAAATAGTAAGTATTGATGTTGAGGTTGTTGACGGACCCCTTGACTATAATATTTTACTCAGAAGAGAATGGGTATATGTGATGACTGCTATTGTTTCTACATATTTTAGAATGGTTGCCTTTCCTCAGAAAGGTACTATTACAGTCATTAATCAATTATCCTTTTTTGCCTCCGCTTCGTAGGTAGTTGGAAGTTTTCAATATTTTCACTTACCCCAACTAGAAATCTAGAACATTGGTGTAGGACTCTTAAAGGATTCCACTATTATGGGAACCTTTGCATTATTTCCGCCCGTGACGTCGGCATAAATTGCAAGCATAGAGACCTGCTACATGATCTCTTCCACTCTATCTGGCTTAAGGGAGAGTATGGGTGTTTCTGATATTTCTACGTTGGATGATGTTTTACCAATCAGCCCTATTGAGATACAATAGCAATCAATCTATTTGGCTTGGGCGGAAAATTAGAAATCAACGTCGTTGAGTGTTTGGGTTGATCGTTCATTAGATTTTGGTACTCCATCTGATCCATTTTCCTCAAAATTTTTGACAGATGAAAATATTTTGGAAGCAATGATGGCAGAAGGAGAACCATGGGAAGATTATCATCATCATTCCCATCTTCCTGATTATGAAGAAAATAATCTTAGTGAACTATATCACCCATCCATTCAAACTTTCTTTTAGAATTATTTTCCGATTAATGCAATTGAATCATAGTGAAATTTATCAAATATTGAAGAAACTATTTCTATCGATATTTCGACCAAACCTGGCATTGTAGAAAACATTCATGTCGGTGTATCTTGTTCTCCGTCAGAACTTGATTCATATCACTCTTTTTTTCAGGAATTTCGGGACGTATTTGCTTGGTTTTACGAGGAAATGCCAAGAATAGATACTATTATAGTTGAACACACTATTAATATGTATCCTGATGTCAAACCAGTGGGTCAACAACTTCATCCTGTTCATCTGAAGAAAGTTGCTGCCATCAAAGCAGAAGTTGAAAAAATTTTGCGTGCTGGTTTCATTTACCCTATTCCGCTAACTGAGTGGGTTTCCAATATTGTACCTGTTATAAAAAAATAAGGAACCATTAGAGTGTGCATCGATTATCGGGATGTCAATCATGCTTGTCCAAAACACAACTATCCTACTCCCTTTATCGAACAGATTATTGACGATTGTGTTGGATGTGAAATATTTTTCGTTCATGGATAGATGTTTTGGCTATAATCAAATCAATATCCACCCAGATGACCAACATAAGACAACAGTCATCTGTCCCTAGGACACATTCGCATATCGAAAACTCCCATTTGGTTTAAAGAAAGAAGGGGAAACTTTTTAGAGAGCAATGTGTTATGCTTTCAATGACATCAAGCACATTGTTCAACCATATCTAGATGATTTACCAGCGCATTCACAAAAACGAGCTGATCACCCGATGCATTTGAGAACCATTTTCTTACGATGCTGACACTACAAGATACACCTCAATCTGTACAAATGTGTGTTTTGTGTTGGTTCTAGTCGATTGCTCGGATTTTTAGTCTCAAAAGAAGGAATTCGAATAGACCCACTGAAGGTACAGGACATTCTTGATTTACTTGCACCATCAAACCTACTTCAGATACATAAACTTCAAGAAAAGGCTAACGTCCTGAGAAGGTTCATTCCAAACTACGCTGAAATGGATAAAGGATTTACTCTATTATTGAAAAATGGGATTCCCTTCCATTGGGACCAAGTTGCACAAGATTCTTTTGATGTTGTCAAGGACCATCTTGTCTGAGCGTCATTAATGTATCCTCAAAATTATCAAAATGATTATTTCCTATATATTGTCGCGGCTGAAATGACCATTGTTATGGTTTTGGTCCAAGTAGAAGATGGAATTGAACATTCAATCTATTATTTGAGTCGTAATCTCAATGATACGGAAGTTAAGTACTCGTACGTGGAAAAGCTTTCCTTGGTAGCTGTTCAAGCTGTCCAAAGATTTTGCCATTATATATTACTTTGAAAAACAACAATAGTTTTGGATTGCAACCCCATGACTTACATTTTATCACATAAATTGCTAGGGGGGAAATATTCAAAATGGATCGTCATTTTGCAGGAATTTGATTTGGAATTCATCAAATCCAAGTCAAAGAAGTCTTTAGTTTTGGCTGAGCTTCTCTATGACCTTCCCTATGACAGTACTGCAACTACGTTGAAACCATCTATTCCAGATGAGTCTTTGTTTCTAATCGGATCATCTAATCCTTGGTATGGAGATTTCATCATTTATCTCCAAACCCAAACTTTTCAACCTAATACCTCTCGCTCTGATCAGCGACGTATTCAATACCAAGCCAAAGATTATCTGATCGTCGGCGATACACTTTATCGTCGTGGTGTCGATACCATTTTAAGGAGGTGCCTCACTCATGAGGAGACTAAAAAAGTGTTAAATGATTGCCATGCTACGGATTGTGGTGGACATTTATCTGGTTATGCTACCGTGTAGAAGATACTCTGCACCGGTTACTTTTGGCCTACTATTTTTGGAGATTGTATCCTCGTAGTCAGAAGTTGTCATGCATGCCAAATTTATGACCGTAAAATCCGCAAACCGCCAGTGCCAATGCATCCTTTTGTCTCTGCTGGACCATTTACAAAATGGGGTATCGATTTCATGACTTGTAACCCTCCTTCGTTCAGGGGGCATGGTTATATTATTGTCACAGTCAACTATTTTACCAAATGGGCCGAAGTAATGCCTACATTCAATAACACAAGACAAGCAGTTTGCATTGTTTTTCTTCAATCACATCATTGCACGATTTGGGGTCCCACAAGCTATAGTTACAGATCATGGAAATCATTTTTGCAACCATATGATGTCTGAATTGAAAGCCAAGTTAGGATTTTCGCATGATAATTCTACTCCTTATTATCCACAATCAAATGGACAAGTTGAGGCTATTAACAAAATTCTTAAATGAATGCTTCAATGAATGATAGGAGTCCGTAAAAGGAACTAGCACTTGATCCTGTACTCTGTCTTGTGGGTGTATCGAACCTCGGTTAAACATAGGAAAAACTCTGAAAACATATAGATAGATAGTTATATATTTTTTACAAAATTTGTGCCCAAGACACGTTGGTCATATGACCTCAAAATGTATGCAAAAAGTCATAAGTAAACTAGTGGTGCTCATGATAGAACACTATAGATCTAGCAATCCTATGGAGCAATTGCATCCAACGGTTAGGAACCCTAATAATGTGTCACTACAGTCGCATGGAAATCTCTTCGATCTGGAAATCCAGAATCCCGATGGTCAACCCCTCTATGTGCTGCTAGAGCTCAGCAAGAGTCTCATCCATATCAAGGTCCTGAAGGATTTCTCTCCCAATAGCCCTCTTTGCTGGTGCATCCGCTTCATGCTCTAGTTCCTCTAGTGGTTGAACGCGACCGATATCTGCATTACATTAAAAATTTATTTTAATCTTGGAAAGAAATCAAAACAAAAAAACATTTTTATAAACCTTATAAAAATAAAAATAAAAAACATGGTCAAATCAATCCTACCTATTGCACCCCACTGAGCGCCTTCTGGTAAAACTAGATCTAGATCTCCTCGGAAGTCGACGCTTGCATATGCATACTCATCGATGGCGAAAATATGTTGCCTGAACCATGCGAAGAATGAAGTTGAGAAAATAATGATCGATTGGCCTGAATGCTGACCCATGAGTTCTACCCATCTCTGCATTCGAGGATCTCTAGGACTAGATGTATCCAATGTTACATGTTGTGGATGCATAAGTGGAATCCGTTCAAAAGCAAAAGAGATGAGAATGGAACCATAACTGAAATGTTTCTTCCTTCCTCCCTTTGCTTTATGAAGCTGTTCCTTTATCTGAGATAGAACAGCTTCAGACCAGTTGAAAACTGTTGGCTCTAAACATTCCAGCGCATACTGCATATACGATATGTTCACTACATGGAGTGTAACGGTACCAGCTAGTTTAGCGATCATGAATAGGATGGTTCTCAGAGGAAAATCCATGACATCACGGATGTTTATTTTTCCATATTTGCTAGGTTCTGACCCCGGATAGCAATACTGCATAACATAATCCCTCACTTTTTCTCGTCCAACGATAGACCCTGTGAGTGAAATGGGAAAACCTCTCCTCGATAAACCTGTGAGAAAATACACATCCTAAACTGTTATGGACAACACTTGATTTTTTATGTGAAATGCCTCTATTGCTGGATCCCATGCTCAAACAAGGAACTCTAAGAGTTCTATTTGTTGCCTCATTCTTGAAAATTTGAAGTACTTAAGTAACTCGCAATCTCTTAAAGCTCTTATAGTACTCGAATCATTCAAGGAAATCATATCTTGTTCTTCATGTTCTCTTTCTCTCCATGTAATCATCATTATAATCCAATGGAAACCTAAAAATCAACCATAAGATCCATTAGATACCATTCATTGCAAAAAACTAGGCAAATTTTGGACACAACATGGAAAAAAAAACTTCAACTGCACCCAACGCAATCCCTGGGCTGAGACAGTGCGTTGCACATGCAGGTACACTTCACTGCACTTGCTGTGCAACATAGGTTTCAACATTCAGGGGTGCGTTGCCCTTAATTTGGGCAGAATTTACCCTAGGGGCCTCAAAACCCTAAAAAATTGCAAGGAATGGTAATGAAATGAATATTGAAAGAAAGAGGAGGTTTATGCTACTGACCTGGATCAAACGGCGATGAAATCCGTCCACTGAAACGACCGCAATCAACGACTGAATTTCGAGGGAAAAATCAGGTTCAAAGCTCCAAAATGAAAATGGTAACTATGGAATGGTAAAAATGAATAGTGAAACTGCTTTTTATAGTCATTTAATTACTTGCAAGTTAAGTTGACTCTAGTTTTATTATGTTTTTATCATGAAACAGGTATTTTTAATCCATTTGATGTTGTTCTGAACAGGAAATACAACTGACAAACAAGTTAGTCATGTAGATTTATTTCAAGAAAGGCTTGACCACAAAGCATGCTTTTTCTCCTTATTTTTCGAGCTTTGATAAAAATGAAAAAGGATTTGAAGCGCACTTTTATCTCTTTTTCGAGCTTCGATAATAGCGAAAAAGGAACCCCTGGAGTCTTCTTTCAGCTCTTTTCAGACTCCGATAATGTGAAAAGATTGAAAAGCACTTGTCATTTCGAGCTCGTTAAAGTAAATGAATTGATATCTAGTCAGTATAAGTTTAACCCTTTTCCAGACTAAGATAGATTATTTACAAAAAAAGAATACCTTGGTTAAACATGACCAAATAGATTCTTTCAGATATTATTTTATAGTTTTTCGGATCTGAGAGAAAAATTTATGAAAAATCACTTTTGGAGTTCTCTTTCGTCCTCTTTTTTAGACTCTCTAAACATGAAAAAGGACCGGGCTATCACTGTCGTTAAGCTCATTAAAACATAAAATAGCGATATGCTTGTCAGTCATGGCAAGAATCAAGTTTCATTCATTGCTAGACTCGTTAAATTATTAAATACAATAATTTATTCTTTATTCGCCTGAAGGGTTGAATTATATATCAAGAAAATGTTATCCTTCTCAAGCTTGTCAAAAAATAAAGAGGTACTGGTCGATAAATGACCGGGGAAAATTTTGGAAAAGCGAGCAAAGTTTCTTTTTGGTAGCAAGTCGCTCTTGAACATGACACTTCTTTCACTCCATGTCCGTGACTGTTTGGGTTGGGTAATCGTCTTGATGGTTCATTCACACCTATGGTTCATCATACCTTCACTTTGTTTTGGGTCAATGCTACCAAATCATCACAGTGTCGCCGATATGTTCAAGAGAAGTCATCCAGTGATTAAGAACTTATCCATCTGCAATACTTATAAATCTTAATTTTCATGACTGTCATCCCTGAAAATAGCTATATCAAGTCATACCCTTGTCTCTGAAATCAGTAACTCCGGTTTTGCAATAAGGTGACTTCCTATCGACAACAAATCAATATCCAGGAATTTCACTTAGAAACATCAGATTCCAGTACCATGAGGCTTGTTACAGCATTGACAAGATCCTCGCTTTCGGAATTTTGACCGAAAGATTTTGTTTGGCGTTCGACATCAAATCATCTATTCATGCCTTATGAAATGTATTGTAGTACCTTGAGGGCCATTGACATTAATGGTGGTTCTCTCGCATTTTTTAACAACTTACATTATTGGCTGGTAATCAAACGATGTCTTTCCATTTTCGACGAAAAATCATATATTCGCATGGTTAGACTCTTACCCGAAAGTGAATGAGATAAGAAGACCCCAGATCTAGTTTCAGCCATTCGGGCTGCGATTTCAAGATTTTTGTACACATCATCTGTACGGTGACCTTACATATAGATTTTCATCCAAACATGGGCCTATATCTTTAGGCATGTCTGCATCTGGGAAACATTCTAATGTAGACGACTTTGTAAATTATGTACATGTTATTAGATTGTTTTATGTGTTGAATATGGGAATGCCTACCCTCAACAATTATGATCAATAGAGGATATATCATGATATAATGTATTTTAAGATTGATGCAGGTGACCGTTCCACTTTGTTTCCAAGCTCATCACAGTGTAAAGCATCTCAATAAAATGTTCTTATTATTTGGATCTCATGCTTTAGGGGGAAATTGTTATAGGTCAATTTGGGCACCATTCCCAATGACCTGGTTAATTGGGCATCATCTCCAGGACTGCTGATCAAGGTTCTATCAATCCCTATCATCTCAATTGATATATTCCATAAGACAGGAAACAACATGAATCAAACAAGATTTTCATCAAGCAAGGATTTTCCATGGTTTGAAGCTTATTATTAAACATATGGGAGCTCACCAACGCAGGCTCTAAGGGGCCTAAGTGCATTGCATATGCAGGTATCCCCATTCAAGGTTGCTATGCAGAGCACTTCCTAACATTCAAAGGTGTGTTGGTCACATTGGGAGCGAAATTCTCATTGTTTCGGAATCTCCACTTGGCTAGTGTCTTCTAGAAGGGTTCACATGTGTCAAGCTTCAGATCCAAGTGTCCATTTGACATCTACATGAATGGAAACATGTCTTGCCTATTTTTGGAATGCAATTTACTGCAAAACAACCTACAGTTCATCTATAAATTGAACACAGATCTAAGTGTTTAGGAGGAAGAATTTGAGTAGGGAAATGCTAGAGAATTTTCAATAGAGAGTTTGATTTGTGGAGCTACTGCTAGAGAGATTTATGCTGTGATGAGACTTGGGAACTATGCTGGAAGGTCACTTCAAATCAGTCACTAGGTTGTAACCTCTCCGTCTATCATCAATAAAGAGTACTTCTTGTTTTTTCGTACATGCATCTATGTTTATTTTTATTTTCCATATTGCAAGATCTTGGTTGATGAATCTAGTTTATGCTTAACTGATTTAGCTAACTAGCTTGAATATATATCTATATTATTGCATCTTCTACTATTTCAGTGTTCTTTCTTGCAGGAAGCACTCAGCCAACAAAACCGCTTGAATTTGAAGCTATAGTGGAAGCGACAGAAAGGAGCCATTTGGAAGCAACTAAAACAAGTAAGCCTCCAATCCTCTCTATGTATATGTTCTGAGTTAGGAGAAACGGTAGTATAGTTTTTCACCTGTTGTTCTAGGCTAACACCTATCTAGGGAAGCATAATTTATCTGTAGATTACAATTCTGGCCCAACACGGAGTGCTAATGTAGTGACGACCATACTAGGGAAAAACATTTTTTCTTCCTCAGAAAATTGTATCAAGTTCCAGATTTGATTACTGATGGTGGATAGTGATCAGACATAAGAAGGCTGAATTATTCACCTGGCGACCCCATGATTCAAAGTATCAAGAGCTTTAAAGATTCTAGGGGGACGTCACTGTCAAATAATCCATATTTTGTAGCATTCATGGCGACTCCATTACACGTTGATAAGATTTATTTCTAAATGAGATGACAGGGTATGTGGAAAATCTTCTATCTTGTGAAGTTTTAAAATAATTTAGGAATAAGTTAGCAGAGTTTCAAATTGATGAAGATTTTTTAAAGGCTGTGTTTCGTTGTTTGAAATTGAGAAAATTTTCTCCTGAAGCTAAAATTTGTTTTTGTGAGTTAATTTTTGAAATATTTGAGATGGATATTGAACTTTTGGATTTTTAGATTCAGTCATGTAATTTCCAAGATCCTAAACAAATATTTGAAAATCTTCCTTCTCTAAAACAAGAGGAGATTGTATTGCCTTTTGATTTGCAGATTGATGAGAATTATGTTTTCAAGTACAATACTGACACTGTAAAGTTAGAATCAGGGTGTAACCTTGAAGATACAATTGATGAAATCATCTATGATATACTGGTCATTGAAGGCCTGAAAGTTATCACAATAAATCATGTTTTTATTGATCCTATCGCAGACTACATGGAGGTTCTTTTCATCTTAAGTGTTCAACCATGTTTTCACTATAAGGACCACATACATAAGCAATTGCCATTACATGTTATAACTTTGATTTTGTGGAAAAATAGTCAAGTTGTCCTTTTGATTATGCTAACAAGCAGTCAAGTAGTCCACTTGTTTTAGCAACAACTTAAGTGGCTTCATTGGAATTTTTTGTATTACTTGATTCAGCATGATTTTCAGCAGTATAGGGTAGGTATCAGTGTGAAAATAAGCTCAGTGTTTTGAGAAAAATTCCAAGAATTTTTTCTAGTTTCAGTTTCAAATTTCATTTCAGATTTTAGTGTGTTTCAGATTTGAGTTTGCAGAAAGGTTTTGATTTCAGTTTGATATTTTCAGTCACAGATATTTTATGGCAGAGTATGTTGTAGGCTTGGGATCAACCCAATGGATTAGGCTACTAGTATACGATGTTCTTGGCACCTCATAGGGAGAGTGCCATCCCCAGTTGGAGCCTATGTTAGGGTCCTATAAATTTTTATAGGTTAAGTTGATTATAGACAATGGTTATAGTATTTCAGATGTTGTAAATAATATTCCATATTGTAAATTATTTCCAAAAAATGTCAAAACTTTAAGAATTTTTTTTTTTCTTACAATTCGAAATGCAGCATTAGAGGACAATTAAGAATGTTTAGATTAAATTAATCACATCATTTAAATGTCATTAAATAAATTGTAATAAGGCTTTGGTACTATAGTTTGATTTTATTATAAATTAGAAAGTGAAAAAAGGCTTTTGTCATATCTGGTTAATGTTGGAAATACTAAGAGGGGCCCTTGAATCAGTATTCCTTTCAATTAGTATTATTATTAATATTTCAGAGCATTAGTCAATATTTAATTATTATCAGTGTTTGTACAATGATAGCAGTAAACAAAAGGAACACAAATGCACACAGTTTTTAAGGTTCTGGGACAAAAATCACCTGAATGATTTTCTAAGAATTATTTAATATTCAACTCCATTTGAAAATAAAGCTCCAACTTCCTAGAATCTAGAAAATCATTCTTCTCCAGCTCCCACTGGATGGACGATCCAATGCCCAAGAATCTTCAGTAATCAACTGAACAGATGCCCCAACACCCAATTTGCTACAACTCACCCTAGCACCACCCTACCACCCTGAAGTTTTCACAGGCTTGAACCTGTTGGTGACTTCATGCACCAACCTACCACCAGCCTACCACCCTATAGAAGAATAAAAGAAGAATAGACTCCCATACCAGGGAAAATGCTCCACTTTACAATGATATAGAATGATGTAGAAGTAGAAGACACACTAGACCATAACCCCAACTATGACAAAACCACCTAATGATGATCTAGACCTCTCGACACTACCTCTTCAGCTCTTGGCAAATAGACACTTGTGCAATTTTTACAATGATGTATTTACAATGATTTAGTACAATGATACCTTTATAATAACTGTATGCAGTGCTGCCCACTTGAAGACTTCATGTGGTGAACTTCTTACTGTTGTTATGCACCTTAATTGCTTCTCTTGTCATGCTACCATCTGCTGCACCTTGCTTTGCTTTGCTGCTCTAGAAATTCTGGTCCTTTGCAACCCTTGACAACAAATGATCTCGATTTTTCTTTCCTTCTAGGAGCTCGATATTGAATCTAGTGTATCTATGTTATTTCAGATCCCCAATATGTGATTTTTGGTTCTGTAGTATTCCTCTATGTCTTCTTTCCAATGCCACAGATCTGCCCATTTGGGTTCTTCAAAAGAGATTTATGCCCAATCTCTCACAATGAAATAATTATGGACTGCTCAGTAGAGTGAACTTGTACAGCGTGCCACGTGTCACTGTTTCTTCATTCTGATTTGAAATTTATAAACTGAAAACTATAGTCCATGCACTATCTACCACATTTTATAGAAATCAAATCCGATATTCAGAGAGAGAGTTATGACGATTTTCCCAAGTTCACTTCTTTGAGATGAAGTTCACGATCCTTTAAAAACATTGACTTCCACAGATCATATCTCTGAAAATATTCTGCACCTTGATCTAAATTTTTTACAGGAGCTTCCTTAGGATTTAGAATCCGCCTCATAAAATTTTCAGCTTCTGAATCTTCGTAGAAAATTTTTTAGAGCGCAAATTACATAATGACCTGTTTTAGGTAGCGAAATCCCTACATAAGGAGAATATGAGGATCACAATTTATATAAATTCTTAGGTTGAGAGGGTCTTCAACAAGTGAATGTGGGAGGGATTTTAGGAGCTTAAAAATTATTAATTATTGACTTTTCAATGACCCATGCCACAACCCCATGGGGTTTTATCCCACTAACTGGGGTTACAAACTTCAAACATGAATATCTCTTAAACCATGAAGAATTACATGGAGTGCCATATATCAACGGAAACATCTCGACAAGTAGAAACCAGTAAAAATATTCTTGACCCAGAATATAGTAATTTGGTAGGCCAAAAATCCCATGAAAGATCTGGGTAGCCCTTGGTGCTACTTGGATTGACATCAATGACAACCATTGATCAACAATCTCCCCCTTTGGCATTGATGGAAACACAAGTAATCCCCCTACGATCATGACATCTCTTCCTAAAAAATTCTCTACCCCTTTGACATCAATGGCAAAGGGTAACTCCCCTTGACACACAACTATCCTGCGGACCTGTACACACTTCCACTCCCCCTTTATATTATGAAAAATGAAAATCTAATGAGAACTTGGGAGAATCCCAAGCTTCTGGAGAATATATTCAAATGCTTCACGAGGTAAAGGTTTAGTGAAGATATCAGCAATTTGTTCTTTTGTACAACATACTCAAGTTTGATATTATTTTTAGTGACTTGTTATCTAACAAAATTATATTTGATCAGAATGTGTTTTTTTTTTCGAATGCATGAAAAAATTATTGGAGATGTTGATGGCACTAGTGTTGCCACAAAATATGGGAATATGCTCACTGAATTGTACTTGAAGATCTTGCAAAGTTTGTTTCATCCAAAGGACTTGAGTACAATATGTTGCCACTGCAATGTATTCTTCTTCCACTGTAGATAACGAGATTGAGGTTTTATTTTTTCTCAACCATGATACGAGACAACCACCTAGATAGAATGCTGCTTCACTAGTACTCTTGCGATCATCAATGCTTCCTGCCCAATCCGCATATGTAAAGGCTTGAATAATGAGATTGTTACCCTTGGGATAACACAAGCCATATTATTTTGTGCCCTTTAGATATCGAATAATTATTTTGACAGCAATAATATATGATTATTTTGGTGCTGCTTGGAATCTTGCTACTTGTCCAATTGCTTGCATAACATTTGGCCGGGAGGCTTTTACATATAGAAGAATACCAATTATAGATATATACAACCTTTGATCCATATCCTTAGATGAGTCGTCTATGCTCAATTTGCAACCTGTCACCATCAGAGTAAGGATGGGTTTTCAATCTTCCATTTTGAATTTCTTGAGCATTTCCTTGATGTACGTGGCTTGACATATAAATATTCCTTTCTCTTGCTGAGATATTTGAAGCCCTAAGAAGTATGTCAGCTCACCAAGTAAAGACATCTCAAACTCACTTTGCATCTTTGTAGAAAATTTCTTACTTAGTCGATCATCATTGCTACCAAATATTATATCATCCTCTTTAGCTATTAGACGTGCTTTAGTTGCTTCATCCAGAACATATATGTCGTTTGGAGCTCGACTTGCTGTAGCCACAGTTTCACCATACTCGCCTTTCCTGATTTCACATTTTATGGAGTTGAATAGTATTGTGTGTCCTTGATCACACATTTGTCCAACACTGAACATATTATGATTCATGTTTTCAACCAATAGAACATTCTTGGCTAGAGCATGTTTCCTTCCGAGAGTGACGATACCTAATCTTATAACATTTGAAGATCCATCATTTCCAAAGGACACGTTTCCATTCTTCTCTTTCAGAGATACAAATTTCTTTCTATCTCTAGTAATTTGCATTGAGAAATCACTATCAACATACCACACATCTTTGTTATTTTGAGCCTTGAGAGCGAGAGCACAATTATCAGTCTTCTTCTTCTTCCATATTCATTCGTTCAGTGGCTTCGAAGATTCTTCTAGAGGATTTTCAAGTCTGTAGTCTCTGGCTATGTGTCCAAAGTTTTGACATTTGTAACATTCAATATTATTCATTAAATTTTCAAATCTATTGATGTTTCGTTGAGCCCTGGGAGGTTCATATTTTACAGATCTCCTAGAATTGTATTGGTTCCTAGGGTACGTGTGACATTCTACAGCTTTGTGACCAAATTTTCCACATGAATAACAATAGCCATAAAAAATATGTTGGTCCCTAGATAGAAATATTCGTCGAGGAATTGTCTTCCAAGGTTGTTCTTGTGAATCTTGTACAATGAAGTCTACATGCATGTCAGATTCTTAGGTTCACTGTATTTTGTTGTAGAATGTCCTACTTCTTCTTCTTTGTAACCGTGGCCAGTTATGTCATTGTAAGATCGTTGATTGTTAATGAGTTATTACAATGCCCTTGAGTTTTTAGCATATTTTTGGACAATTTTTCCCTTATTCACTTCCTTATGCAGTGAGACTACTTCAGCTTCTAATGCTTCCCTTTCTTGGTTTCTTTCTTCCAACTTCTTTTGAAGTGACTCTTCAATACATTTGTGTTCTTCAAATTCAATTTTGAGACCTTGAACTTTTTCTTCAAGAGTATTAGAACATGTATTCTCAGCCTTGAGCTCTTTTATAAGCTTGATTGCCTCCTTAGAAAATTCTTCTATGGTCATACCTTCTTCTTCATTGTTTTATACCTCATGTTTAATGTGTTTGGCCATAAAAAATACTCTCTCATTGGCTTCTTCTTCGCTGTCATTGTCTTTATCGGATGATGAACTATATTATTTAGAGAGAAAGTTCCTTTTGAATCCTTTATTTTTTCTTTTCTTGTTAAATTTCTTAAATCTTTTCTTTTCTTTTGAGTTGCCATCACTTTTGTTCAGACATTTTGCTGTGAAATACCCAACCTCACCACAGTCGAAACATATCAATGGAAGTTTACCCTTGAATTTTCCCTTACCAATTTTTAGTTTTTTCATAAAGTAATCATATTGTCCATCTGAAAGACCTTCTTCATCATCTTACTTTTCTTCACACTTACAGGAGCAGGTCTGTGCCTTTGAATGTTGTTTCTCCTTATTGGTTTTCTTAGATACAATGAACACAGTTTCTAGATGTGAGGTACCCTCTTCTTCATCAAGTCTCATTTCATATGCTATGAGAACTCCATGTAATTCCTCTTTGTTGAGTTTTTCCATATTTGCACTATATTCTAAGACCGATACCTTTTGGTTGAATCTCCCTGGTAACATTCTAAGAATCTTTCGTATAATAGTCTTCTCGTCAATAGGCTCTCCCAATCCTTCCAAAGTGTTGGTTATTTCATCAACGTGTTGGAAGAATGCATCAATGTTGTTATCTTCTTTCATTCCGAGTTGCTCAAATTTTTCTCTGTAGATTTGAAGCTTTGCTTCTTTGACATTTGAGTCACCTGCATATATATTCTCAAGCTTGTCCCATACATTTTTGGTGGTTTTACAACCCAACACCTTATGATAAGAAGATTCAATAAGTCCATTGATAATAATATTCTTTTCTTTTGCATCATTTGCCAAATTCTTCTTACCTTGTTCATCCGTGGTTGATGTAAATCCATTTTGAACAGTGTCCCATAATTTGTAACCTTACGCCAAGAGATAGACCTACATTCTTCCTTTCTAGAGTGCATAATTATTTTCATTGAATAGAGGTACACCATTCTTGGTATGCTCGATGACCTCCTTCCAGCTGTTAAAATGCTATTGAAGGAACCAAGCTCTGGTACCAATTGTTGGAAATACAAAGATGGGGGGTGAACCAGTATTCCTTTCAATTAGTATTATTATTAATATTTCAGATCATTAGTTAATATTCAATTATTATTAGTGTTTGTACAATGATAGAAGTAAACAAAAGGAACACAAATGCACATAGTTTTTAAGGTGGAAACCCTCTCTAGGACAAAAACCACTTGAATTCTTTTCTAATAAGTCTTTAATATTCAACTCCAATTGAAAATAAATCTCCAACTTCCTAGAATTTAGAAAAGCATTCTTCTCCATCTCCCACTGGATGGACACTCCAATGCCCGAGATTATTTAGTAGTCAACTGAACGGATGCCCCAACACCCAATGAGATAGAACTCACCCTAGCACCACCCTACCACCCTAAATTTTTCACAGGCTTGAACCTGTTGATGAATTCATGCACCGGCCTAGCACCACCCTACCACCCCATAAAAGAATAAAATAAGAATGGATTCCTGTACCAGGGAAAATGGTCCACTTTACAATGATATAGAATGATGTAGAAGAAGAAGACACACTAGACCATAACCCCAACTTTGATACAACCACCTAATGATGATCCTAGACCTCTCGACACTGCCTCTTCAAATCTTGGTAGATAGACACTTGTACAATTTTTACAATGATGTATTTACAGTGACTTAGTACAATAATACTTTTATAATGACTATATGTAGTGTTGCCCACTTGAAGGCTTCATGTGGTGAAATTATTATTTTTGTTATGCACCTTGAATTCTTCTCTTCTCATTCTACCCTCTGCTACATCTTTCTTTGCTTTGTTGCCGTAAAAATTCTGGTCCTTTGTAGCCCTTTAAAACACATGATATAGCTTTTTCTTTCCTTCTAGGAGATTGATATTGAATTTGGTGTATCTCTGTTATTTCAGGTCCCCAATATGTGATTTCAATTCTATAGTATTCTTCTCAGTCTTCTTTCCAATGCCACAAATATGACCCAATTTGGATTCTTTCAGAGAGAGTTATACCCAATCTCTCACAATGACTTAATTATGGACTGCTCAGTAGAGTGAACTTGTACGACGTGCCATGTGTCACTGTTTCTTCATTCGGCTCTGAAATTGATACAACGAAAACTAAAGTTCGTGCATTATTTGCGACTTTTTACATAATTCCAATCTGATACTCAGAGAGAGAGTTATGACGATTTTCCCAAGGTCACTTCTTTGAGATGAAGTTTAGGAGCTTGCAAAAGCATTGACTTCCAGAGATCATATCTCTGAAAATATTGCACACCTTGATCTGAACATTTTATAGGAGCTTCCTCAGGACTTCGGCTTCACGTCATAAAAATTTCAGCTTTTGAACCTGTTAGTGTCAGTATTTGCAGCCTTCCTCCAGTGATCAAACATGCTCTTATAAAGTGATTTTAAGGTGTCAAGGTCAAATTTTGTCATTTCAGTGAGTCTTCAAGTAAAATCTGGTCATTAGGTATTAGGTCTGGGGTTTGTTTTCACTCTTTTCAAAGTTGTCCAAATGTCGGTCCATGTCACCATTCAGCTAAGTGTACCATAATTCAGAGGTTTTCATCACCATGTCAGGTTCCAATGGGTCATTTTACACCTTTTTCATGCTTCAGTTGTGCCTAGGTAAGGTTCATTTCCCTCTCCTAGGGTTTTGGAGGTAATTTCTCTTGTATGCTCAAATCATCAGCAAAACTTGTATCCTGATCTTCATACACCTTTTCCTATCCTTAATTTACCTTGTTAAACACTTCCCATCACTGATATCCCCCAAATTCCTCATTTTCGCGCAAACCCTAGTTTCTTTCTATAACTAGGCAATTTTCTAGGCTAGGCCTGTGTTTTTCCCTTTTGGACCCCTTCCCCTCACTAAATCTTTGAAATTCCACTTTCCTCTAATTCCTAACATCCCTCCCTACTTCCAAAAATTTTCTCAAGAATTTATAAGCCCCTTATCCCCTTCATTTCACTTCATTTCGACAAATCCCTTGTTCCACACATCGGGATAGGTTTTACTCCAATGATGTTTCTGAGCAATAAAAGATGAATTTGGGAAAACTTAGAGAGGTTTTTGTCAAAAATATGCCAAGGAAGAAAAACCTCTTTCATGTTTTACACAGGTGTCATGGTTTTAGAGAAATGTCAAAAATACAGTTGCCTCAGGAGAATTGATGCACCTCTGAAGTGACCTTGGTAAAATCAAGTTTTATCCTATCTTGGCTGGCAAAATGACTTTCTTGATGAGTCAAATGATAACTAGACACAAATAAATTTCTAATGAGCTATCATGAGCTCAATTTGGAGTTGAGGAAGACCTTTAAAAGTTGACTGCAACAGCACTCTACCTTGAGGTAGCCTCATTTTGCACATTTTGACCAGTCTTGGGAGATTTGAATTTTGACAGGGAAAATGAACTCAAAATTGAAAAGTTCTAGTTGGGTTGGAAATTAGACTCAACAAGCTTTCCAATGAGCTATCCTACGCCCAATTTGGACACCAAGAAGGTCTCTAAAAGTATCCTGCAAAAAGGTGCAACGCATTGAGATGGCGCGGCGCATTGGGCAGCCCTCTACAGTGCAAAAAATGAACTGGCGCGACGCATTGAGATGGCGCGGCGCATTGGGCTAAAAAGCCTGAAATCCATTCAAATATTCCTCCAAAGACTCTAAAATTGCTAAATTACTCATTTCCCAAGAAAGTTAACATCCCTCCATGACCAATGAATGAATTTCTCATGGTGCTTATGGTGATTTAATAGATAAAAATTAAAACCCTACCTCCTTGCATTTTTTGTTAAAAAACAATTGCATAGGGTTTATGAGTTGTATTTCTTGCTGCTAATTCCACTCCTAGCCATTTATCACTCCCTCACTCCTTCATTCCCTCAATCATTTTCTCCCTCTCATTACATTCTCATCTACCCATTCCATATTTCCCATATCCCTAATCAACTAACCCTAAATCCCAAACCCCAAGGATATCCCAAGAAACCTAGTGACTGTCCCTAAACTCTTTAATTGGCATAATATTCCATCATTTCCCCTACCCTTTCCCTCCATAGTCCCTTACTTATTATCACATGTTTGGCAACAAAACCAAAGACACCAAACTCCTCATACTCATCCAAAACAATATAGACTTTGGAAATCATGGAGACGGATACTTCTTATGACCAAGATAGTGACTCTACAACTGAATTGCATGCACCAAGAAGGAATTAAGGCGGCGTAAAAAGTATGACAAACTTCAAAATTTTGCCATAAGCCTCTTTGGCTCAGCATAGCACTTGATGGTGGACATTTAGCCCAAATTTCAGCAAATTTGGGAAATTTTTTGTCAATGTTGATTGTTTTGGCCTTTACACAGATTTTCTTGCCCGATGTGTCGCGCCACTTGGCGCGCGCTTATAGTTGGCAGCTCCTCTTGAAGAAAAATTTGCATTTCTAGATTTTTCATCAAAATTTATGCATGCCTACCCATTACCTAAGGATTTTGACAAGTTTTGGGTTACCTGAAGGGTCAAAAACACCTTAAAAATGGCCTTTCTTCCACTTTTTGGACACACAGGAAGTAGTGTTGGGAGATTTGATTTTTGGAGGGGAAAATGGCAACAACATTCAGAAATTCCACTTGGATTGGAAAGTAAACAGGTAGATATTTCCAAAGAGTTATCCTGCACTCATTTTGGACTCCAGAAAGGCCCTCAAAATCAGCTCCAAAGTGGCACGACACATAGATATTTCAGGCGCGGCGTATTGGGAATTTTGGCCTAGTTTTCATTTAGTAACTCAATGTTTCACCTAGTTTTGGCCAGTTTAACTTTTTCATCTCCAAATGTGAAAATATTGATATAAATTGATGTAATTTCATGGATTTGATGTAATTTTTTCACATTTTTACTCATGTAAGTAGATTCATTCACCAAAAAGTGAAATGTAACTGAATGAATCAGTTTCCTATCTTATAGAGGCAAGTTGTTCCATTGCCTATTTTCTAGTTCTTAGTTTAGATCTTGTTGAAACACATCCTAAACTAGTGAGCTCGACCCCTAGAGGCATGGGGATGAGTTAGGCTTGTCTATATCTTGTATTTTCTCAGTCATTTTCAGGGTTGGACACTTGGGATTGCTTTGAGCTTCATTGTACATTCATCTCTGCAGTTTGGAAAAGGAATAGACCAGGGTTTGCAGCACTCCTTGGGATTCATGTGGCTGTTTGTTTTGATGATGTGTTTCTCATTGTTAATGTAAGTTTACTGGTGTTTCATGTGTATCATTTTCCATTTTATTTCTTCTTAAGTTAAACAAACAAGTATAAAGGTGGAATTCGTTAGATTTTCATTGCTCTGCCTTGAAGTTTTGTTTAATTTTCCATGTTTTCAACTGTTTGAAGAGGATTCTTGAAACCTCTTGCCCTCTTAAACTCCTCCTTGGTATGAGATATCCATTTCATTCAATTCGAAGCATCAAAACAATTTCCATTCTTGCCCCATTCAGCCCTCTGCAAAACTGATCATTTCCCGGACCCAAAATCTGCCTTTCCCTTTGATTCCAACAAAAACCCCCAAAATCAAATCAAACTCTTTTATATGTATACCTAGCCTAAAATAAGACTTTATTTTAAGTCATCTCAAGCCTCACTGATTATTTTTGCTGAGATTGAACTGGAGAGAGCCCTCTCCTGATCTGGTAGGGCTAGCTACCAGATTAAGCGTGGTTTGATGTTACCCAAGACTCTGCCTTCCTTCAGCCTGAGGTAGATTTAGGCAATAACAGAACCTTCGTATAAAAATTTTAGAGTGAAAATTCCACGATGACCTGTTTCAGGTAGTGAAATCCCTACATAAGGAGGATATGAGGATCACAAGTTATATAAATGCTTAGGTTGAGAGGGTCTTCAACAAGTGAACGTGGGAAGGATTTTAGGAGCTTAAAAATTATTAATTATTGACTTTTCAATGACCCATGCCATAACCCCATGGGGTTTTAGCCCACTAACTAGGGTTACAAACTTCAAACCGTGAAGAATGACATGGCGTGCCATATATCAATGGAAACATCTTGACAAGTAGAAACCATACAAAATATTCTTGACCCATAATATAGAAATTCGGTAGGTCAAAAAATCCCATGCAAGATCTGGGTAGCCTCTGGTGCTGCTTGGTTTGACATCAATGACAACCACTGATCAATAGTTAAGTGGCATGCTCCTATCCACTATTTGATTATCACCTCGTCAGATCAATGAATGATAGTGCTTTTCGCCCCCTACCCATTCTAGCTTTATCTACGAAGGGGGGGTCTCAAAAGGTGGTTTCACTCACCCCAGTCCCACATGACATGTCAACCCTGCATTATTTTGCACCCCCCCCCCTCTCAATACCATATATCACTCCTAACCCCCTCCAAAATGGTTTTCGCCCCTCCCACCATAATCCGCACTCCTGGATATGTCACCCTCCACTTTTGCTCCGCCTCCACTCCCCTATTGCCACGTATCTCCTCCTACATGATCCAGCTCCAGCTTACCAATCCATTCCTGCGTCTTCCTTTCGCTCTCAAATGTCAACTATTTCTGCCAACCATGTGCCTCCACATTATTCCCCACCTACATGTCACCTCCTGCTTCCATGTCATATGTTCGTTTCATGGTCAGTTAAAACTATGTTTTCCCTATACAACACAGTAATTTAAAACATGGTTTACAAACAAATGAGAACTAATTTTCAAAAACAGAAAGAGGTTTTTTTTAGTAACATTGTCATATACAAAAACCTCTCTCATTTTTCTAACATTTTTTATGGTTTGTGAGATTCAGAGAAATATTTGCAAGAATAGTTTCCCAATTTTTCCTGTTTTTAGCCAGTATTTTCAAATACGGTTTCCATGCAGGTGGAAATGAATTTTCAAAAACTAAAAGAGGTGTTTCTTTATAATATCCGTATGTAAAAAAACCTCTCTCCATTTTCACACATACATTATGGTTTGGCAAATTTGAAATAATATTTGAAGGCACATTTTCGAGAAATGTCTTGTTTAGTCATATCTTTTCCAAATAGATTGTGGGCAATTAGAGATGAATATTGAGAAAATGGAGGATTTTTGTGTTCCTAAGATGCCAAACTACAAATAACTATCTCACTTTTTACACAGGTATTACAAAATGAGAGATACATTCACATATTCACAACCTATTTTTTTGACTGTGCAAAGTCCTTTTTTAGACATCTTTTTGTAGGGAATATTGGGAACAACTGGAGCAGAATTTTGGGAAACTAGGAGAGGTATCTCAAAAACATCTTCATCTACAATAACCTCTCTTAATTTCTACATAGCTACCTCGGATTAAGATATTCAAGGGGATAACTAGACCCTATTTTTCAGAAATTCGAGAGGAAAAAGCTCAAAGGTAGTTCGTGAGTTGGAGGCCACCTCATCAAATAAGAGTTTCTATAAAATTAAAATTTCTCTTCTTTCTCTCCCACAATCCACAAAGATAGTGCCAAGTATATTCATTAGTTTTGAATATCCTATATTTGAGTTCTATTTTTGTGTAACCAGCTCCAAAGAGAGAAGAAAAGAGATATTCACGCCTTAGAATCTAGAATCATCAAAGTAATTAAGGTAATTACCTGTATAGATTCTAGATTTATACAGGTAATCATCAAAATTACTTTAATGGTGAGCTTATTGAGCTCCCTATAATCCGGACACATTCGCCATGATCCATCCTTCTTGTGTACCAATACTACAGGAGCAGAGAAAGAACTTTGACTAGGTTGAATTATACCCGCCTCTAACATTTCTGCAATCATGCGTTCAATTTCGCTCTTTTGGAAGTAAGGATATCTATAAGGCCGGATGTTTGGAGGAACAATTCCTGGAATCAAATGAATGGCATGATCATGATCACGAATAGGTGGGAGTCCTTTGGGAGTTTCAAACACCTTGGAATGATTGTCCAAGACTTGTTGGAGATCTGCAGAAATAGATGATTTTGATGTTGGAACTTCTAGTGAGCATAATTGTGCAATTACGCCTCGTTGTTCTTTCTTTAGAAGCTGTGCCATTAGAGCTTATTATCCTTCCTGGCTTCCCTTCAATACCCCGTAGTTCGACTTCCTTTCCTTCTGAAAAGAATTTCAAGAAAAGTTCTTGAAAACTAAAAGCTACCGTCCCCAAAGATTGTAACCATTGTACTCCTAGTACAACATCAGCACCTCCCATAGGAATGGAAAGCATTGGACTAGTCAACACATATTCCCCCATGGTTAGCTTGATGTTATGGCATTTTCGAGAGCAATTTATAGTTCCTCCATTTGCAACCATCACTTGACATTCTGGTGCTGGGTATAGGAAACAATTTAATTCCTTGGCTACCTTACAATGAATAAAATTATGGGTGCTACCTGAATCAATCAACACTATTACCTTCCTCTTCTTGATTTGTCCTTTTATCTTGAGAGTTTTAGGAGTGGTAATTCCTGCCAGTGCATTACACGATATGGTTGGATTCATTTCTTCCTCTTCTGGGGCTGGTTCCTGGTGTATATCCTCTTCTTGTTCATTTTCTTCTTCCTCTTCACAATCTATGTAAAATAATTTCTTCTCAGGACACTTATGACCTTTAGTGTATTTGCTATCACAACTGTAGCAAAGCCCTTTTGCTCTTTTTTCTTCCAATTGTTGTGGTGTCAACCTTGTAGGTTGTGGAAATCTAGATGTAGCCACACTTCCTTCTTTATAGAATTGAGTAGTCGACTTCCTTGTTACCATAATTTTACATTCAACTTTTCTTGCCAACCTGAATGCCTTCTCTAATGAATCAGGTTCCAGAACACGAACTTCATGTTGAATGTTATCCTTTAAACTACCTAAGAAGAGATCAATCCTGTGGTCCTCTGAAATATCAGTTACCCTTATACTCAATTTTTGGAAGTCCTCAATGTGCTGCCCCACTAAACCCTTTTGTTTGAGATTTATCAATTGGCTAAAGAAGGTGTTGCTCTTTGTATCCTCATAATGTGCTATCATTTCTCCGTAAAAATTGACCAAGTGACAATTTTTTTACGGGAGCAAAGCCATCAATACCATACAAATGTATTTTGTTCTAAATGTAAAGTTGCAATGCGTACCTTTTGTGTGTTTTGCACATTATGGAGATCAAAATATTGCTCCATATGTAGTATCCATGTTACAGAATCCTTTCCATCAAACTTCCTCATATCCATTTTTGGAATATGGTGGTTCTTCCCGCCAACATTAGAGGTTATGAAATCATGATTAACATTTATTTTGTTCTCATCATGAGGTTCTTCTCCTATATTTCCGCCATTAGGAATCATTTCTGGTTTTAAGCTTGTCATCAAGCCTTCCATGTATGATTTTAGATCATTCTTCATGTTTTCCATGTTGTCTTTCATGTCATCCATCTTAGCTTCCATGCCCACTTCCATGCCATCCATCTTAGCTTCCATGACATTCATCTTAGCTTGCACACCATCCATCTTAGCTTCCATGCCTTTCTTCAAACCATCCATCTTCACTTCCACACCTTTCTTCAAAACTTCCATTTCATTTTTTGCTGCTCTTTGCGAGAGTGAAATTTGTTGCACTTGTTCTTGTACTTTTGATAGATCATGTTGCAATTCTTCATCTTCATGAGTCATGGTAGAGCCTTCTGAAGGCTTGATGGGTGTTGAATTCTTTTTAGGGGCCATTTTAGAATCCAATATTGATATCTATTCTACAAGATGCCCTTTGAATCAATTCAACTTGATTCTTCAAACAAGACTTATGCAATTCGGAAAAAAAATACACACCTTTTACTAGCTTTTAGGAGCTCGATATTGAAATTGAATTATCTCTGTAGTTGAAAATCTTCGATATCGGAAATTCAGCCCTGTAGTATATCTCTGAAGCTTCTTTCAAATGCCACAGGTCTGACCTGATTTGGATTATCCAAGACAAATTTGTGTCCAATCTCCCACAATGACCTAATTCTGGACTGGTTCAGTAGAGCGAACTTGTACGAATTGCCACGTGTCACTGTTTTGTCCTTTGTCTCTGAAATTGATAGCGAAGAAACTTCAGTCTGTGTACTTGCGACCACTTTTTACGGCACTTCAATCCAATCTTCAGAGAGAGAGTTATTGAACTTTTCCCACGATCACCTCTTTGAGATGAAATTCATGAGCCTGAAAAAGCACTACCTTCCACAGATCATATCTCCACAAATATTGTGAACCAAGTTCTGAAATTTTTTGACGAATTTCCTCAGGATTTCAGCTTCGCACCATATGAATTTCAGACTCTGAAACTTCGTACAAAAAATTTTATAGCGCAATTTCCACGATGACCTGTTTATGAGCCTGAAAAAATACCTAACTTCCACAGATGATATCTCCTCAAATATTGCGAACCAAGATCTGAAATTTTTAGAAAACCTTCCTCACGATTTCAGCTTCGCACCGTACAAATTTCAGCTTCTGAAGCTTCGTAGAAAAAAAGTTATAGCGAAAATTCCACGATGACCTGTTTGGAGCAGCGAAACCCTAGAATCCAAAGCTCTGATACCAAATGTTGTGTAACCAGCTCCAAAAAGAGAAGAAAAGAGATATCGACGCCTTAGAAATGAGCCACTTCGAGGGGGAAACCTCCAATACATTACACAAATGAACAATTCTTGTATGATACAATTTACAAAACCTCCTTTCTATATATAGGAGTCCATGTGGCCATAATGTAATCCTGAAGTAATACAATGTAATCCTAGCCGACCTAACAATAATAATTTAGGGGCACAATAATAACAGAATGGGGGTTACAAGGGTACAATAATAACAATAAAGGGGTTACACTAACAACAATAAGGTACTATACTAGTAATATAGGGACCTAACATCTATTTGTGTAACATAGTTTTAAGATATTTGGTGAAGAATTTTTATAAATACTTCATCATTTGAAGTAATCGATGTTGGGATTTGTAATGAGAAAGACTAACATTCATTATAAAGTTGTTCACTGAGTTCAAGTGACCTTTTGCAGTAATACAGGACATTCTTCATAGGATTCATGTGGTGTACGAATTGGTGATGTTTTTCTCTCGTTCATGTGTTAATTCATTGTTTTCATTCACTATTATTTCTTAAAAGCTTAATTACATTATAGAGATGGTGAAAAATAGGATTTGTTGAAATATGCACCCATGCTGTGTTTGACTTGCAAAACCAGAGACCAGATTTCAAAGGGGGGTCTGTCCGGTTTGTGGTATTCGATTGGGGGGGAGGGGGGGTGAGAAATCAGTGCAGGCTTACATGTAGCACCGGAGGTGGTTTCCAAAACCGACCATTTCGGACCCCCCCCGGGTGTTAACCTTCGAAAGGTGGGGGGGGGGGGGCGCGGCGAAATAGGTCATGAGTCATCAGATGTGTGATAGGGAGCGTAGATGAGGGGAATATGGCATAGATTTAGTGGTGATAGGATGTATGGATAATGGATTGAAATGGTGGAAGTGATGGTGGAGTTAGTGGGATGGTCAACACTAAAAAGAGCAGAGGTGGGGCATCCACGCAAATCGCAAATCGGGAGTTTTTTTATGAGAAACGGGAGGTAAGTGTTAAAAATTGCAAAGGGCGATGTGAGATGTGTGGTGAGTGGAAGGTGATGCAGCATGGCGGAGGTGGGACCATGCACAAATAGAAAATTATGAGTTTTTTTAGGAGAAATGAGAGGTAAGTGTTAAAACTTATGAAGGGCGATGTGCAGTGTGCGGTGAGTGGAAGGTGACATGGCATGGTGGAGGTGGGACCACCCGCAAATCAAAAATTGGGAGTTTTTTTATGAGAAACTATATGTAAGTGTTAAAAATTGCGAAGGGCGATGTGCAATGTGCGGTGAGTGGAAGTTGATGTGGCGTGGTGGAGGTGGGGCCACCGGAAAATCACAAATTGGGAGTTTTGTTATGAGAAATGTAAGGTAAGTGTTAAAACTTGTGAAGGGTGATGTGCGAAGTGCGGTGAGTGGAAGGTGACCTGGCATGGTGAAGGTGGGGCCCAAACTTATATCACAAATCGCAATCGGGGAATCAGGAGTTTGCTATTATGAGGAATGGGGGGTAAATTTTAAGAGTTGTGATGTGCGATGTGAGATGGCGGAAAGGTGATGTGGTGAAAAAGTGGGTCCCATTTACATCGCAATCGGGGAAATGGTGCAGATAGAGTTAAAGAGTATAAGTATAGTGTAGTTGGCGATGCAAAAAGGTAAGTGGGTATAGGTTTTATCACATCGGGGGTTTTGCGAAGGAGTACAGTGGTAACATGTATGGAGTTTTGCGATATGCGATCGAAGATTGAAGAAGGCGCCCACGCCCAACGTTAAAAGCGGATCATGACTCATCCCTATGATTTTCTTATAGAAGCCACTTCTCCACCTTGTGTGCAGTCACAGGCCAACATTGGCTCCATCTGGGGACAACGTGTTGTTCTAAGTGCATTGAGAACTTGCATACCTGAATGCACGTGCTTTATTGGGTGCATGGAGTCACAAATGCATACTGTAAATCTGAACTGAAACTACAATTGAGTTGTGCACTGCAAACTATAAAAACGGAATTCACTACCACACCCTGAAAATCTGAATGTTGAAATCTGACCCATGCTGAAACTGAAATTTGAAACACACTTGAACTGAAAAATGCAAAGCAATCTGAAACTAAAACTGGAAAGATGATCATAGCACTGAGCTTATTTGCACAGCTACCTACCCTAATCTGCTGGAATTACTGATATTCTAAATGATACGATAATGCCAGTGTAACCAGGCAAGAAATTGCTCTAATAACCTTGTTCTTTCATTTTTTTTCACCCAACTCAGGAACAAACTTGTTAATGGTATTTGATAGAAATTCACAGCCTAATCTTCATTGCAAGGAGCTTGGTAAACCTGAACAACAAAAAAAATTCTGAAAAGGTATGGTGGGTTTGTGATGACTAATTTCTCAATATAGATAGCCACTGGATCAAGATGCACTTGACCTATTTATGAATATGTTGAACCAATCCATCCAACCTCATAACTTTGTATTGCACATGTGCTCTCCATGTATTCAAACAACTCGGAACATATTTTCATTTTATCCGATGAATTTTGTGTCGATACTTCTACTGAACCAGATGATGGGGTAGATTGTCTGATCATATCCATATCATATGAGCTTCTGAAATTATTACGTGTACATGAAAATTGAGTTTGAAAACTCCAACCATCCAACATATTAGCTATTGGGTCATGAAGTTCTTTAGATGATTGTAGTGTTGGTTCCACTGACATCTCATGATTTCTCCTGTTATTATCAACCAAAATGTGACCAAGATTCCCTTTCAAAATCTAAGATGAATTTAAGAATAAAGGTAGAGAATCAAACTGGATCAATTCTTCCTCTACTTTAAACTTTGCCTCTCTGTTCAACAGGTTCATTTGCACATCAATTGCAATATTTTTCATTTCTTCAAGGGTTGAAATGTCCCTTTCTCTTACTTGGAGTGCCATCTCTGGATTAAAGTAATTTGGGTGGTGCAAGAGAGCCACTCCTAGGGGTGGTCTTATATTAGTAGCCATTGAATGATACACCTTATTGAACCTGGTTGAAAAATATTGTACTGTCTCCCCTGGCTGTATTTTTAAATGTTCATATTCTTCTATAATAAGAAAGAAATTTCCCATGATTACCCATTGACCTAGGAAAAATTGCATGAATTGATGAAAATTTCTCATGCTAGCAGTTGGAAGATTTTCAAACCAATTTTTAGCTTTACCTTGCCATGGTAGGAAAATATCCTAATACATACATCATCTTCTTCCTTTACTAATGACTCAAATACACTGACTAAAGGATCATGGTAAACATGCAACATAAGATCTCCTAGAAGATTTGTAACAGGAATAAAAAACTCATTCCAAACTGTTGCTTTGCTTGTGTGTTGAAACTGATTCTCTCCAAAAAACAAGGGAACCAATTGTGTTTCCTCATTATCCACCGTAGTCAAGTGATCTAAGTGTTATTTATCATCATCTTTGTCACGCAAAAGCTTGCAAGGGAGCTGCAAACTCTCGTTAATTTTGAGTGAAGGAACATGATTTGTAACAATTTTTTGTACTACTTCATTAACATCCAAGAAAGAAATTAATTATTGAGAACTCTTATGACTTTCTTCAAGCATTGTAAATTGAGGTAAGGTGCAACCTTAAAGAGAATTTGAGAGATGGTCTTCATCATGAAAATCTGATTGGTCTTTAATATTTGAAGGGAACACTTCTTGCTGAAGATGTTCTTGTGGATCTAGACAATTAAGCTCTGTTGCCTCTGTTTCCGGATCACCACACTGTTGTTGATTTTTAGTGTTGTCCTCTATGAAACACTCCAGCTCTTCCCCTTATTCATGGAGGGTAATTTCACCTTTCTCTTCTTCAAAATAGGCTAGGAACTTGCTTTCTACATGCGGTCCAAAAACCACCATGGGTTGTTCTTCTTGGAGATTGAGGCTCTCAGGAAGAGGGCTCACACCATGGGGCTACATAAATCAATACACTTGAGCTTTGTATGAATTTTGTTTCAGGAGCTCAATCTGGGGAATTGGGATCTTCACTTTCTCTAATTCTTTCTGGAGGTTAAAGGTTGTGGGCGCTTTTTTTGTCATAGATTCTTTGGACTATTCTTTAGGATGGTCAGGCATGTTCAAATTTATAGATGGGGACTTCTCATTTTTTAGAGGATCAACTTCTTGCTTTGTGGAAGTGGATGAAGTGGCCTTATAAGGGGATGACTCTTCTAATGGCTTCTTCCCTTTACTAGTAGGACTAGGAGGGGTTTTTCTCTTGATATTGACTCTTCATTTTGTTCTTGCACTTAGGTTCTCTTCCTGGAGGACCTGGGGTCATATTTCTTATGGATTTGAGCTTGCACAAAATCCATGAACTGTCTCTAGTAACTGTCAATATCTTGATCCTCTAGAGGGACTTCTTTCTCCTCTTGCTCCACTTGGAGGATGATTTCACCTTCCTCATCATCATATTAATCAAGGAATTGATCTTCTTAGCCATCTGTGACTTCCTCGACCTATCCCTCCACTTCTCCCTTCAAGTATAGAGGAGGTTGAATGTGGTCTTGTTGTTCCTTCCTATCCCTCTACAAAAAATGCAGAGGGAGATTCTGATACTGAGGATTAAACCCTTGGTTAGGAATAATTTTTTTGGGACGAGGAGGGGAATTTTTGGCCTCCAGTTCAAGCTTAATCAACTTATTGGAAAGTTTCTTTATTAAATCATTCATTTATTCAATTCTATACTCTTGTGACTCCCTCTCCTAATTTGAAGTAGAAGCCTCTTCCATGTTCTTTCTTATGGCTTCATATTCTATCTTCCCCTTAAATTTACCTATAGAAGAAAATTTTTCTTCTACCTCCAATGCATTAGTCTGGATCTGATCCAGAGATGTGAATTTTATTTCTCTTAGGGTGAACCCGAACTCTAGTTGGAAAGCTCCTGCGAAGATCACCTTAGCAGCTGCTTGGGGAGTACTTATTTCAGCAGGAAGATTATTATAGAGCTTATTGAACCTCTTTATGAATTCCATTACATAGTCATTGTGTCTCTTCTTTAGATAATTGAACTTGGTGAGAACATATCCATGGTCCCTCTTTATTCCCATTTCAATGTGAAGGAATTATCCATTTCTTCCCAAGTGTGGACTATGTTATCAGCTAGAGACTTGAACCACTTCCAAGCTTCTCCATTCAAGGATTGGACAAAAAGTATTAGCACTGCATCTAAATGTTCTACATTAGTATTCTCAGCAAAAGTGCATAAGTTTTCAATATGTCTCTGAGCGGGCATACTATCATCCCCTATAAACCGTGACAACATTTCTAGATAGTCTTGCAGTGTATCATTTAGAGCCCGAGGGAGGGCCAAGGGGGCATACTTGTTCAAAAGGAAACCGTAAAGAACCATCTAACTTAGAGATGGGGTATATGGTGGATCTAAATCTAGTATGAGGATTTGTGAAAGCCAGGATTACTTCTGATTAGGACTATTTTATAGTAGAGTCGCCAAGGTGAGGAATATGCAACTCCCAACCCTTCCTGCTCACCAGTATGAAGGGTGGAATTTATGTCGTCTCCCAGGGAAAATATTTCTTCATTCTTATCCCCGGAAACAGTGCCAAAAAGATGTTGTAGCTCCTAGAGACAGCCTTGAGTTGCAAAAGACCAATGCCTAGGACATATTGAAATCAAAGGTTAAATGTAGACAATTTTAAGGGTGCCTCTGATAGAATATGAATTAAGAAGATAGTGGTTGTGGTGGTTTAGGAATGATGAAGACTTTAGAGTTTGATTCATGTGAATTACCATATACTTTGAGAGGGTTTAGGAGGATGTATGGCTTAGTGGCTTGTCAAATAGGCCAAGTATGAAACAATGAGCAGAGGCTTTCAAAATATGCATAGGTGTTGAGAAGGAACAGAGGAGGAACCCATGAGAGAGATGCTTAAAAGTCTTAAGAATATGTCTCCCGTGAACTCAAAGGAAGCGGATGTAAGTGGAATGTGACCAATAATAGATATTCGTAGAGCGTGAATTAAGGGGTCACAACAAGTTTAACACATGAGCGTTATTCATACACGAATTCATGAATAAAAATGCATACCACTAGCAACTACATTACACGAATCATCAAAGCAGCAGAACATTGAAAGATGATTATATATAAACAAGAGATGATTGATAAACAATAAAATATAGATACATACTACTCATGTATTTCATATTATGTTCAAAATAATTCTCCCAAATATGTGTCTCAGAGCATAAAGAGCACAGTCATACAAAACTACATAAAAAATTCTCCAAAATTCAGAACCTTTCTTTCATCTCTGAACTCTCTACATATAGAGTTATCCTTGAGTGTTTATGATCGAATAATCATTCATGATTGGCCCACACATGTGAAAATCAAAATATCCTAGCCAAATTGTAGAGCGTGCATTGAGAAATCACTCCCATATTCAGAAAATCAAAACAGAATCAGGTGAAATTGAGATTTCAATAGAAAAACATCATAATCAAATAGTAAAAGAAGAAAAATAGTTGGCCACAGAGGCCAAATCTTGGAATACTCAAAATGGGGCGGCGAAGAGGACCCGTGAACAGGTGGGCAATCTCGCTTCCATCACTTGATTTCACTTTCCATTTAAAGCAATGACTCCCTCATTCTCATGATTCCCCTTAACCGTTATGAAATTTCCAATTGTACTACACGTGCCTAGATCTTTAGCGAGGAGTTATTGGATAGACTGAATATACCACAACTGCGTTTGTCCCTCCAAAAACCCATGTTGTGTTTGACTTGCAAAACCAGAGACTGTATTTCGGAGGGGCTCCTATTTGGTTTGTGGTATTGCATTGGAGGGGGGGGTGCAAAATCACTGCAGGATGACATGTAGCACTGGAGGCGGTCTCCAAAACCAGCCATTTCAGACCCCCCTAGTGTTAACCTTTAGAAGGTGGGGGGGCGAAATCGATCATGAGTTGTCAGATGTGTGATAGGAAGCGAGATGAGGGGAATATGGCATAGATTTAGTGGTGATAAGAAGTATGGATAATGGATGGAAATGGAAAAAGTGATGGTGGAGTTAGCGGGATGGTTAACACTGAAAAAAGTGGAGGTGGAGCTGCTCGCAAATCACAAATCGAGAGTTTTGTTATGAGAAATGAGAGGTAAATGTTAAAACTTGTGAAGGCGATGTGTGATGTGTGGTGACTGGAAGGTGATAAGGCATGGCAGAGGTGGGACCACCCGCAAATCGTAAATCAGGAGTTTTGTTATGAGAAATGGGGGGTAAGTGTTAAAACTTGCAAAGGGTGATGTACGATGTGTGGTGAGTGGAAGGTGACGTGGCATGGTGGAGGTGGGACTACCCACAAATCATGAATCGAGAGTTTTGTTATGAGAAACGGGAGGTAAGTGTTAAAACTTGCGAAGGGCGATGTGTGATGTGTGGCGAGTGTAAGGTGATGTGGCATTGTGGAGGTGGGGCCACCCGCAAATCGAAAATCAAGAGTTTTGCTTATGAGAAATGGGAGGTAAGTATTAAAACTTGTGAAGGGTGATGTGCAAAGTGTGGTGAGTGGAAGGCGACATGGCATAGCGGAGGTGGGGCCCAAACTTATATCGTAAATCACAATCAGGGAATTGGGAGTTTTCTATTATGAGGAATGAGGGTAAAGTTTAAGAGTTGTGACATGCGATAAGCGATGGCAGAAGGGTGGGTCCCATTTACATCACAATTGGGGAAATGGTGTAAGCAGAGTTAAAGAGTGTAGTTGGCGATGCAAAAAGGTAAGTGGGTACAAGTTTTATCGGATCGAGGGTTTTGTGAATGAGTACAATGGTAACATATATGGAGTTCTGCGATATGCGATCGATGATTGAAGAAGGGACCCACATCAATGTTAAAAACAGATCATGCCTCATCCCTGTGATTTTCTTATAGGAGCCACTTCTCCACCTTGTGTGCGGTCACAGGCCAACAGGTCACAAATGTCAAAAATAAGTTATTATTGTAATAAATAGCAGATTGCCTCTTTTGATACGGAAATCAATAGGAAGTAGTTTAAATATAGAATTTTTATCCAGTATTAGGGGTTGGACACTAGATTGTAAATGTTTTTTCATTGGAGCATTTGTAATTTTGGAGCGGAGCATCAATAAAAATACCATTTTGCAAGATTCATGTGTTGTATTTTTCTGGTGATGTATTTTATTTAATATGTTTAATTTTCCACTGTTTTTCTTCCAATGTATCATTTATTAATTGTAAAATAGAATTCTAAAGGTTAATATTTGCTACATAGAGCACCTCAATTCTGGCTGAGTTTACAATTTAAATGTTTTCTTTTGATGTCTAGTTTAAGAATACTTAATTGCTTTTAAACCACTACTGAAATCATTTTTCTCCATTTCATAATTTCACTCTATTATAAAACACCATTTTATACAACTATCTTGCCTTGCATTTCCTCTGGAAAATTGATGCATACACCTAGCCTGTGTTGACTCCATAGCCCAATGGAAATAGTTTAAATAAAACCCTTAAAAATCCAACCAAAAAAATTCAATCAAAACAACTCTCATAATTAGTTTAACTAGCCTAATATCATAAAAACTTAAAAACAAAGCTAAATCTTATAGAGAGATCCCTCTTTGAGTCTAGGAGGGTTATATCTTTGGCTCCAAATTAGTTTTGATTTTGCCTCCGAGATTCTGTCTTCAGCCTCAGAATTACAGAGAGATAACACAGTGGCGACTCCACTGGGGATAAATCAACTGAAAAACCCTAGTTAAAAGCACTGTATGATAGAATTTTCTTTTAATATTGGTTTCTTTCAGTTTTCAATTAACAGTTTGTCTATGATTCTAATTTAAATTCTGGCTCCCAAAATAATATCTACTAGATCCCATCTTGATCCAAATCCTCCTCCTATTGTAGACAATTCAAAGAAAATTTTGAGAAAGACTCCGAGAATTGAAATTCAAACTAGTAGTAGAGTTCTCCACAAATCTAACTCCCTACCTGAAAGCTTTGTCACTTTGCAAGACATTCAATTTGATTTTCATTTTGAACAAGGTCTATTCAGAACTAAATTTGAGAATTGGACTGACCATATAGTTCTTTATCCATCCATCCTACATCAAAGACCAGTGAGGGAAGCCTACTCCCAACTTCAATATGGTATCCAGCTTCTCTAGGATTTTGATACTCTCCAAGATCTAGTGACTGAGTTAACTTCCACTGTTTTTGATGCTTACCTACATCAATTTGTAGATTTAACTATCTTAACCATAACAGATTCTTCGATTACATCTCAAACAGTCCATCTTAGGTCAATTAGTCCTACTGCCTCCACAATCCCTACCACTATTTTTGCTCATCCCCACACTTAAACCGTTACACAAAAATATTCTCCCACTACCTCTACCCATCCTACTTCATCCACTGTTCACCTCCCTCCACCACCTCCACCAATCATGGTAGCCATATATGCCTGATTGGTGTTGCCAACACCTTTACCCCCTATGCCCTAGTATTACCAATCTAAGATTCCACAATTTTATGTGACTAGTCCTCTGACTGACCAACAACATATAGATAAAATGAATGATTGTTTTGACCCGCAATAAATTAACGAAGAAAGTGTAAAATTGAGAATGTTTGGTCAGAGTTTATGAGGTGAATTTAGAAAATGGTTCAAGGGTTTAACTTCTAATAATATTCGTGATCTCCCTGAATTTCACCAAACATTTATTAATAGATGGGAAATCAAGAAAAATCCACTACAAATTTTATCAGAATATGAGAGTATCAAGAGGTCTCCAGGAGAGAGTATCCAAGACTATTGTACTAGGTTTAACATTATATACAACGCACTTCCTACCCACAATAAGTCCTTGCAAAGGTTAGTCCTGGTTAAATTCCCAGATGGTTTTGACTCGGACATGGCCTATCAACTTAGGGAAAGAGACTCATCAACTTTAGAATAAATGAAAAGAGATGATGTGAGTGTAGAAGCTAATTTATTAACAAAAAGGGCTAGGATGAGAACTGAGAGGAGAGTTACAATAAGGGAAGAACCTATAGTCTCTACATATGATGTTAAAATTAAAAATTTGGTGAGGAATATGGAGAGGATGGTGGAAATAATTAGTTTGAATGAGAGAGCTATTCACAGAGAAAATCAACATGCTCCTCAAAACGAAAATCAAATCCAAGAAGAAACCCTCCTTGGGTTAGACAGAGAGAGCAAAGAGGTCCTTATAAGTAGATTAGGCCTCCTTTCCAAGAAAACTACGTTGATGAAGATGAAGGAGTAGTTGAGGAAGTTTAGGAAAATCAGATTAATTTGATGGGAATTAATGAAGGTGATCCCATTTTTCTCACTGAAGAAGAACAATGATTTTTTTCATTGACCCAAAAAGAGTTAGAATCTAAAGAATCTGATGATTACAAACTGGGTTTTGAGAATGCCATTATGGAGGTTCATATAAAATACAATTTAAGAAGCAAGAAAAGCTTAGATAATTCAAATAAAAAGAATTCAGAAAATTCTTCCAAGAAACTATCTAAATATTAGGTTAAGAAAACAATAGAAAACACAAAGAAAAATGTAAATAACTCAGAAAATAAAAACACAGAAAATAGTTCCAAGAAAACAGTAGATTTTCCTGTCAGAAATGCTCAGACATAAATTCCTAGTACAAGCAAAAAAACTGAAATTACCCAAAAGATAGTGGTTGAAAGGACTGATTTGTCAAATCTACAAAAAACTCAAACACCATTCAGCATTGAGAGTGAAATTGCAAAACTGAAGATATCTATCCCTCTCACTGAATTGATCAACAAGAATGTCTATATGTCTCAGGTTCTAAAAACATTAATTATAGGGGAGTTATTGATATTGTCAATTTAAGTGATGATCAGCTTGAACCTTTTTTTGGGCCAGAAGTTGATGGTAAACCCCAAGAAGGAGGTGTTCCTCCTTTTTATGTCAGTTTAAAAATTCATGACAAGATTCTAAATAATGCCATGTTGGATTAAGGTGCATCACATAACCTTATGCCAAAGGCTGTCATGGAGAATCTTGGCCTTGAAATCACTAGACCTTATAAAGATTTGTACTATTTTGATTCTAGCAAAGTTAGGTGTCTAGGTCTTATCAAAGATCTTTGTGTCTCTCTATCTCAAATACCAGCAAAGATTCTAGTGATGGATATAGTTGTAGCTGACATACCCCCTAAGTATGGAATTATTTAATCTCTCTCATGGGGAGAAAAATTACAAGGGACCCTGCAAATGGACATGACATATACTACAATACGGTGTTTGGTCAGCCAAGAAGACTATATAGGGAAACATTAATGAAGTACATGGTAAGTAGTCAAGAAAAAACACACAATTACCCTCTGTACTATGTTCACACTGAACTTGACTCCTTCATTCTATATAATGATGGAGACATTAATTCACAAATTTCTCATATAGAAAATGATTCTAAAGAAAATGATGACAATCAAATACAAACAGAACAATTAGATCCTGTAAATGAAACTCTTTGGAACATGAGTTTTGATGGATCATGTGGCAAAGCTGGCTTAGGAGCAGGTATTTGGGTGTATAATGCAGGAAAAAATAGTGCACAAGGTTATTCATACAAGTTAAATTTTCAGTGCACAAACAACATTGCAAAATATGCAACCCTACTTCTAGGATTACAAATGTTGAAAAGATTAGGAGAAAAAAGGATCTTTGTACATGGTGACTCTGAGCTGGTCATATAACAAATAAAAGGACAATATGCAGCAAAACATCCTAGATTAAGAGCTTATAGAAATGTTGTACTTGATTTCTTGAGAGCATTTAATGAATATGATTTAGTAGTAATTCCTAGAAATCAAAATGTCCTAGCAAATGGCCTAGATTTTTCAGCAAGTACATGTAAACTGCCTCACCCAAACAAATAGTATACGATAGAGATCATACATCGTCCTTTTGTGCTAGATAATATGAGGTATTGGCAAGTTTTTTGCAATGATAAACAAATTGAAATTTTCCTACAATCTAAGGATGAATTTGAAGACAGTAATATAGGCCTAGATTGTGAGGAGGACAGTCTTGCTGATGTAAAAAATACTGAAGAGAAACAAACTGTTGCTTTTGATGTAAATACAAATGTAAATATTCCATCCAAGACAACTGTACATAACACAAAAATAAAAAAGACCTAGAAAAAGAAGAATTCGAAATACTCCAACTCAAAGACAATACTTTGCCCAGAGGGCTGGTCCCTTTAGATGAATTATTCGACTTTAATGACGTGGCCAAGAAACCCAAAATGGAACCAACTCGAACGAATATTGAAAAATTTAATATAGGCACTGAACATAACCCCAAAATCATCAAACTATCAAGATCATTGATTCGGATTTATGCAGGAACGCAAGAAAATAAACATATAACCATAAATACAAAGATGCAGAGATAACACTTCATTTCATTAATATCAAAGAACTAAAATTTGCTTACAGACATAATGGAAATAAAACTAGCTAGGGTGTTGGTAGCTATCTCTGAGAAGAGATGTGGTGGCTATAGGCCTCTGAATTGAGTTACTATGAGGCTCGAGGGCCTATTTATTATTTATACACAATGGGAAATCCTCAACAGCCAAAACCCTAACCCTAGGAGATGAAGCGCCAAAACTATGGGCCCCGTTTGGGTAAATTGGTGTTTCAACTTCCCAGGGGCATAACTTTGGCATACGATCTCCGTTTGACATGTACCATACCTTGTTAGAACGATCTATCCAAGGAATACAAATTTTGAATGAGCAACATTCCCAAAAAATGTCGACTACCCATGTTTGTCTCCGTTTTCCAAAAAAACGTCGTTTAGGGCCTCAAAATGGCTTCGGAAGTTCAGGACCTGAAAAACTGCTAAAAATAGTAAGTTGAGCCGAAACTGAAAAACTAAAAGAGACAATGGTGGGGCCCCAAGTGGAATAGGCGGGTGACCACCAATATCCACCTGGATCAATCATTGCATATCATTACCAAAAGAATATATATAGCTTTGTTCAAAGAATTCATTGATGTGTTTGCATGGAGCTATGAGGATTTAAATTCTTATGATATAAGCATCATACAACATAAGGTTCCAATTAAAGAGGATAAAAAACCTTTCAAACAGAAATTGCACAGGATAAATATTGTTTTGGTGCCTTTGGTTGAGAAATAAATTAAGAAGATGTATGAATCAAAAATCATAGTACCACTCAGATATTCCAAATGGGTGTCTAATATTGTGCCAACTAGAAAGAAAACAGGTGAAATCAGACTCTGTATTGAATTTATAAATCTTAACAAAGTATCTCTTAAGGATAATTACCCTTTACCAAAAATGGACCACATATTTCAGAAGGTAGTAGGTTCTAGTAAGATTTCTTTGGTAGATGGCTTTTCTCATTATAATCAAGTTTTACTACACCCTGATGATCAAGACAAGACGTCTTTTACAACTCCTTGGGGAAATTTCATGTATGTAAAAATACCCTTCAGATTAATGAATGCTAGAGCTACCTTTCAAAGGGCCATGGACATTGCCTTTGCTGATGAAATAGACCACTTTATTGTAATTTATCTAGATGATATCACTATTTATTCTAAAACTGATGAAGAACTGTTAGAACACCTAATCCTACATGGGTAGGTGTGGAATGCAAAAAGTCACAATGGAGTCCAAGTGACCTTGGAATATGAAACCAAGAGTCACACCATTGTACTATAAATGTACATCTTTGTATAATGGAAAATAAGAAAGCCTCACGTTTATCCTTCATTGTGTTGAGTCTCTTGTGTGTGTGTTTATCCTTCTCATACACCATGTGTGTGCTTTAACATGGTGTTTAACATGCTATCAGAGCGGGCGATTGCTGGCCCTGCTCCAAATTGAGTGACCCATTTGTGTTTATGGCCTGTGCATATCTGCAAAAATTTTGATAATTTTTGCAGCACTCAGAGTTTCTGCAGCAGACATTTTGCCGCATTCAGAAAGTGGTTTTGGAGAAGGAGCAACATTCAGAAATTGGCAGCATTTAGGCATTGGCTTTGAAGAAAGGCAGCACTGCCCATCTGAAGGTTTTCATTCTAATTTTTCTCTGCAATTTCTGCTTATTAAAATCTGCAATTTGAAGAGCTGCTGGATACTATTTATATTGGGTTTTTGAAGAAGATTCTGGATTTTCACTGCTATAATTTCCAGATTAATTCTGCTGTGTATGTCTGCTTAAAATTCTACATTTTTAAAGTCCATTGTCCTGCTGCTGGGCTACTGGAAATATTTCTAGTTTTCACTGAAAGAAATCTGAGTTTTTCTGTTGAAAAATTCTTCAATCTCTGCATTTTCTACTACTGGATTTGTTTCTGTTGTATATTTGAAAGAAAAAAAATTTTGCTGCCATTCTGCAAAGTCTTTTATTCTACTCTCTACTGTTATATTAAATAAAAATAAATAAAAATAAAAATAAAATTGTTTTCAGGCATCAGGCCTTTCAGCCCACCTGCTCAAACCCTCACACCACTAACCAACACACTCGGCCTTCCCCTCAACATACTCTACGCAGACCTCACATTTTTTCTCCCTACGCTCACAACACTCAAACACTTTCTACGCACTAACGTAGCCTACCATGATCCCTTCCCCCATACGCCTCCACGCACCCCCTTCCCACGTCCCTCTCCCTCTGCGCACTCACCTACGTAGCCTATCTACTCGCGGCCTGCTCCTCCCACCCTATACTCCCCACGTCTCTGCAACTAACACACCTCCAGCTCTACTCCCACGGCTCCGCCTCTTCCCTACGCCGCTACCCGAGTCCTCACTTCTACAACACTCACACCTCACCACTCGAACTGTCCCTATCCTACCCCTCTCACGCCGGCGTCCAGCTCACACTCCGCCCTCTCCATAAACCCTGCCCCCCCTCACTACAGTGCTCCACTCATTACTCCAACCTGCATACCCCATACTCCCAACCCTCTTTCACTGATTTTTTTATTTTTAAAAAAACTGCTCTTTCACTGCTCCATTACCCTACGCTCCAAAGGGTGAAGCTTTCACTCAAGCCCTCGCTTCACAATACCCATTACATATACCCACCCTCTCACATGGTCACTCGGCTCTCTGCGCCATCCCTCCACTCTTCACAACACCTCTTCCAAACGGCAACCCCCTCCCACATCTTTCCCACGGCCTTTGGCCGACCTCTTCCAACACCATCCCTCTTTTAAATTTGTTTTTTATTTTTTAATACCCCCTCTCCCCTCTCATATAATACCTCCGTCCCCTCCCAATTTTTTTAATTCCTCTCCTCTTTTTTAATTTTTGCCCCTTTCATATCTCCCCTCCCACAATTATAATAACCCCCCTCCCTTTTAATTTAATTTCCCCTTAATCCCCATTTTTAATTAATTCACTTCCTTTAATTAATCTCTTTTTTAAATTAATCCCCCTTCCCTTTTAAATTAAATTTTCTCCCACTCTTTTTAAATTCCCCCTCCCATTTAATTTCTCTCCCCTCTCTCCATTCTTAATTAACTTCCTTTTAATTAATTAAAAAAAAAAAACAGCAGAGAGAGAGGAAAGAGAGAATATGAACAGCAGATGGAATATGAAGAAGATGGACTGAATATATAGAGAAAATTGCAGATTTGACATTTTATGATTTGTGGCTTATATAAGAGGGTGATTTTCTGAAGAATTTAACATAAGAAGACAAGTTTTCCATCATTTTCAAAACAGTTCTTTGAAGAAAAATTCAGCTGCCTCAAAGGCCTCTTGCACAAGTCTTTTGTTGCACACTCATACAAAAATTTGCAGAATTATTGTATTGAACTGACATTGATTTGCATCTTCATTCAAGACTTGAAGTGTATTTGAGTTGAAAAATTGTTGATTGCCCTCCATCATTTGAGGAGAAGATTTTGTACTTTGAGATTTCCATAGTTGGAAATTCTTTTGAGTCATTTGTATTTCTTGTTGCATCACATTGTAAATGGGTGCATTTTCGGTTGAAGCCGACACCCTTTCATTTTTTTAGCCTAAGTTGTTGAAATGGATAAAATCAATGAGTCATTAGTGTTGTTGAATGACCTCATTCATTCAAATGTTCATGATATGATAAAAATGAGCAAGGATGCTCTTTGTAACATTCAAACTTGTTTACAAGATGCACAAGAAAAGATCGAGTTTTTGCAGTTGGAATCTCATCTCCAACAAGACGAACTTCAGCAAAATAATCACCATTCTGAACCTGTTTCTGTTCAGAACATTGTGAAAGACTCCCATCAGCAGCAAGTCAGCAAAGTTCCAGTTAATCCACATTCAGTTCCTTCTACAAGAGCAGATATACATGCAGATGTGGTATCAGAGCACACTTGAGAAGAGTTTTTGAAAAATGCAAAAAAATTGAAATTTCCCTGAAGGGCCTAAGAAGACATTATTTGGACTAGAAGAAGGAAAACTATTAGGTCACATTGTTTCTCAAGATGGAATCAGAATTGACCCCAACAAAATTGAAGGAATAATAAAAATCAATCATCCTAGAAATCTTATATAAATCCAATCATTCATTGGTAAAATAAACTTTTTGAGGGGATTTATACCAAAACTAGCAAAACCTTTAAGGAACATAACCAATATGCTCAAGAAATATTTAGAAATAAAATGGATAATAGAAGCAAAACAGTATTTTGATTTGGTCAAGCAAGCATTGACAAAAGCCCCAGTCCTAATCAACCCAGATTTTACTAAAGATTTCATGGTTTTTTCTTTTGCTTCTGAACATAATATTGATGTTGTTTTATTGTAGAAAAACACTGAAGGACATGAACAACCAATAGCATTTTTCAGCAAGGCATTAAGAGATGCATCATTGAAATATAATATCATGGAAAAACAGGCTTTTGCTTTGGTTAAAGCATTAAAGGATTTTAGAGTCTACATTATACATGAACATATCATTTTTTATGTTCCAAATGCAGTTGTCAAAGACATCTTAACACATAATGGTGTTGATGGAAAAAGAAGTAAATGGATTTTTTGTGATCTTAGAATATGATTTGGAAATCAAGCCTACCAATTTGATTAAAGGCCAAGGATTAGCTAATTTATGGTAGAATCCAAATTTCATGCACTGGACATCAAAATGGTACATTCATTGGATGATCAAGAGGAACTGGCGACTGCACCAATTGATGAAGCATTCCTAAATTCTCCCTAGTATGCTGATATTTTGTATGTATTGTCAAATTTGAATACTCCTCCTGGTTTGTCCAAAACCAAAGCTAGATTTCTAAAACTTAAAGTTGTTAAATTCTGCATTTTGGAGAATTTTTTGTATTGGAAAGATATAGGAGGTATTTTTCTTGAATGTTTGTTGAAGGATGATGAAGATAAATTTATGTAGGAGTTCCATGGAGGTGGCTGTGGTGGCCATCTCTATTGGAAAAGCACTGCAAACAAGATCATGAGAGATGGTTTTTGTTGGCCTACCCTTTTTCCTGATATCCATAAGATGGTCATTTCTTGTCACAAATGTCGAATCTTTGAAGGAAAGAGAACGCTACTTCCCTTAACCTTGAAACCTATTGCTGTAGAGAGGCCTTTCCAGAAATGAGGATTAGAATTTATTGGATAAATTCATCCCCCATCCTCTTCCCATCATAAATGGATCCTCATTGCCATAGATTATTTCACCAAATGGATAGAAGCCACTCCTTCTATAAATGCCACTGACTATGTCATAATACAATTCCTAGGAACCAATATCCTTTCTAGATTTGGTTTTCCTAGAAAAATCATTACAGACAATGCTATAGTGTTTAAGTCCAAAAATATGATTTATTTATGTCACAAGTATCATATAACTTTGGGGCATTCAAAAAACCATTACCCTCAGGGTAATGGATTGGCTGAATCTTCAAATAAAATCCTAGTGAACATTATTAAAAATCTCTTAGAGAATAATAAGAAATCATTGCGCAACAAGTTGACCAATGCTCTTTGGGCTGACAGACTCACTACAAAGAAATCAATTGGCATGTCTCCATACCAATTGGTTTATGGAATGGATGCATTTTTCCCTTCTTTCTTAGGAGTTCCAGTTATGAAGATTATTTAGGAAATTCAAGTTGAACCAAATGACATACAGATAAGGATCAATGACACCATTTAGTTGTAGTTGTCCAGAGAGGAAGTTTGTAATAGAAATTAAGTAATTCAAGAGAATATCAAAATACCTTTGACAAGAGAACAAAACTAATGATTTCAATTTAGGAGACAAAGTTCTGAAATCGGATTCCAGAAGAGAAGATAAAAGCAAGCATGAAAAATTTGACAATCTTTGGAAAGGACCTAATCCAAAATGGATTTAGTTTTGCCTCCATATCAAATTCTTCAAATTCAGATGAAAATAGGATAAGGTTGAAGTGCTCGTCGACAAGATTCCAACGATGCAAATGGTGCGTAAAACTGAGTTCCTATGAAAAAGATATTGCAAGTCAAAGTTTATGTCAAAATAGGGAAAAATGGAAAAAAGTCAATAATTAAATTCAAAGGTAAAATATGACGTCAGCAGGACACGTGTCATCCTAAGAACACGCCACTTTTCCATGGTGATGTCATCAAAACAATGACATGTCAGATTGTGATTGGTTGGAATGGGACAATCCAGGGCTGACACGTGGCAGCCCAAATTTTTCTCAATTTTGGCCTTCTTTCCAAAATTTTGGAGGTCAAAGAGGATCAAACCGCTGACCTCCTGGAATGGCTAAGTCTTCGTTGGAGTTAGTTCACCGATTGGGAAGCACATCACGTGGTATTTAATGCATATGTTAACATTTATATGTGTTGCCGGAACATTAGTTTATGCCGCACATTAATATGTTACAATGTAACAAAAATATGTTTTAAATGACACCACATATATGTTAATACATATATGTTACGATATGTATTATCAAAAACCACCGCATATTTCAATGTAATGTTATCACCGTACACATTAAAACCGCATATATTTCAAACCAACCATATCACAACCTTATATAGTGTTAAATGCTGAGATATATTTGTTATATATCATATGATATATATGGTTCAGAATTATATCCAAAGTTTAATGGCACCGCGATATATTAATATATATCGTAATGTATCAACGTAACCACCGGATGGCTTTATCCAATGCTTAAATGCAACATTTACATATTGTTATATATGGTATGCAATGAACGAAGGTGAAGTGAAATGGTCGAGCGGGGGTTTCGACCTGCCAACCTCCAAAAGTTATATAACAAATGTCTTCACACAAGAGCACTTACCAACTACGCTATGCAGTAGTGCTTGTTAATCAAGCCTCCGAACTATAAATTCAACCTTTGTAGAGCCGAATCCGCCCAAACAAGGAGCGCACAGATCGAGGTGGTAATTGTGTAGGTAGAAGTGGTTTTTGTGTAGGGAAAGTGGTTTTATGCAGAGAAAAGGTGGCTTTTGATTATCTAGGGGGTTTGGAGGTCACAGTGGTGAAATATAGGCAAGCTTATACTCATTTTGACTGAAATTTCAAGCTGGTCGCAATGGTGAGGTCCATTTTCTCACTTGAGTCTCTGTTTTTTAGTTCATACCAGTAAAAGCATTTTGAAGACAAAATAAAATGGTAAGCACTGCAAACTAAGGACCTGGAGATGTAGCCAGGAAGTCTGGTGAACTCCGTTATTAAATTCTTGTTGTGTTAATGTGTTTGACTATGTTTTCATTTGCTTATGATGTTTATGTTATTCGCTATCTTTTTTATCTATTGCAATAAGTAACATAAGCTGCTCACATAGATGTCAATAATACCTTTTCATAAATACAGATCAGGACCATATATCATTGATGCTTTCAAAGGAAACAATGCTTATTTTCTTAAAGAGTTGGATGGTAAAGAGTTAACTGGTGGTCCTATGAATGGTAGGATGCTGAAAATTTATTTCGTTTAAAAATTTGGGTTGAATTTTCATCATTTTAAATACCACAATATTACATTTTTCAATAATTCATTGGATAAGGTTGAAGCCCGAAGTGAAGGCCCTAAGCCTAGTTTTAAGAGCAGATATAAAAAAAATAAAAAATCACTTGAAGATGTTGCAGAAAATGGAGCATTCAAGGCTACTGGTCTTAGGTTCTTGACACTTCATTTGGATAAGTAACATCCCTAGTTGGAGCCACTATTAGTATCCTATAAATCATAGGATCTCAAGGTGATTGGATATTTCATCTTCTCTGCAATTTCATATTGATTTTTTTTTCAATATTCAAATAATTTTCAATAAAAAATATGAAAAGGAAGAAAAGAGGGCAGAAAAAACAAAGAAAAAGAAAAAGGGAAAAATAAATTAGACCCCCCAAAAAAATAAATAATACTGAAAGTGCTGCAAATTAAAATGCAACTACTCTTTAGATAGGTTTGTTCAATCATACCATTTAATCATGATTGAATCATTTTAAATTTTTGTAGATAGGTTTAGAAAAATAAGATTTTCCAAACTGTTTAATCTTGGCATATCATTAAATAGGTAGAGAATGAAATTGACTCAACAGTTTCATCTAAGTCAATGGCATAAATAATGATAGGTGTTAGGTTAGAAATTTAAAAAGAAAATATGATTCAGGGTTTGCTAGTCCAAATGCACCTTGAAAAAACAAGAAAATATTTGTAGTTTGGGTAGGTAGGTATCCTAAAAATAATGAGATGGAGACAATGGTAAAAGAGGGATAGAAAGAAGTAAGAGATGCAATGAAAGAAGCAACCAAAGCCATGATTCCATTACAAGCAGTCCCTCTTGATTTTATTCATTCAAAAACTTCTACAGCTATAGGTACACCAGGTGAAGGCATTGAGCAGTTAGCTAAGGCTATGTAAAATATGTCTTTGTAGACAGCTAAAATAAAAAAGCTTCAAGACCAAGTTACTACCATACAAGATCATATTAAAAGGAATGATTTAGCACATGCTACAGAGTTACAGATTAGTAAGAAATTGACAGAAAGTTTGCAGAAATCTCTTCAGGAACCTTCAATTGGGAACATGGTAGGAAGAGTGAAATAAATTATCTGGTTGAATATAGTTGACTCCATGAATGAGATATGGCAATCAATCTAGATAATTTTTTAGCAGAGAGATTTAATTCATCTGGCAAGTGTTGCAATAGAAAAATGAAATGAACAATTTGGTGATAAGCCTAAAACTTCTAATAACATCATTAAATTTCTCAATTCCAAAAGCAGTTTTGAGTTGGAACCCCTTAGAGTAGAAGACGGGACAACAGAAATACTTGAATTCAAGAAAATATTGAACAAACAAATTTTAGTTGCATAGGTTGAAGAGAAGTGTAATCGGCTTCAGATTGGAGTGAGCATATTTTTTAACAGGATTGAACCTCTCAACAAGAAAGGACTACCTTCCTTATTTGTGATTAATGACAAGCTCATGGAAAAACCAGATTATTTAAAGAAGCTCACTAACATATCAAAGGATGCATCCAAGCATGCTAATATGAAGAACAAGGAGGGATTTCTATGACAAGGAGGGATTTCTATGAAGTTATCAGTAATGACATCTCCATACAGCGTGAAATCAAGCACATCTTTCAGGTAAAGCCAACATTTATGAAGTACATCGAAACTGATGAGATATACAAAAGATTAATCAGGATCAAGATTTCAAGTCTAGAGGATTGGGAGAAATTATGTGACTTGCAAGAATAATTACAACTCAACATGACAATAGAATAGCCACCTCTGCTCATCATTCAAATCAGTAGACCTAGTGTATCAGTACAAAAAATTAGCATCTAATTTGCCAGCACAACAAACCACTACAGTGCTCAATAATGACTTTATGGATATTTAAGCTACCTGTCAAAACCATTTCAACGTGTCCATGCATTGGTCACAAACGCAAAAAAATCGGTTATTATTTTAATATATAGTAGATTGCCTCTTTTGATATGGAAATTAGTAGGAAGTAGTTTAAATATAGAAATTTTATTCAGTATTAGGGGTTAGACCCTAGATTGTAAGTGTTTTTTCGTTGGAGCATTTGTAATTTTGGAGTGGGATCATCAATAAAAAGACCATTTTTCAAGATTCATGTGTTGTGTTTTCCTGGTGATGTCTTTTCTTTACTATGTTTAATGTTTCCATTGTTTTTCTTCCAATGTATCATTTCTTAATTGTAAAACAGAAATATGAAGGTTAATATTTGCTACACATAGCACCGTAATTCTGGTTGAGTTTACAATTTAAATGTTTTCTTCTAATGTCTGGTTTAAGAATACTTAATTTCTTTTAAACCACTACTGAAATCATTTTTCTCCATTTCATAATTTCACTCTGTTAGAAAAACACCATTGTATACAGCTAGTTTTCCTTGCATTTGCTCTGGAAAATTGATCCATACACCCAACTTGTGTTGACTCCATAGCCCAATGGAAATAGTTTAAATAAATCCCTTAAATATAACCAAAAACAATCAGTCAAAACAACTCTCATAATTAGTTTAACTAGCCTAATATCAGAAAAACTTAAAAACAAATATAAATCTTATAGATAGATCCCTCTCTGAGTCTAGGAGGGCTAGATCCTTGGCTCCAATGCGATTTTGATGTTGCCTCCAGGATTCTATCTTCAACCTCAGAATTATGGAGAGATAACAGAGCATATTTTGTGTCTTATTGTGTTGCATTTACCTTTATCTATTTATGCAAAGTAATGATAGTGTTGATCATCTTATGATATAATGTATTTATGTTTATCTGAATGATGTGAAGTAATTGATTAACCTTAACCACACAGTATTTGGTTTTATGTTATAATATTTTTTAGTATAGAAAAGAGAAGTAAAGTTGCCTCGCGCAGTCCCTCAAGGCTGCATAAACCTAGTTCTACAACCACCCATAGCCACCTTGGGTGAGACTGCGATCTACTTGCAGGTCGTTGCCGAAAGGGCTGGTGTCTAAGGGTTTTATTGGTGCAAAGTACAAGCCTAACCTGGGTCAAGCCCAACCGAGCCAACAAATGGTTCCCTTGTCGAGACCGGGATCTATTTGAGGGGCATGTTGATGTGGCATACATAGAAGAAGGAAATACAAGATTGGGTAGATCAGAAAGAATGAGAGTTCGCAGCTCAAGAAAACATAAATCCACGATTAACATCTGAAGCTTGGTTGGGGAGGTATATTTTCACTAAAAAACACGAGATTTTCTTTGTGTCATTTTCAAACTAAATACGTGAATGTTTATCAAGGTTGACTGAGAACAAGACTTTTTTTAAGAACAACGAACCTACTGCATTGAGACCTAAATTGATAAAATGACTCAAGGATACCACTAACAACATCTCAAGAGTTTTTGATTTATGTATTGACAATATTTTGGGAGGATTTATCACTAAGTTTGTTATAGATACATATGTCCCTTACATCGAAGCTAAGCGAATATTTTTCAAGGGTCCGTGAGGTAAGTATCTAAATTCTCTGAAGTTGTGGATTAAAATTATTTTATGTGAAAAGGGCATACTACATATGCAATTAGATTAATGTTTAGAAGAAGTAAGTTTGGAACCAGATCTACCCGAAGTGGAAAGAGATACAGATTATGTTGCGGGAACTTCATTGGGACTTATTACAACCCCTTTCTAGGAGAATCTAAAAGCGAAGAAGAAATAAGTAACCCAACAACCCCTAGAGGTTCGTCGCATCTAGGAGTTTGGAATAATCAGGGCACCTCTGGGATTCCCCATCCTACTACTCCCCTTACTCCCCATCCCGCTCCCCATAGTTCCCCTACACCCACTCCCCCTGCCCCTCCCCCTCCCTCTTACCCCCTGGGAAACATGGCCGATGATATCAAGCTACCTATATTTAGAGGACTCATATTAGAGGATCCTGAGAAATTCTGGTTTGTATTGGAGGCAGTATGAAAAGCAAGATAGTTTACCCACGAAGATGTAAAGAAATCCTAGATTGTCATAGCACTACGGGAAAGAGTACTGACATGGTACATAAAGTGTTCTACGACTCATCATGTTTCTTCGCTAGATGATACAAAGAAAGCATTGACTTCATAATTTAAGAAGCCAAAATCGTAGTCGCAGTGTATTATTGAACTGAAGGAGATCAAATATATGACAAATGAATGTGTGTAGGAGTTAGATCAAAGTTTAAAAATGTTGATGGGAAAATTAAGCTTTAGCATTCCTAAAGAGCAACACAATGAGTGGTTTATAGCTGCGATGTTGCCACATATCCAGTTACCCTTGACACAAGAGAAAATAGCAACTCAAGCCAAAGCTCTGGTAATTGCAATGAAGTTGGAAGCTTCACCGGTGGGAGTTACTCATGCAGAAGTACAACAAATTCATACTCAGTGAGCACATATGACCTTGGAACTGCAAGATATGAAGAAAGGTATGGAAGTCAGACCAGAAGTGAGAATAGAAGTGTGTTGTATAAAGTGAAAAGACCATTTTGAGGAACAATTCTGAAAGTTCAAAGATTGTTTGGCTAGTGGAGCACCTAATCCATTAAATCCAAGATCAAGTGCAAAAATTCAAGACAAAAATGACCAGAAAAATTTTATTTATTTCAAAAGTATGTGCGGACCCCAAGGAATTTGTTTTTCACCTTCTATAAGTCATTGGGACATGATGACAAAAATTGTCAAAGTTATGAATTGATGATGGAACACACTTTTGATTCCTACCGAGTGAAAGATGAAGGATATGTGCACGAGGATCAAGGACAACATGTTGGTAAAGGAGGTCTCCAAGGACATGGAAAAGTAAGAGGACGAGGAATTGGTTGAGGTCACAACCATACTATATGTTATAAATGTGGATAGATATGACACTATGCATTGTGCAAGATATTGTCAGAATACTACTTCCACATGTAAGTACTGCAAAGCTTTTGATCATGTGATAGAAGAAAGTTATTTCCTTATGGAGAAGATGCAGAAGAAAAGGAACTAGAAACCCACACAAAATATGCAGATGATGATTGCTAAATCAAGAGAGGATGAACCACGCATCAATATTGTAACGAGGAGTGGAGCCTCGATGAGCGATGATGAAGAATAAGGTAAGAAGTCGATGGAAGATACATGGGTAAGAAATAACATAGAAAAATCCCATGGGTTCATTATCTAGACGGAAAAAGAAACATTCATGGAGGCAAAGTGAGGTTTCATGGATCTTGGATCTTCAAAATCTAAAGTGCAACCGCAACAAAATTTAATACCAAAGAAGGACACTATTAAGGTAACTACGCAGCTGAAATAATTTGATCCAAGTATCTTAAGATCATATTTACATACTTGCATGAAGCTATTAAGGAATCAGAAGGTTGTCAAAGGACTCCAGGAGTTGCTAGACTCCTTTGTTGATCAAGAAGTGCCAAAAAGTGATCAGCGCATAGTAAATAATTTACATCGACATAAGAAGAGAATCGAGAAGGAAATGAGATTAATTGGATAGAGGAATATGATATTGTTTAGGTAATACTAGATTTGGGATTTGATGCCAATGTGTTACCTAAGAAAACTTGGGAGAAAATGGGTAAACCAAAGTTGCAATGGTCGTTGATCTAGTTGAGGATGGCCAAACAGTAGAATATCATCCTTATGGTAAGGTTATTTGGCGTTGTAGTAGATATTGAAGGAGTGTGCACTGTTTCATATTTTGGGGTAATTTAAATTGTAGATGATAGCAATCCCTATATGGGGCTTCTTGGATTGTATTGGTCTTTCGATATTGTGGTGATAATCAATTTAAAGAAGAGAAAAATGGTGTTATAAAAGGATGTTCTGAGGGTCATTGTTACTCTATACCCATCAGAAGGAGTGTGACATACAAAGCCTATCCATGATGAATACTATGATGCAGATGTCAACAACATTTACAAGATAACAAATAAGGAGGAAGATTGGATTAATATGACTGCAAATGGAAGGTTAATATGGGAACAATATAGTTCGTATACCTTAGATTCTAAGGAAGAGCTGTAAAATTGGCATAACAGGCTACATGAAATATCTACCTATGATGTTTCAGAATCGAAATATCACTTTGTTGCATAACTTCATAGGTATGTGATCTAATTTATTATGATGGGATAGGAGATATAAGTATTCTTCTTGATAAATGTGAAAAGGAAATACTAGAAGAACAAAGGTTCCAATATTTGGACATAGCCCTGAGATCTACACCTGCTAGATGGTGGGGTATTCATAAAGAAAATATAGGAAGTTGGGAAGATTATCGAAGACTGATGAGGGTCAGATGTGGGCTAGTAGACACTAGAGTTGAAGTAAAATATGATGGAAAGGTTGACCCCAAGAGCATATTCATTGCTACACTTCAGTATGGGAAGAAGTTCCAAAACAATAATGGGTGCATGTGTTTTTTCACACACTAGAAATGATATCTATGAATTGGTATCTTGAGACAAAACTGCGACATAAAACTCCGAACTGGACAAATTTGGTAGATAGGTTCATACTAACATTTATTTTTGAAGATGGTTGTCCATGCATAGATGATGCCCTTCTAAAAATCAGAGAAAATGTTTTTAAGGACACAAATTCGTTAAAATGGTCACCGCTAAACAGGACCACAAAGTTGGAGCAAGTACTGAAATGCTATAATGTGACCGCGAAAGAGGATGATGAGGATCTGCGAAATATTGATATCCTAGAATCAGAAGGACATCGTGAATTTGACAGACCAAAACCTGAAATACTTGACATAATGAAGCCTGGAAAGACAAAGAAGGAAAATCATGTCAGAATAAGAACCAAAATTCGCGATGATTGGAGACTATTGGTATGAAAACACAGTTAGAAAGATTGCAAAGCTATTGCACGAGTATTAAGAGCTCTTCCCCATGTTTTTTTTTGAATTGAAGGGCATAGTAGGGGACCTAGGATTTATGAGGATTCCTCTAAAACCTTATACGAAGTCGTTAAAGAAGAGACCCTAGAGGTTGAATCCGAAATACAAAGAAAAATTGAAGGTAGAGTTAGATCAAATGATCAAAGTTGGGATCATTGAACCGGTCGAAGAGTTTGAATGGGTAAGTGGCCCCATGGTAGTTTAGGAAAAGAAGGCAAAGGACAAGATTAGAATATGCGTGGAATTAAGGAAGTTGAATGATGCATGCTTTCATGACCCTTTTCCCACACCATTCATAGACGAAGTATTGGCCAATTTCAGAGGATAGGAGGCCTATTGTTTCATACATGAATTTTCATATTACCATCAGACCAGAATTGCGCCAGAGGATAGACATAAGACAATTTTTTCTACAAAAAGGGGATCTTATCAGTACACCGTGATGCCTTTTGGATTGAAGAATTCTCCTTCAATATTTTCTAGAGTTGTAGTAACAACTTTCAAGGTATATATACACAAAATTTTGGAGGTTTACTTTTACAATTGGACAATATTTGGGTTGTTGAAGAACCATGTTGTAAGCTTAATATTGATGTTGGATACCTATAAGCAATACCAAATATCATTTAATTTGAAGAAGTGTATATTTTGTGTGCCTTTTGGTATCTTATTGGGAAATTTTGTTTGTAAGCAAGGACTCATGGTGGATGTTGGCTTGAGGGATCCTGACCCAAGTTCAAAGTTAAGGTTAACCAAAAAAACCCTCTTACTACTGGCCCTTTCGGCAGTGACCTACTTGCGCAAGCCAAATTCTCACCCAAAGAAGTATGGGGGGGTGTTGGAACCAGGTTTCCACACCCTGAAAGAGAATTAAATGATGTGGGTGTCTTTAGGTCTAAAACCACTGTGATTTGACCTTCGCAACAAAATCCCTAACCAAAAACCCTAACCAGGTAGATTTAGGTCAATTTATGTAGGTTATCTTGCACACGCGCATATACATACTCTACAATCCCTTAAATAGTCCTTAATACATATCATTTAAGTTCAACAACAATAGATCCATTCATTTATCATTCATCTAAGGCAGAAGATAGTTGCACAACCGATCCAAACATAGATAAAACTGTAAACACAGATCATAAAGAAAAATATAGATGCATTTGATACTCAGATTTCTTCCAAAACGTTCTTTTATTCATTCACAGTTTAGATCCTCCTTACAATACTTTCATTCTACCCATGCACACATCCAGCAGGGTTTACACATAGCAGAACTAAGGTCTCCATGCACACAGGTAGTAGGAGCATTCTAAACCTAAACAAGTTTGTCTTTCAACTCAAAACATAAAAAACATAGTTTAGACTTCTTACTTCATGTTTTTTTACTCGACTCGATCTAGACTCTTATTTATACCTTTAGCCTGTGCTCATCTAATATCCACAAACTATGGTTTGTGGCCCCTAGTTCTACCCTTTTTCCCATTAAAAATCATGAGGAGCTTTGACCTGCCCCAAATCCCCTTGACATGTGCTTCTCTTAGTGTGCAAGACTTAACTTACAAAAACTTACAAAAATATAATATTTTTATCCAAAATTCGGTCCTAAGGGACCCCAATCCAACAGGCCATGTTATCACTCCATTAGATCTCTAAGGCTGAAGAGGAGATCCCAATAGAGGTAACCACAAACCAACCTTTTAACTTGGTATCTAGCCCTACCAAGTTAAAAAAGGGATCTCTCCAAAAAAAATCACAGCCAAGAGGGCTAGATGAATTTTTTTAGGCTAGCTAAGAAGTTTATAAGGATTTGATCTAATTTTGATTGGATTGGGATTGTTGGATGAGGATTAGGTTAAGGGGACTAGGTCAATGCAAATGAGATAGAATTGTAGTCCATTCGATGGGGAAATCTAGGTAGAAGGCTTAACACTTCAAGGTGATTTGGTAAGATGTTTTAATACTGATGAGGAGCTAGGAAGAGCATAGGAGATGTATTCTTCATAAACTAAAGAAAATGGACAAATTATGACAACTTTCCCAAAACAAATCATGAAAACATGTATTCTGCCTATCAGCGTGAAAATGATCATATAATAGACATGAAATGGTTTATGAGCTTAAAAAATTTTCATAATAATGATCACAGAGAAAAAACAATTCCAAAAATTCATACCACAAGTATCCCAAAGAAATAGCTACAACTCTCCATTAATTTCTAGCCAAAACTGATTACACTGTCCTTGATCAATACAATAGCATCCAACTAATTCCAACCTTTGAAAATGAGTCAAAAAGTACAAGACATTGACCTCAAAAAACCTCTCCCAACCTCAGGGTTTGAATCCATGAGAGGAGGAGAAGTTCCACCAAAGACTGATCTGAAAGCTGAAGTGTAGGGAGGTTCAAGTGAATCAACCCTAACTTTTTGCAAATTGATTCATTACACCTCATCATGAGTTTTAACCTAATGCATTTACCCTAGGTAATAATAAAAACATGATATTTAAATTTACATCATTTATTTATAGAGGAAAAAACATGATTCCCCAAGATAAAAAAGTCAAATTTGCACAAAAACTCAGAAAAATCAGACAACTGTCAAACATGCCATCCCTTTGTCAAAAGCACCATCCATGTTGCAACCTGATTTTAGGTGCCTTCCCGGTGTCAAAATTGGGCCTAGGATAGCTCATTGGAAAGATTATGCTGTCTAATTTCCAAATATGCCTTTATTTTGCATAATGTACTTGATTTGACATGTCAAAAATTTATTCTCCCAAGATTTCTCAATGTGTAGTGCCAAGGCCAAAAATAACATAGAACCATGATTTTTTGCTTATTTTTTAACATTTTGACCTACTAGTTTTGCAAACCAAGGCTGGAAAAGTGGATTTATTAGATTTATTTGTCATTTGGAACCCAATGGTGGTGGAATTTTGGTCAAAAAGTGGCTCAAAAAATAGCGCAACGCCCTTGCATTCCAGCTAAGTAAAACGTTTGAATTTTCTAGAGAAATTGGCCTCCAAGATGGAGCAATGTCTCACTAACCATGAGGTGTTTTGAAAAAATGAGATACATTTTTGTTCTTTGGCATGTTTTGAACAAAACCCCCCTCCAATTTCCCGAAATTCATTTTTTTTGGCCAAAATATTCTCTGTAAAAATGTGACCAAATAGGACATTTCTGGAAAATGTGCCTTCAAAGAGTTTTTCAAATTTTCCCAAATTTTCTTCAAATTTCCTCAAAATTGCTCCACACTTGCTTCCTAGAGACCTAATATGGTATGATATTCCATGAGGGAAGCATAATTAAAAAAATTCAACTTACCCTTCTCTTTCTTCTTGATTAGGGTTTGTAGTTTCGAACATCCAAGTCTAGGTTTTTAAACCATTTCTCACCTTGGTTGGGCATGTATGTGGCTGAGATGTGTTATCTACTGAGAATATGAAATCAACATCTAAAATGATGGTATTGTATCCTTTCAAAGTGGTGGAAAACATGTTTTTGATCTACTCATGAAAACCTACCTCCTCCAGTCTTTGGACCATTTCACAAAACTTATAATATTCCACATGTTTTAAAACATTTACCTACTAGGGGTAATGATATCAGCTCCTTGGTGTCTGATGGCTCAAGCCTTCAGAATCTCCCTCCTTGGTGGCATCTTTTCTCCTCTCTTTCTTCTCCCTCACCGTGTGGTTTGTTTTCTTCTTCTACCATGGTGTTTTAGTGTTACAACTCTAGGGAGGTGTGATGATGGTGGAATGTGGTTTTTTAGGAGTAGGGAATGGTATAGGGAAATTGAGGGAGATAGGGGTAGGTATTTATGATTTTAATGGATGAGATAGGGAGTAGGGATGTAGAGGGGTTTGTAATAGGAAATTAATTACAGGTGTAGGGAATTGGGAGCCTAGGAAAATAATGTACCTAGGGCTTAGGGTTTTAAGGGATGAAAGGCTTTAGAAAAAGGGAAATGTTAATGTAGGGATTTAGGAAAAGTGCGAGGTAGTGAAATTGAGCTATAATTTGGTATTTTAGGAATACTAGGGTTTTAAATTTGAAGAAAGACACCAAATTTCCTTTAACAAACTTCACACAACACAAAATGACTTGATGGAGAAGAGGAATGGAGCAATTTTAACTTACTTACTTGTTTGAGGCATGAATAAGCACTTCTAAAATATTGAAGGTGATTTTGTGAAGTTTGGAGACCTTTTTGGCAATGGTTGAGGAAGATGGGCAAGCGTGCAACACCAATAGGAAACGTGCAACGCAACAAACAGGCACGCAATGCCATCTTGCAAGCCACCAATGAAGGCCTTCACAAGATCCCAATTGAGCTCATGATAGCTCATTGGAATTATCTCTCTCTCTTAGCTACATAATGGACCTATCAAGCACTGAAAATGATCAAGTTAGCCTCTCAAAAATAAATTCTCCCAAGACTAGTCAAAAAGTGCAGAATGAGGGTGCAAAAATGAAGTGCGATCTTCCAGGCAACCTGTGGAGGCCTTCATCAACTCCAAATTCAGCTCATGCTATCTCATTGGAAATATCTTCCAGTCTAGTTATCATTTGACTCATCAAGAAAGTCATTTTGACATTCCATCTAGGAGGAAACTTGATTTTCCCAAGGTTACTCTAGAAGTGCAACAACTCTCCTGTGGCACCTATATTTTTGAAATTTCTCCAAAACCATAATGCCTATGTAAAAAATTAAGGAGGTTTTTATTCCTTGGCCTATGATGGACAAAAAATTCTCTCCCTGTTATCAAATTCATCTCTGTTTGGTCAGAAACACATTTTTAATAAAAATTGGCCCTATGTGTGGCAAATGATTTGTCCCTTGGAATGAATTCTTGAAAAATGATGGAGACATGATTTTTATGAGTTGGAATGGCCTCATAATTGCTGAAATGACCTCCCTTATTCTTCCTCTACTTAGATGTATATGATTCCATATAAAACCCTAGCTTGGTGGGAGAGGAAATTAGGGTTTGTTTCTTGTGGAAAATGATGATTTGAGCGCCCTTGGGAAAAGACAACTCCCTTTGGAATTCTCTTAACCTTTTGAAACTTTACCCTTTCACTTGACTATTTCCTTTGACAAATTGATCTTTTGATGATCTTTGAGAACTTTTTTAATTTGAATTTTTGGTGCTTTGACATGTGGAACCTTAGGTTGGTAGCTTGGGAACCTTGTACTTATTGCATTTGAAAGACATAAAATTTCATAATGAAAATATAAAAACTTACATTTGTACTAAAAATTACATGATGAGATAAGCATTTCTCTTTAAAAAATCATCTTCACATGGTGAAGAGAAGTTTATTTTATCACTCTCTACTTCTTGGTCTTATGCAAATGGAATGGAGTTTTATTGGAACCTTGGAAAATGAAACCTAGTGACCTAATGGGACCTTGAATGACCAGAATTCTTGGTGATTTGACTGACATAATGATATAATGAAATTAACTTTCAAGACTGATGCATGCTCAACAAAACATGAAGGTGGCCCAGCGAATATAAACTTTTGAGGGATAGTGAGGTTTTATGACTAGGCCTACCATCAATGATTAATTTTTTGAATGACCTGGTGGAATGATAAAAAAATTGTGAGTGGGACCCCTAAAATGATATGAAAAGAGTATTTTTTTATCACTTATGGCAGTATGAAAATACTAAAAATAACATTGGCCTTATTGGGGATGATAGCTCTGAGAGAGGTGTTAAGAACCATAGAACTCTGGATTTTGCAAATCAATGCCTCTTCCATTGGGCCAATAGGGTCAAAAAATAATAAACATGAATAAAAACTTATAACTCAGATGAAATAGACTAACTAAAAAAAAACTCAAATTAACTCAAAACAAGACTCAAAACTGACTTACCTGATTGAAACACAACTAAAAAAATGAAAAATATGCTGATAATTGAGCTCATTCAACAAAAACTACTCTAATTGATCCATTCATCACCTGATCAAGTGAAATGGAACAACCAATGCAACCATGTAAGCATTTTGTTTACTAGTTGAATTCTCTGCAAGTGCTTGATTATGAGAATGAAGAGAGAACTACTAAAAGGAAACTCCCATGAAAACTTGTAATCATATTGAATATTAATAAAATTTCAAAGCATGGACGCACCAGCTAACCTCAAGAATTTTGCAAAAGGATCTTCATAGGAATACATATTGATTTCCAGCCCATCTAATTCATTACTGCTCTGCTCTAGGTAGTCTTCGTACCTTGATTTTAAAATTTTCCCAACATTCGTGCTTTCTTCCCTTGATGACTGTAGCAAGTTGACAAGAGGATCCTAAAATTCTTGAATAACCAATTTTTCATGATGATCAACAAAAAAATAAGAATCTCCTTCATTACTCTTTTGATATGGATGCAAATGTTCAGATGAGCTTTGTAATGAGACTCTTGCTGAAAATGACAAAGAAACTGGCTGTCAGATCAAGTTTATATCAACACTCTTTTCAGGCTCACAGTTAGCTAATGGAGAAGGACTTTTACTATGGATATCATCCAACACATCAGTTATTGGGTCATGAAAAGCTTGAAAAGATTGCTGCAAACTATTTTCCATTGTTTCTAATGAGACTGCATGACTTTCTACAGGCTGCTCATCCTTTGCTTTAGAGATATTATGAAAAATTTCCTTTAAAAAATGAAATGCTTTAAAACATAATGGTAAATAATCATCTTGCATCATTTGATCATATTTTTCAACTTCCAAGACTTCATCTACAACCTGATATTCAATGGCATTCGAGGGCTACAAATCTGGATGTAAAGAGTCTTGATCAAGGATTTCATTGCCCTCTTGATTGTCAAGATCAAAACTTAATGACTGTTTATTTTTGATTGCATTAAATTTGTCTATGATGAAATAAAACTATGTAAAACAAATAGGCAAAGATCCTTCACTTACTTCCAAATTTTATGCACTTTCTTCCTCACTACCATAGCTGATATGCATCGATCGATCACTGTATGCGAGCTGCTGAAACTGAACTTCCTTCTCCCACAAATTAGATGTTGATTGGTCCACAATATTATCTTATGTTTGGAGAACATAATTTTTGTCATACTAATCATACTTAGGCAAATCATTAAAAGAAGGAATTTCATCAAACATACACATTAGATGAATAGATTGTTTCTCCTCGGATTGATCTACAAATTTATTTTTTGATCTATGGTAGCTGGGATTAGCAGGAAAGTTTTTAAGGCCAACAACCTCTTATTCTTCTGCAATAAGTGAGACATGGTGATAATGAATGGAAAATTCATCTCTCATGGTTTTTAAGGCCAACAACCTCTTCTTCTTCTGCAATAAGTGAGACATGGTGATATTGAATGGAAAATTCATCTCTCATGGTAATATTTTTCATAATTTCCTCTATTGTACTTACCAAAATGTCGAGCTTTACCTCTGAAGATGTCAAGTGCTCTGAAATGTTCTCCCTCCCTTCTTCCTTCAGCTTTTCCCTTCTGATCAGTAGGTTAGCCTCTACATCTACTACATTTTTCTGCATCTCTTCAAGTGTTGCAATCAAAGGCATCCGGGTAATGTAAGAGAGTTGAGTCAGGAGGAGGTCTTATATTAACAGGCATCGAACAATAGACTTGATTGAATCTATCATAAAACTATTGTACTGTCTTCCCTAGATGTCTTTTCAGTTTGTTATAATTTTCTAAAATCAAGAAAGGGTTTTTTTTTTACCACCCACTTGTCGATGAAAAATTTGAAAAGTTGCAGGAAATCTTAGATGCTCACAACAAGCAAGTTTTTGAACCAACTCTTGACTTCGATTTGCAGATAAAGAGAAAATAGACTGATACTAAAATCCTCTTTGTCAACTTCAAAAATTTTGAGGAAATTCTCAAAATTTTTCATATGTCTCTCAGTAGTGATGTTGTCACATTCACCATCAGACCTTAGTAGATATAGGTAATGATTTTCAGGGAAAGCATGGAGTATAGGAGGTAAGACGAGTGGTTTGTATCTATCCGAAATTTTACAAGGTATAGGAGTATGTATAGAAGCTGTAGGATCAGGCTTGATCTCTTGAGGTTCATCAATTTGAATATGGTCATCATATGATTCGGAAAAAGGGTCAGGACCAAGATCAAAGGCGTATGGGAAATTTGTATTTACAACCTTCAAAGGAGAAAAATTCAACGGAGGTCCATGATCTTTTCTCAAACATGATATACCTTGGAAAACTTTCTGGACATTCTCATGAAAAGAGAAGAAATATTTCATGATAAAGAACATGATGTCTTGAATGAAAGTACAAGTTGAATACCTGATCTTCCCATGTTTTCCTTTCATATTTCTCGGCAAGGTTCATCCTCCAGTGGAATCTTTGGATTTGATTTCGAAACTAATTTGGGGTCGCCAGTGAATGGTAAAAACTTACTATGTGTCCAGTTGTTGTTCACAATCAACAATTAGATCTAAAATTTTTCGTTCTTTCCCAAGGAAGATCTGATATTTCATTCCCCAACAATGACGCTAATATGTTATCACTCTACCAGATCTCTAAGGCTAAAGAAGAGATCCCAACAGAGGTAACCGTGGACCAAAATTTTAACTTGGTATATAACCCTACCAAGTCGGAGAGAGCTATCTCAAAAAAAAATCATAGCCAAGAGGGTTGGATGAAAAGGTTTTAGGCTAGCTAAGAAGTGCATAAGGGTTTGATTTGATTTTGATTGGGTTGGGCTTGTTGGATGATGATTAAGTCAAGGGGACTAGGTTAGGGATAATGAGATAGAATTGTAGTCCATTCGATGGGGAAAGATAGGTAGAAGGCTTAACACTTAAAGATGATTTGGTGAGATTGTTTAAGAATTATGAGGAGACAGGAAGAGAATAGGAGATGTATTCTTCCTAAACTGAAGAAAATGGACAAATTATGACAACTTTCCCAAAAAAGAGCATGAAAAACATGTATTCTACCTCTCAACTTGAAAATTATCATATAATAGACATGAAATGGTTTATGAGCTTACAAAACATTCATACAAATGATCACAGAGAAAAAACAATGCTAAACATTCATAACACGGGTATCCTAAAGAAATAGCTGCAACTCTCCATTAATTTTTGGCCAAAACTAATTACACTATCCTTGATCAATACAATAACATCCAATTGATTCCAACCTTTGAAAATGAGTCAAAAAGTACAATATATAGACCTCAAACAACCTCTCCCAACCTCAGGGGTAAAATCCTTTAGAGGAGGAGCAGTTCCACCAAAGACTGATCTGAAAGCTGAAGTGTAGGGAGGTCCAAGTGACTCAACCCTAAATTTTTACAAATTGATTCATTACACCTCATAATGAGTTTTAACCTAATGTATTTACCCTAGGTAATAGTAAAAAAATGATATTTACATTTACATAATTGATTTACAGAGGTAAAAACATGATTCCCCAAGATAAAAAGTCAAATTTGCACAAAAACTCAGAAAAATCCGACAACTCTCAAACGCGCCATCCCTTTGTCAAACGTGCCATCCATGTTGCAACCTGATTTTGGGTGCCTTCCTGGTGTCCAAATTAGGCCCAGGATAGCTTGTTGGAAATATTATACTATCTTCTTTTCAAATATGCCTTTATTTTTCAGAATGGACTTTATTTGACATAACAAAATTTATTCTCCCAAGACTGCTCAGCACACAGCGCCAAGGCTAAAAATAAGGTAGAACCATGATTGTTTGCTTGTTTTTTTGACATTTTGACCTGCTATTTTTATAAACCAAGGATATTAAAGTGGATTTCTTAGATTTATTTGTAATTTGGAATCCAATGGTGGTGGCCTTTTGGTCAAAAAGTAGCTAAAAAAAGAGCATGGCACCAAGGGTGTTGCACGCCTAACATTCCAGCTGTGCAAAAATTCTGAATTTTATGGAAAAATGGGCCTCCAAGATGGAGCGATATCTCACTAACAATGAGGTTTTTTTCAAAATTGAGAGGTTTTTTTCTTTGGCATGTTGTGAACGAACACCTCCTCTATTTTCCATAGATTCATTTTTTTTTCCACAATCTTCTCTGTAAAAAGGTTACCAAACGAGACATTTGTGGAAAATGTGCCTTCGAAGAGTTTTTCAAATTTTCCCAAATTTGATTCAAATTTCCTCAAAATTTCTCCACAGTTGCTTCATGGAGACCTAAGATGGTATTATATGCCATGAGGGAAGCATAAGTAAGTAAATTCAACTTACCTTTCTCTTTCTTCTTGATTAGGGTTTGTAGTTTCAAACATCGAGGCCTAGGTTTTTAAACCATTTCTCATCTTGGTTGGGCATGTCTGTCGCTGAGATATGGTACCTACTGAGAATATGAAATCAACACCTACAATTATGGTCTTGTATACTTTTAGAGTGGTGGAAAACATGTGTGTGAGCTCCTCACGAAAACCTACCTCCTCCACTCTTTAGACCGTTTCACAAAACTTATAATAACCCACATGTTTGAAAAAATTTGACTGTTATGGGTAATGATATCAACTCCTTGGTGTCTGATGGCTCAAGCCTTGAGACTCTCCCTCCTTTTTGATGTATTTTCTCCTCTCTTTCTTCTCCCTCACTGTATGTTTTTTTTTCTTCTTCTGCCATGGTGTTTTAGTGTTAAAAACCTAGGGAGGTGTGATGATGGTGGAATGTGGTTTTTTAGGAATAGGGAATGGGATAGGGAAATTGAGGGAGATGGGGGTAGGGATTTATGAGTTTAAGGGATGAGATAGGGAATATGGATGTAGAGGGGTTTAGAATAGGAAATTAATTACAGGTGTAGGGAATTGGGAGCCTAGGAAAATAATGTACCTAGGGCTTAGAGTTTTAAGTGATGAAAGGATTTAGAGAAAGGGAATTGTTAATGTAGGGATTTGGGAAAGGGTATATAGCAATGTGGGAGGGTATGAAAGTGTTAAGCAGTGAAATTGAACTGTAATTGGGTATTTGAGGAATACTAGGGTTTTAAATTTGAAGAAATACACAAAATTTCCTTTAACAAACTTCACACAACACAAAATGACTTGATGGAGAAAAGGAATGGAGAAATGGTAAATTGATTTTTTGAGGTGTGAAGAACTAATGCTGAAATATTGAAGGTGATTTTGTGAATTTTGGAGGCCTTTCTGGCAATTTTTGAGGAATGTGGGCAAGCGTGTCGTGCAGCGCATAAAGCAGGCATGCAACACCAAGAGGAAATGTGCAACGCAACACACAAGCGCGCGTCGCTGTCTTGCAGGCCACATGTGAAGGCCTTCCCGAGCTCCAAATTGAGCTCATGATAGCTTGTTATAAATCGCTCTCTCTTGGCTATACAATGGACCTATCAAGAACTAAAAATTATCAAGTATAACCTCTCAAACATAAATTCTCCTAATAATGGTAAAAAATTGCATAATGAGGGTGAAAAAATGAGTTGTGATCTTGCAGGCAATGTTTGGAGGCTTTCATCAACTCCAAATTTAGATCATGATAGATCATTTGAAATCTCTTCCATTATAGTTATCATTTTACTAATCAAGAAATTCATTTGGACACTCCATCTAGGAGGAAACTTGATTATCCCAGAAGTGCAACAACTCTCCTGTGGCACCTGCATTTTGACATTTCTCCAAAACCATGACACTTGTGTAAAAATTGAAAGAGTTTTTTCTTCCTTAGCCTATGAGGTTTTTCTCACATTTGTCAAATTCATCTTTGTTCAGTTAGAAACACAGTTTGAAGAAAACCTGGCCCTATGTGTGGAAAATGATTTTTCCCTTGGAATGACTTCTTGAAAAATGATGGAGACATGATTTTTATGAGTTGGAATGGCCTCATACTTACTAAAATGACCTCCCTTATGCTTCCTCTACTCAGATGTCTTTGATTCCATAGAAAACCCTAGCTTGGTGGGAGAGGAAATTAGGATTTGGTGCTTGTGGAAAATTATCATTTGAGTACCCTTGGGAAAAGACAACTCCCTTTAGCATTCTCTTAACCTTTTGAAAATTTACCCTTTCACTTTACCATTTAGGAATCTTTTTATGGTCTTTGAGAACTTTTTTTATTTCACTTTTTGGTCGGCAGCTTAGGAACCTTGTACTTATCACATTTGAAAGGTATAAAATTACATAATGAAAATATAAAAACTTACATTTGAACAAAAAATTACATGATGAAATAAGAATTTATCTTTACAAATAATCTTCACATGGTGAAGAGAAGTTTATTTGATCACTCTCTACTTGCTTGTCTTATGAAAATGGAATGAAGTTTTATTGGAACCTTGGAAAATGAAACCTAGTGACCTAATGAGACCTTGAATGACCAAACTTCATGGTGAATTGATTGACATAATAATATAATAAAATGAACTTTCAAGACTGATGTATGCTCAACAAAACATGAAGGTGGGCTAGAAAATATGAAATTTTGAGGGAGAGTGAGGTTTTATGACTAGGGCTACCATCAATGATTAATTTTTTGCATGGCCTAGTGGAATGATAAAAACTTTGTGAGTGGGACTCCCAAAATGATATGAAAAGAGTATTTTTGATCACTGATGGCAGTATGAAAATACTGACACTAACATTGGCCTTATTGGGGATGATAGCTCTCAAAGAGGTGTCAAGAACCACAAAACTCTGGATTTTGCAGATCAGGGCCTCTTTCATTACACCTCATCATGACTTTTAACCTAACGTATTTACCCTAGGTAATAGTAAAAAAATGATATTTACATTTACATCATTGATTTACATAGGTAAAAACATGATTCCCAAAGATAAAACGTCAAATTTGCACAAAACCTCAGAAAAATTAGACAAAGTCAAATGCGCCATCCATTTGTCAAACGCATCATCCATGTTGCAGCCTAATTTTGGGTGTCTTCCCAGTGTCCAAATTGGGCTCAGGATAGCTCGTTCGAAAGATTATCTTGTCTAATTTTCAAATATTCCTTTAGTTTTCATAATGTACTTGATTCGACCTGTAAATGATTTATTCTCCCAAGACTGCTCAGCGTGCAGTGCCAAGGAAAAAAATAAGGCAGAACCATCATTTTTTGCTTCTTTTTGGACATTTTTACCTACTATTTTTCCAAACCAAGGCTAGAAAAGTGGATTTATTATATGTATATTTCATTTGGAATCAAATAGTGGTGGAATTTTTGTCAAAAAGTGGCTCAAAAAAGAGTGCAACGCCAAGGGCATTGCACGCCTAGCATTCCAGATCTGTAAAATTTCTGAATTTTCTGGAGACATTAGCCTCCAATATGGAGCAATATCTCAATAACCATGAGGTTTTGTGAAAAACCGAGAGAATTTTTTTTTTTTGGCATGTTTTAAACATACACCTCCTCCCATTTCCCCAAATTCATTTTTTTTTTTGCCACAATATTCTCTGTAAAAAGGTGACCAAACAGGACATTTCTAGAAAATGTGCCTTCGAAAAGTTTTTCAAATTTTCCCAAATTTTCTTCAAATTTCCTCAAAATTTCTCCACACCTACTTCATGGAGACCTAAGATGGTATGATATGCCATGAGGGAAGCATAAGCAAGAAAATTCAACTTACCTTTATCTTTTTTCTTGATTAGGGTTTGTAGTTTCGAACATCCAGGTCTAGGTTTTCAAACCATTTCTCACCTTGGTTGGGCATGTCTATGGCTGAGATATGGTATCTACTAAGAATATGAAATAAAAACCTACAATTATGGCCTTCTCTCCTTTCAAAGTGGTGGAAAACATGTCTGTGAACTGCTCATGAAAACCTACCTCCTCCACTCTTTGGACCATTTCACAAAACTTATAATAACCGACATGTTTGAAAACATTGACTGCTAGGGGTAATGATATCAAATCCTTGGTTTCTAATGGATCAAGCCTTGAGACTCTCCCTCCTTTGTGGTGTCTTTTCTCCTCTCTTTCTTCTCCCTCACTGTGTGGTTTTTTTTCTTCTTCTGCCATGGTGTTTTAGTGTTAAAACCCTAGGGAGGTGTGATGATGGTGGAATGTTGTTTTTTAGGAATAGGGAATGGGATAGGGGAATTGAGGGAGATGGGGGTATGGATTTATGAGTTTAAAGGATGAGATAGGGAGTAGGGATGTAGAGGGGTTTGGAATAGGAAATTAATTACAGGTGTATGGAATTAGGAACCTAGGCAAATAATGTACCTAGGGCTTAGGGTTTTAATGGATGAAAGGCTTTAGAGAAAGGGAAATGTTAATGTAGGGATTTTGGAAAGGGTATATTGCAATGTGGGAGGGTATGAAAGTGATAGGCAGTGAAATTGAACTGTAATTGGGTATTTGAGGAATATTAGGGTTTTAAATTTGAATAAAGACACCAAATTTCCTTTAACAAAATTCACACAACACAAAATGACTTGATGGAGAAGAGAAATCGAGAAATGGTAACTTAATTCTTTGTTTGAGGCATGAATAACCACTACTAAAATATTGAAGGTTATTTTTTGAAGTTTGGAGGCCTTTCTGGAAATTTTTGAGGAAGACGGGTAAGCGTGTAGTGCATAAAGTAGGCATGCATCGCCAAGAGGAAATGCGCAACGCAACACACATGCGCGCAACGCTGTCTTGAAGAGAAATTTTAAAGGCCTTCCAGAGCTCCAAATAGAGCTCATGATAGCTTGTTGGAAATATATCTCTCTTGGATACACAAAGGAACTATCAAAAACTTAAAATGATCAGTTGTAGCCTCTCAAAAATTAAATCTCCCAAGACTAGTAAAAAAGTGTAGAATGCGGGTGAAAAAATGAAGTGTTCTCTTGCAAGAAACTTTTGGAGGCCTTACTCAACTCCAGATTTATGTCATGATAGCTCATTGGAAAGTTAATATAGTATATTTATCATTTGAATCATCAAGAAAGTCATTTGGACACTCCATCTAGGAGAAAACTTGATTTTCCCAAGGTCACTCAAGAAATGCAACAACTCTCCCGTGGCACCTGTATTTTTGACATTTCTCCAAAACCATGAAACCTTCATAAAAACTAAAGGATTTTTCTTCCTTGACCTATGTGGGAAAAAAACCTCTCTCACGTTTGTTAAATTCATCTCTATTTGGTCAGAAACACAGTTTGAAGAAAAACTGGCGCTATGGGTGGAAAATGATTTGTCCCTTGGAATTACTTCTTGAAAAATGATCGAGACATGAAGTTTATGAGTTGGAATGGTCTCATACTTTCTGAAATGATGGCCCTTATGCTTCCTCTGCTCAGATTTATCTGATTCCATATCAAACCCTAGCTCACTGGGAGAGGAAATTAGGATTTGGTGCTTGTGTTAAATGATGATTTGAGCAACCTTGGGAAAAGACAACTCTCTTTGGAATTATCTTAATATTTTTAAAGTTTACCCTTTCACTTGAATATTTCCTTTGAAAAATTGATATTTTGATGTTCTTTGAGAACTTTTTGAATTTGACTTTTTGGTGCTTTGATAGGTGGAACCTTGGGTTGGCAGCTTGGGAACCTTGTACTTATTACATTTTAAAGACATAAAATTACATATTGAAAATATAAAAACTTACATTTGAACTCAAAATTACACAATGAAATAATAATTTCTATTTACAAATAATCTTCACATGGTGAAGAGAAGTTTATTTGATCACTCTCTACTTGTTGGTATTATGCAAATGGAATGGAGTTTTACTGGAACCTTGAAAAATGAAACCTGGTGACCTAATGGGACCTTTAATGACCAGACTTCATGGTGACTTGACTGACATAATGATATAATGAAATGAACTTTCAAGACTGATGTATGCTCAACAAAACATGAAGGTGGGCCAACAAATATTAACTTTTGAGGGAGAGTGAGGTTTTATGACTAGGGCTACTATTAGTGATTAATTTTTTGCATGACCTATTGGAATGATAAAAAATTTGTGAGTGGGATTCCTCAAATGATATGAAAAGAGTATTTTTTATAACTGATGGCAGTATGAAAATACTAACACTAACAAGCCCTCAACACAACCTTGTGACTCGTCCAACAGTGTTGGGTTCTTCATCTTGGTCAGCCAAGACGCCCGCGCTCTGATCAACTGCACTATGCATTGGTTCCACCATATTCTGCGATGTCAGATCTTCTACATCTTATTTGATACTTCGGTAAGTCTAGTTCAATTTTTTGACAGTTGCATCCAGGTCCTGTGACAGCTTCATTGCCTCATCGGCCCTCGGCTTCACGTGCTCTGTCATGATCTTCTTCTTCCTCTGCAACTCCTCTACTTCGTCGCACAAGATTTGATGAGTTTGCAAGCGGGCCATGTGCTAAGTAGAGACAAAAGTAGGTAGGGCCTACTGGAGGTCTTTGAATGCTTGCTCCTTAGCGCGCTGTTCTTGAGAAGTCTTCTTGACTAGTGGATCTATCTGCATAGGTGTTCACAGTCCCATAGTTGTTTCTAGTAGTGTGGAGCCCTTGTCAATGGTGGCATAAATAATTTCTGATGCTTATTTAACCAAGTCCACCTGTTGCGCGTGCACCTTAGGGGGAGTCTCCAGCTACAACTTATATTGTAGTGCTTCAATCTTCTTCTCGAATCCACTTTGACTGTCTGCATTTATGACTGGGAAGCTTTTAGTGCTATGAAAAAGCTTTCAACTATTACCTATAGTGCAACGGATGCTGGGACGGCCACTTCTGGAAGATCACCGTACAGCCTTTCGATCAAATTATCTAGCTCTGTGAGCTGAGCTACAGCTGCCTACTACATTATCTGTGCCTGGAGTGATTCTTCTATTTTTTCCGCAACCTTTTTCTCAGTGTCGCTCAACTGTTGTTGCACGTGTGCCTCCATACACTGCATCTCTTCTATAATGATGGTCTGAATTGCATGCAGCTTCCCACTTGGGAGCATGGATAAATCAATCCCAACCTCTAGGAAGGTCTGCACCTACGCATGCAATTTTGGTTGCTCCATAGTGACTGCTGCACCTGGGAAGGGGCATATCCTGCTATCCAGGGTGTTGATTATCATCTTTGTCAGCTGGCTTGCTTGAATTGGCCTCGCTTGATTCACGCTCACATGTATACTACCAGTCTTCAACTGTAGAACCTACAATCCATATTATAATGCTTCGACCACAACCTTGTATTATTCATCCATGGTGGTCCATCTATCTTCAGAGGCATATGTGATTGCATCTGTTATCTTGTCTAGTTCATCTTCTATCAGAGTAACCTCCTTTTTTCCTCTAGCCTTAGAGCCATTTCTCTTCTTTCGCGGACCCTTGGGGATTTCTATGCCATGCTTCGTGTTGCGCGGAGATTTTGCGTTGGTGCCATTCAAACCATCAAGGTCTCTAAGGTCCCGAAGTGGATGTTGTAACGGCTTGGGTGGAGCCAAGCCCAACTTTCCACATTGTTAGCCAAGTCGCAATGAATTTTTCCATCTTTGATTCGGTCAACATGAAAGGAAAATTATACCATATAGGGTCATTGCGTGCCCTGATCTGCACATGGTGCATGGTAACCTAAAATTCTACGATAATTTTATATTTTTCGTATGTTGTTGGAGATAATCTGGGCCGTGAATGTATTGTTGTTGCTAGTGCGCCCTCAAATAGAAACCAAAATATTTTTTTCTCCTTTAATTTCTTGGGGTCATTTGAATCCCATAGATTGGGGTACCGCGCCCCCTCGCATACTCTAGGCTCCAATTCGGGGAGAACTGCACCCTCTGGAGTCTCCCAGGCTACCAGTGCAATTAGTAGAAATAGCCATGAGTAGAAAAATTTATTTCCTTCTTCCTGCACGTCATGTACGTTTTCTAGAAATTCCTGGCAGAGGTATTGGGACCAGCTATAGCTAACCCACTTTTTTCATTGGTCTGCCAATGTAATTACATGCATAGGGACTATTTTCGGGAAAATTTTTCCCATTAATTTGCAGCCAAGGACTAAGGTTCATAGGCGCACACCCAGGTCTGCAATTTGCTGCACCAAGAATCCTCGAGCATCACATCCGACCTGGTAATATTTATTCACCTTCGCAGCAAACTTGAGCTCATTTCTCTTTCTGAAACTAGCCATAGGGAGAGGCCCCTTCTTGGGCAGGCTAGTGATGCATTGGATCAGCGCGGTGTTTATTAGGATGCGTCCTTGAATCCATAGGCAACCTTCATGCACTAATGCTAACAGCTGGCGCACGCACATAGTGGTGGTAGGGTACCTCCCGAAGTGAGGAATCCTCAGCAAATTGAGGATCCCAGCGTTGCTCAGGCCATGTGTCCATAGCATAGGCTCAAACTTCACGAAATCATCATAGAACATGCGCTCCAGGTAATATTTCGGTGCCAACTCGAGGAATGTATCCTTTGCTCAATCATAGTCATCAAATTTGACATTAGGGATATTGTTGAACATATATTCAATAAGAGGGACGGCCTGCAGGACCAGTGGCATCTGAAGGTAATATCGCACCACATCTACATACTTCGGCACGGGCACAAATGGTTTGTGCGGCTTGACATACGGGGGCCGCCATGAGATCGACTCGATGAGCATAGCCTCCTCAGTGGCACTCATTGGTCTCTTCAAAGTATTACTCATAGGTGACCTATCCTTCATAGCTTGGCATGAGAATATCACATTCCTAGGGGAGGTCCATGACTTGGAAGAGGACCCCTTCGTCATATTTCCCTTTCCCTTAGCTGGAATTGACACGACTTCTTCAACCTCAAGCACCACTTCATGGACATCATATGATCATGGCACTATTGATGTTGTGAGTGGCGTAGAGTGTTCCTCACATGGTGCACTCTTTGGATTAGTGGTTGTCATCCTTGGGTGAAAGATAAACTCCATATTACTTACGTAAGATGTGGGGGTCTCTCAACTAGGTATACAGTTCTTACAAACAAATGTATGGTGCAATTCACAGAGAATCTCAGGGCGCAATGTACTCAGAAATCAAAGGAAACAATTGTGACTCACGCCCTTCCTTTTATAGGCGATCCAATGTGAAAACGGTCGGATCTCTTGTTGAGATTCAACAAGAAGATCCTAGTGAAAATGAAGCACCTACACTAGGATGGAGCTCAAGCTATTTTTAGGTGTATGTCTACTTATAGATGTATGTGCAAATTTTATTTATAGATTGCATGTCTACTATTATTATCCCTTAATATTAGTTGGGCAATAAACTATATTTTGTTCTCAATGAGCACTTGGAAATATTAGATCTAAGACTTTTGTGATTCATAGTGTAGATAGATAAATGTCTTTCAGATTAATCACATCATTAGGATTAGGTCGACGTTTCGAACCAGCTAATGTGGTTCATCCCCAGGACAAGGTGGAGAAACTAATCGATCTCGAAGAATAAATAGTGGAGATGCATCATTTCCCAATAATAGCCATTGAGAACTAGTTCTTAAGAACTAGTTGTTAAGACTAGATGTTAAGAACTAGCTGTTAGATGGATAGTTAGTTAAAAAATTTATTAATTAAGTCAAATTAATTAATTAATTAATTAATTAAGAAATAAATTTATTAAAAGGGGGAGGGGTTATAAATTTATTATGTAAAAATAGGTAATAGGGAGGGGGAAGAATTTTAAATTTTAAATTTTAAAAAGATAACCAGATAATTAATTAATTAACTAATTAGATTAAAAATAAAAATAAATTAATAAGTTAATTAATTAATTAATTATATATAAAAATATAAAACATAACCAAAATTACCTAATAAGGTAAAAGGGGGGTAAATTTTTAATTTAATAACTAAATAAATAAATAGAGTTAAATAATAAATTAATTAATTAAAATAAAATTTAATTAAAAAGGGGCTATATTAATTATTATGTAAAATATAAATTATTATTAGGCAAGATTGCTCCATTATTCTTAGTAAGGCTAAGCCTCCTAAAAGAAACTTGAGTAAGCCTGAGTTTCTCGCCTTCAAAACCCTAAGAGACAACCCTGACATTGTCATCCTTAAGGCGGACAAGGGTGGGGCCATAGTCATTATGGATAAATCTGACTATGTCAGCAATATGGTTGACCATATGTCCAATAGTGGCAGTTATGTTAAGCTTAAAAAGAATCCCTTTAAATTAGAGTGTAAGGATGTTTCCCTTGCCATTAAATCAGATTCTTCTCTTAATCCTTTCTCAAGGAAGCTTATTGAAAGCAATTCCCTTCCGCCCCCCCCCCCCCCCCGTATTTATGTTCTCCCAAAGATTCATAAACCGAGGGCCCATTTAAGACCTATTGTTAAAACAATAGGTGGTCTCTCTTATCATCTCGCTAAATTCTTAGCCCAGAAGCTTAAACCCCTTATAGGTCAAACAGATTCCTTTGTGAAGGACTCAACTTCCTTTATCAAGCAGTGGAAGAACATCAAGCTGCAACCTGGTGAGCTTTTAGTTAGCTTTGATGTTGTGTCCTTATTCACCAAAATCCCCATCCAAGAAGTCGTTGATGTCATTAAATGGATCTTTGATGAGGACACCTCTAAATTGGTTAGCCTTTGCCTCACTTCGAATTTCTTCAGTTTTAAAGGTGAGTTTTATGAGAAAACCTGTGGTGTTGCGATGGGCTCCCCTCTTCCCCCATAGTTGCTAACTTATTTATGGAGGATTTTGAATCTAAGGCCATGGCCTCTGCTAAATTCCACGCTAGGAAGTGGAATAGGTTCATGGATGATACTTGAGTTTTTGGTTTATTGAACTATTACTTTTGTGTTTGTTTGACTCTCCATCTCTTCGTTTTCGAGCATAGATCACATTGCTCATTTGGGTCATTTTGAAACCTTTCACTTTGTTTGAAAGAGTGAATCATTAGTTTGAGTGCATTTGTGTTTGTATTGCTTTTGAATCATTCGTTTTGAGATATCTACATTCATAGTGCTCTGAACTAGCGTTTGATTTGATTTTTGATGTAATTAATGCATTGTGTGCTTCATTCATTCAAAAAACAAAAAAATTGCATCCTTTTGTTTGCATCAGGAATGAAAAAGCATTTTGCATAACTAGTGCTTGCATCTAGGAAATAGTTTTTTTGTTTCTCATTTTGATTGTATTAGGTGCATTAAGAGACTTCTTCATATGATTTCATTGTTTTCTGCTTTCTAAAAGATCTTTATCCTTCTCTTAGTTAGCATTCATCGAATGGAAAATGGTGTTCTATTGCATGTAGTTTGCATTTAGGAAATTTGAGATCGAATTCGGTAGGGCCTTGAAATTGAAACATTAACTCAAGGTCAACTGTAAAATTTATTCAATTAAACTAAGGAAGTATTGGAACCCAACACAAACATTTTTAGAGGTCTAGGCTAGTGACTTGTTTGGGCATCATTAAACCTAGCCGCTGTCATTCACCATTTGGCTTTAGACAACACTAGTACGGACTTGTGCTCCCTGTACCGTTGCATATATAAATGGAGACCCTCATAGGTTCAAATCCTTTATCCATAGGAAGCCAAGTCTGCCACCCTGTAACCATGATACACCAAGCACAACATTCGGGGAGACTACCTGCACGTACGTTAAGTCCTTGGTCATTTCTCTTTCATTTGATCACCAAGATGTATACGGTAGTTCACCAAAACTTGGTACACCCTCTTGCTTAGATTTCCTGAGTAGTCATTTCGATCTTTTCGTGACTCCTTAAAAAGAGAAGAGATCATCGAGCACTTGTCCTTTCATGCATGTTTAAAATTGAAAGTGACTAGAGTCATATTTTATCTATTTCTCGACTCTTAAAACATGAAAAAACAAAGTTTTGATCCAGTGTCGTAAAATTAATTACCCACGATCACATGCCCGTTAAAAGTTCTTTACTTGGATTTTTTTTTTCATTCCTTAGAGTTTGGTCTTGAAGCCTTGAATTGGCTATTCTCATTTTCCTACCTATGTTGAAATACTGTCACAGTGGAAAAACCACCAGTTTCATCGTCTTCTTCACTGCCTCCTAGTGGTAGTCCTTTTCCTAATGTTTCTTTCGAAACCCCTCAGTCCACTAGGTATGCCAAGTTTGTTCAGCTTATTCTCTCGAGTGTTCAACCTCTCGCTACCCGATCTCCTCCTGAAGGGTAAGTTGAGTTCAATTAGCCTCCTCAGGGCACTTGGTTTGGTTTTGGGAGTGAGGAATAATTCCCTCCTCTTACTTCGACATCACCTTTTATAGCTGTTGCAATACCTCCTAGTCCTCATTGTCTTTTCGAAGATCTTACAGCTTTGTCAGACATGGATTCTTCTAGTCCTGTCGATAGTGAAGAAATACCTGTGTCCACATTATAATATCAACTTTTCCCTGAAGATCTCCCATGTGTCTCTAATCAATATTCCCCTCCATCGGTGTCACTTCCACCCAGTTAGTGGACTTTGAGTCAGATTATTTCTGGTGTTGCGTCCATAGCACATTCCAGTACTTTGACTCTTCCAAGGAGTTCGGTTCTTCCTTCATTAGGATTGTCACTGTTGACACCTATTCCATCAGTCGTTATTACGTCTATCCCAGTCTAACCTACCATATGTGTGGCTTCGTCTACACCGTTCGTTATGCATCAATCGTCAGGGTCTTTTCACACTCGCAGGTTTATCGTTCTTAATCCTACGTGGCCTGCCAATCCTAACCTGAGTAAATCACAACCCCGCGCTATGGAGGCTACGCCTGCTTCTAGTATGTCTACGAATTCCTCTATTATTCCTAGCGGCCTTAATTTTGAAGAGTATCTGTTGGCTGTTCAGCAGGAGAAATCTAAAGGTTTTCAGCAACCCCAAGACCCTATTAATCTTCCACATAATTATGATGTCTATGGTAATCGCGTTTATTTTCCTCCTATTGATCCAAATCAGGTTGTTTATCTGCCTCTAGCTGATCCTTATCGGACCGTCCCTCATCGAGCGCTGGTAATACAAGGACAACCCTCTGGTCTACAAGGACAACCCAAACAGGGAAAACCTTTGATTCAATAGGGAAAACCTTATGGTCCACAAGGACAACCCTTATAGGATCAACCTTCAGTCCAACAACCCTACCGTCCTTCCGGTCAACCTTAATATCAATATCAATTAGGAGCATCTGACGTTCCTACGGGGGGAATGTATCCACCACAGGGACAACCTTTTATGCAACAACAATGGCCTTACGTCCAGCAAGGCCAAAAATTTGTGCAACAAGGACAACCCTACGGTCCTGCTCTAGGTCAACCTGGTTATCAGGGACAACCTGGTCCATCACAACCATCGAGCAACCCTCTTCCACAAGGGAAACCCAGTGGATCCCAGTATCCAGGGCAACCTACTCAGCAGGGACAGCTTTCCCAGCCTCAACAACCAATTCAACCTGCTCAGCAGCCGGTTCAACCTGTTCAACCAGCCCAATAGTTGGTTCAACCTGTTCAACCTGCTCAGTAGCTCATTCAACCTACTCAGCAGGGTCCACCTGCTCAACCTCAAGGCACTACCTACCCACCTCAAGGTCAATATCAGGCGGTATATATTGTTCCCCAAGGTTCTACCTATTACCCTCAAAATCAATCCCAGATGGTGTATAATCCACCTCAAGCTAATGCTTACATTCTGCAACAGAATCCATACGTTTCTCAGCAAGGACATCAATGGTATGCTCAGAATCAGTGTCCTGGTCCTAAACCCCAGTATGGGTAGAACTATCAGGCTTATAACCCCGATGGTCAGAATCCTCTGGGACAAAACATATGGGGGACGAATTTCTCCCAGACAGGGTGGAATGCTAACTCGAGTCCTTATCAAAGGCCTCAGATGCCTTTTAATCCTCAATTACCATTTCTCACTATGTTGGAACTGCCAAATGTGTCAAAGTTAACAAATGATCTGATTCTTTATAACACGTATTGGCCTCCAGTTCCAACTAATATTCCTAGTGATTTTCCTAAGTTTGAGGGCAAGTCTGAAGAAGAAACCCAAGCGCATGTTATGACATACCACTTGTGGTGTTCCTCTAACTCTTGGGTTGATGATTCCATCTGACTCCATCTTTTCCAACAGACTCTTACTGATGCTGCTGCAAAGTGGTACATTGAATTATCTCATGGCATTTTTCAATATTTCAACTCTTTTTCCATGGTGTTTCTTACCCATTTTCAGTTACCGGTTCTCTATGAGACCAAGACACACCTCCTCACATCCTTGAAACAAGACTGAGCTACTCATATCTCAGATCATATTCATGAATGGAAGCATCGTCGTCACTTGATCAAGTTTGAAATTCCTGATCAACTTCTAACTGATTGGTTCACTACGTCATTTGTCAATCAAATCACTAAATACATAGCAATGGGGGCATGTGTAATTGAAGAACATTCCATTTCTCATGCCCAGTACCTCAATCTCATGTACTCTCTGTCTGGCACGTTGTATGATATATTGCCTGATGCTCCTAGACCTGGAACTTCCAAAGCACTGGCGACACCATTTGTTGATGGTATCATCGGTTCCGTGTCTTAGACTTCTCGGAAGTCTTCTCCTTCAAACTTTGGGAAAAAAAAGTATAATCCTTCCAATGATATTGCTTCTCAATCTACCCCGAATCCTGGTAAAACCATGGAAGTCAATTCCGTTCAGGCCAATCTAGTGGATAAGACTTCCAAGGGGAAAAAGAAGAGTAAAGGCAAAGCCAAATCTGATACCCCAAAACTAGATTCGTCTAAATCTCGTACTGACGATGGTTCACAGCATAAGATGAAGTACCCTTGTTTGATTTGTGATGAAGAGCACTACACCAAGGACTGTCCTCAATAGGATGAAGTAAGTATATTTCTCAAAGGCACCCAAGGAACTACAGATGTTCTCAAGGAACCTTTTCCATTACAACAGACCCAGATGGTAGAGTAGCCTCAACCCTTTGCCCCATTTGGCTCTCAAGTTTTCATGATGAATGGTTATGTATCCGTGTCTATCGTTACTCGGTCGAAAGATTATACTAGATCACGTCAGGAAGCAGGGAAAGAAATTGCTGATGGTCCTCCTCCTCCACCTACTTGTAGCCCTCTTCAGATTGAAAGGCCCAGTACTAAGCCTGTTGTACGACCACCTTCCAAATGTGTACTCCGTAAGTCTTATTACAATTCCAACACTCGTGCTGCCCAAAATTATAGTATTGTTGAGGATCTAGCTCAGGTGCCATCTGCAATGTCTGCATTAGAAGTACTTCAGAGTTGTCCATCTCAACGGAAGGCTTTATTATCTGTGATCGGCAGGGTTGATCCTGCTGATACTAGCCTTCTTGCTTTCGACTTAGAGAATTTCATCCCACGACTCCCGAAAAAAATTGTGCTCATCATAGAAGTTGGTGTTAATGGTCTGAATATCCATCAGGTAGTTGTAGATGAGGGTGCATCTACATGCATCATGTCATCTTCTTGCTGGAAAGCCATTTGTTCTCTAGCGTTGAATTCATCACCAAATTCCCTTGAAGCATTTGATGGAAGAGAATCAAAACCTCTTGGTGTTCTCGCTATTTTACTGATCACATTATAAGGGAAGATAGTTAATGTCGAGGTTGAAGTAGTTGACGCCAAGCTCAATTACAATATTCTCCTTAGTCGTAGTTGGACTCACGCCATGCTGTGCATTCCGTCCACTCTCTTTCATGTTTTGAAATTCCCGCACGAAGGAAATATTGTTACTGATCTATTGTTACTGTTGATCAGTTGACATTCTTCCGTATGTGGATCAGATTCCTACTCCCTACAAGAGCATAGGTGTTACACCATTTTTTGGTCATCTAACCTATCATCATTAGATGGACCCAAGTACACCATGTAAGACCAATTTTACCCTCAGTAAAATTGCCTTCACTATGTTAAATAACTTAATAAACCACATTTATTAGGTTGTTTATGGTCCAAACAGAAAACCCCAAAAGGAAATATTAAACAAACCTATATTTGTTTGATTTTCCTCATGGAATAATTAATTAAACCATAATTTAATTATTATTCCCAGTCATGTTTAACCCAAAAACAAAGAAATTAATGAGATAAAACCATAGTTATCTTATTATTTTCTAGGAATAATTATTTAAATAATATTCCTTGTTAAATATGACCAAATCAACCACCATTAATCAAATAAATCATTATTTATTTGATTATATCCCAACCACTTCCTTAAAAAGATAAAGAAATCATTTATTTATTTATTTTTCACTAATCAAGGGATTTGACCCAAGTCAAACACCCTTTCCCTCCAACAAATAATAATAAAATATTCCATAGAGGTGGATCTAGATTTGGTTAGCATTATTTTAATCATGCACCAAGATCTAGAATGACCCAATATTTTGTTATAAATAGGAGGGTTTTCCCCTTCATTCTTCACCTTTTGTTGCATATTAGATCTCTCTGGATCTATACACTTGGTCTCATTTCTGCCATTTTGCTCCCATTGAGCTCTACCTTCTACATTGGGTTTTCTACATCTACAAGAGAGAGAAAGCTTAGATCTAAAGTGGCCGAGATCACAAGAGCCTGGTCCCACGTTCGAGAGCCGGGATACACCTCTGTTTTCCTGTGTGCCCCATATAAAAATTCTTTCAAAAATCGTGTTTCGTCTCAGCCTTCGCGATGCGTGAGAAACCCCTTTATTCTACCGTTTACCTGTCTTTCCATTTAGATCCAGTTTTTGCAACTCTTTTTATGTCTAATCAATCTATGCAGATTCCAAGATATTGGCATACTATTATGTGCTAGGGGCGGCTGGTTGGTGTGTAGCTAAAGTGGTCCTTTTTCGTACACTTCGACGAAGGATTCATACTAACAATAGGTTTGGGTCTCTTCAAAGATCCTGCCCTCATGGTTATTTTTCCTCGTCCTCCACCCCATACTATTCAGATTAATATGATCTCTCGGTCTCATGACCCATGGATCATCCCTTTGTCTGATCAGCTTGATTCTTTTGGAGATTTGAAGTCGTTGAGTCTGATCAAGATTGACTATTATGAACTCATTTTGTCTTCGGAGTCTCCACCTTCTAATCATGCTCCTTTGAGAATGTCTCTTGAAATTATTCTCAATCCCCTTGGCTCGGCGATTTGGATTCGCCCAATCCCTTAAAAGAGATATTTCCCTCCGATGAAGCCATCATGGAAACTATGTCTCTCGAGGATCTTCCGTGGGATGATAGTCATCATTTTTCCTCGTTCATGCCTGGTCTTGGGGATATGTCTAGATTTATTGAGAGGTTTGCATCTTAGGTTCCTTCTCCTCTGCTTCAAACGCCCATTCTGACACATGAATTTTTTACAGAGAGTAACTTGAGTAACATCACGCAAATGATGCCTATCAACATTTCCGTGAAATCGAGAATTGTCGAAAACATCCATATCGGGGTCACATGTTCTTCATATGAAGTTCAGGTTTATACTAGCCTTTTCCGCGAGTTCCGCTACGTATTTGCATGGTCCTACAAAGAGATGCCTAGCATCGATCCTAGTATAGTGGTGCATGAGATTCCTACCTACCCTGGTTCGAAGCTTGTTTGTCAGCGCCTTCGTCCTGTGCACCCTAGAAAGGCTGCCGCCAGTAAGGGTGAAGTTGAAAAGCTTCTCAATGCTGGTTTTATCTACTCGATTCCCTTGACAGAATGGGTGTCCAACATTGTCCGTGTATATAGGAAACAGGGTACCATTTGGGTTTGTGTTGATTATCGAGACATAAATTGGGTCTGTCCTCAGGATAATTATCCTACTCCCTTTATCGATCAAATCATTGATGATTGTTGGGAGTGAGATATTTTCCCTCATGGATGGATTTTTTGGCTATAACCAGATTAACATCCTCCTGACCAATCAACATAAGATTGCCTTCATCTGTCCTTGGGGTACTTTTGCATACAAGAAGCTCCCTTTTGGCTTGAAGAATATTGGGGCCACGTTTCAATGGGTGATGCCATATGCTTTTCCCAATATTAAGCACATCATTTAGCCTTATCTGGATGACCTTCTAGCTCATTCAGCTAAACGTAAGGACCACCCTGACCATCTTCGTCAGATATTTCTTCATTGTCGACGCTATAACATATGGTTCAATCCGCATAAGTGCGTCTTATGCGTCGATTCTGGTAAACTCTTAGGGTTTATCATTTCCAAAGATGAGATTTGCCTCGATCCACTTAAAGTTGAGGCTCTCATCAATCTCCCCTCTCCATCCTCATTACATCAACTGTAGAGTCTGTAGGGGAATGATAATGTTTTGCACCATTTTATACCTAATTATGCCGAAGTGGCGAAAGGATTCATGTGGTTACTAAAGCAGGGTGTCCCATTCCTTTGGGATGAGATCGCCAAGAAGTCTTTCAATGCTATGAAGATGTTTCTTGTCAATGTTCCTATATTTTGTCCTTCGAACCACCATCGCGATTTTTCCCTTTATTTAGCTGTCGCTTTCAGCACGATTGCCATGGTTTTGGTGCAATACGATGATGACGGTGATGAGAATGTTATTTAATACCTTTTTCATAACATTCTCGATACTGAAACATGCTATGCTCACGTCGAGAAGTTAGTGTTGGCTATGGTTCAAGCAGTTCAACGTTTTCGTCATTACATTTTGCTAAGTACTGTGATTGTGATTTCTGACTGTAACCCTATGACTTATATATTGTCTCAAAAATTGCTGGGGGACAAGTACTCGAAGTGGATTGTCATCCTCCAAGAGTTCGATTTGGATTTTACTACTACCAAGTCGAAGAAATCGCTTGTCTTTGCTGATATGATATGTTCTCTCCCCTTTGACTCTGCTCCGTCTGAATCTGAGGAATGCATTCCAGATGATTCACTTTTTTTGATTATCACCCTCGATCGTTGGTATGGTGATATCATCGTATATCTTCAGACTTCTAATTTTAGATATGAGTTGACAAAGGATGCTCATTGACGCATCTGCCATTAATCGCAACCTTATCGTATAGTCGAAGATACACTCCACTGCATCGGAGTAGATTCCATTCTCCGCCGGTGTTTGACTCTCGAGGAGACTGAGAAAGCCCCGAATGATTGTCATAGTGGTGCCTATGGCGGTCACATGTCTAGTTATGCCACTGCATAGAAGATTCTTCGTGCTGGATATTTCTAGCCCTTTATCTTCAAGGGCTTCATTGTTGTTGTTCGAAAATGTCACGATTGTCAGATCTATCAGCGCAAGATGCGTGCGCCGCCTACACATCTCCACCCTCTCATTACCATTGGTCCCTTTGCAAAGTGGGGCATTGATTTTATGATGTGTAACCCTCACTCGGACAGGGGGCATGCTTATATCATTGTAGCCATTGACTACTTCACCAAATGGGTCGAAGCAATGCCTACACTTGTCGCCGACGGTAAGACAACAACTCAGTTCATATTCAATCACATCATTTCTATGTTTGGTGTCCCTCAAGCCATCATTGTCAATCATGGTTCCCATTTTCAACATTATATGGTGGCAGAGTTGACTTCCAGGTTGGGCTTGCGTCACGACATCTTAACGCCATACTATCCTTAGGCCAATGGCCAGGTTGAAGTCGTGAATAAAGTTCTTGTCACCATGATTCAATGTATGATTGGGATGCACAAATCCAACTTGCATCTCATGTTATTTTCGACTATTTTGGATTACCAAACCTCATTTAAGGATGCGACTAGATTCACTCTATTTCAACTTGTTTAGGGTCTGGAAGATACCCTTTCCATTGAGTGTGAAATACCTTCACTCAAGTTGGCTATTGAATTGCTACCGAACACTTCACCAGAAGAAGAGCTTCCTCTCTACCTAGAAATTCTGGATGAAACTCGTCGCTTGGCTTCTTTCGTCATTGAGGCACAAAAGAAGCGGGTCAAAGCTCATTTTGACCAGTCAGTTTCCCCTCGCTCCTTTGTAGAAGGAGACCTTGTCCTCCTGTTCGACCAAGCTCATGATAAGATGGGGGAAAGAAAATTTCAACCCATGTGGTATGGGCCCTACATTGTTAAACGTGTCTTGCGGAATGGGGCCTATTAGCTCATTGATTCAAAGGTCATCCTCTGGATTAGCCCAAAAATGGCTTGTATCTCAAAAAATATTATGCATGAGTCATTCGTGCATGTTTTGTGTACATAGGTATTCTTTTCATTTTTGTACATTTTTTGGCTTGGTGTGCTTTGCAAGTTTTTTCCTACTTATTGGGTCGTTGCGTATTATGCAGATGTCTATTACCCCTTATGTTGGTTTCACAGATGGTGCTTCCCGCAGTACTCGAAACTTGTCTTCTGTAGCCTGGATGATTTATGATCCTACTGGTGAGTTGATAGATCTACAAGGTATTTGTCTAGGATGAACTACAAACAATGTCATTGAGTATAGTGTTGTCATTGAACTATTAACTGAGGAAATTACCCTTGGCATTCATGCATTGGTTGTAAATATGGACTCACAACTTGTTTTTCTTCAACTTAATGTACACTATTCAGTTAGAAACCCTCAGATTTTAAGGTTGTATTTACGTGTTCATTTGCTAGAAAGAAATTTTGATTATATTACATATCAACATATTCCTAGGTGAATGAATGCATTAACTGATACAGTGGCTAACATTGTATTAGATAGACATTTGTGTAATATGTAAAATCATCATCACATGAAAAATATCCATATAGGAGAATATATATATATGTATGTATGTATGTATGTATGTATGTATGTATGTATGTATGTATATGTATGTATGTATATGTATGTATGTATGTATGTGTATATATATATACACATACATATATACATACACACACACACACACACACACACACACACACACACATATATATCAAATGTTTGCATCAGTGTGCATCATAAGTTCAAAAATATGCGTGTTTATGTTACATCGTGAGACATCATGTCTCTCAAAAATATGCTGGAATAAATCCTAGGTGTCTAATTGGCGTGATGCACATGATAGCATGTCACTACTCATAGAAGTGGCCTCAGCAAGCGGTGAACTCGGTTTTACATCCCTACAATGTGTCTCTGGTATGCATGGGGAACATCATCGAATTGCGCATAGTTCGGGACCCCCTGAGAGATTCCCTCCAGGTTGCGTATGATTTCCTCCTCCTCGCCTCCCTCACCATGAGGGGCAATATCAAAGTTGTGAGGGACTCACCTTGCTATCAGAGACATGCCTGCAGGTCTTTCTAGTCCAACATCTGCATAACATATGGATTTAATGTCAGAACATACATACCAAAAAAAATCATAATACTCATAAAAAATAAAAAGTGAGTCTTACCAAGTGCTTCTTCCCAATTCTCTCCTTCTATGAGTGGGAGGTCCGAATCACTAGTGAAATCTATGCTAGAGTAGGGCCAGTCCTCCACGACAATCAACTGTTGGCGGAGCCAATCAAAGAACTCATGCCTCTAGGACATTCGTTGACCGCCCCCTGACCTTGGCATCAGCATTGCCCAATGGGCCATCCATGGCTCCTGTGCTGGTGGTGTTGGAACTATCACTTCTTGTCGCTAGAAAATTGGTAGTCATTCCAGGAAGAACGATACCAGGATGGATCCATATCCAAACTATTTTAGTTTAGTATTCTTGCATTTCGTCAGTTGACGTTTCATATTGATCATCACTGCCTCTGCCCAGTTGTAGAGGGTTGGTGTCAAACAATCTACTTCAAGAAGGAGTTGTGTTTTTTTTCTTCGTGTGGTGCTTGCAATCCCGCAGCTCGCGTGATGGTGTGTAGCACTACTTTTAGTGCCAATTCTGGGATAGTTTGGATATCCACTTTCCCACTTCTTGATCCTTTATGTGCCCCTCGACATACCCTGTCGATCACCATGCTCATGTTCTCCATGGTGGGCAGGGTGTCGGTCAAGACTGGTATTTCCCCCCTTTGCGACAGTCCTGTTATGAAGTAAATTTTTGAAACACCAATTTCTAGTTCCTGATCATGAAGATTAAATTTTTCGTGATCCTCATCTCAAATACTGATCAAGTATTGCAGTAGCTTCGGTTGAGTGCCGAGGCACGATGTCATGAAGAATTTTTTGAGTCCACAGTCTTTGAGAGCTTCCATGCATCTTTCATTTTCCATGGCAATCTCATCTTCTTCACTGTGATCCCGTTCTTTCCATTCGATCACCATTTTTCTGCTTTACACCTGCAAACATGTTCACATGAACTTCATTAGCCAAATTAAAACTTTTTCTTCATGAAAATTAGGCCTTCTTGCTTGCATTGTGAGCTTAAAAAGGTTTGCGCAGTTCGCATGACTGTTTGGGAAATAGTCGCGCAAATGGGTGCGCCCCAGTTCTGAAATCTGGGCGATTGGCACAAGTCTGTGCTCGATACTCGTGCCAACAGTCGTGCCCTATTTTTTTCAATTTCCCCCATAGAATTCCAAATTTGGGGTTGTAGGTAACAAAAGAGGAATTAAAATGAAGGGAAGGATGTCGGCTCTTACCTGGAACTGATAGATTCGAGATTGATCTACTGGATCGCTCACAATTGTTGCCGCAAAATCACAGTCTAAAATGGGTAACTAGTCTCTAAAAGTGAAAAGTAATTATTTTTTACCATTCTTGGCATTTTATAACTTTTCAGAACCCTAATTAGGTTTCAAGAAATTTTTTTCAATTATTACGTTATGTTATTTCGATAAATGGCTTTTACGTGTGTCTCTTGTGCAGAAACAAGTATTTAAATGAGATAGCGATGAAGTAATGAGTTGTATTTTATACTTTTTCAGACTCGGTAAAAACATGAAAAAGTCACTACTAGAGTAATCTTTCAGCTCTTTTCAGACTCCCTAAAATTGAAAATATTGCCAAGACTCTTGTCGTTTTGAACTCATTAAAGGCTTCGACACGATATCTACCCAGTATACGTTTACCCCTTTTTTGGGCTGGGATAGATTATTTAGGAAAAAGGAATACCTTAGCCTATCACGACTAAGAGGTTCTCTTGGGTATTGTTTTCTACCTTTTCAAATCTAAGGGACTATTTACGAAAAGGGACTTGCTGGAGTTTTCTTATCCGCTTCTTTTCAAAGTCTCTAAATTTGAAAAGATGTCGAGTTCTTCCTTTGTTAGACTCGTTAAACCTTGATGACATCGGACACCGTCACCATGACGTTCACCTAGCTCCTCCTTCCTAGGGCTCGTAAAATGTACTAGGATGTATTTTTCTGAAGGAAAAGTTTACATTGCTAGCATATGCTATCCTCTTCAAGCTTGTTTTTCAAAAATAATTGGGGTACTCGCGATAAATGATGGGGGGAAATCGAACCAGTTTTTAGTCATTTCAGCAGTATGTCGCTCTTGAACACAACACTCATCTACATTGGTGTCGGGTTGGGGACATCTCATTTCGTCATGTTTTCCTACATGGGTTTGGGTATTCTATTTTGACCTATCATCTACTCTTTGCCACATCATCATGACCTTAGATCCCTTGATGTCGAATACTGCCAAATCCAGTGTCGTGTCGTTGATATGTTTAAGAGAAGTTTACCTCTACAGTTTTCAACATTCCTCTAATTCTTTGTTCGATCCCGATTCATTATCATTATGTTCCTCTGTCTCGTGTCGATGATGTGGGAAACATTATGGCCCTCCCTCGACCAATTTTCTTCTTTTCGAATTCAGTTCATTATCTAGGAAGTTGACCTAGAGACTCCCTTCTGGTACCTTGGAGCTTGCATGCCTCAATGGCAAGTTCTTCACATTCGACAACAGGTCCACATCATTGGCCTTCGATCGAGTGATTCTACGGGTATTCAACGTCAGATCACTGTTCACATTCTGTGGATTGTACCTATTGTACCTTGAGATCCATTGTGATTATTGGTGGTTTCTCTCGTGCCTATTAACAACTTTCATCATTGGCTAGTAATCAGGTGACTTTCTTGCATGTTCGACTTCAGCTCACATATTTGCATGCTTAAATTTGTACTTGTTCGGGTTGAGATGGAGTGCAAGACCCTGGGTTTTGTCTGATAAGATCCAGACTACAGTATATTATGGTTTATCATGAATTTATAACATGAATATTTTGATTGGATGGTTGCGATCATACCCGAGTCTATTTGTTGATCCTTACTACTGGGTGGTTGCGTCCATACCTCGGATCTCAGTTTATATATGTACTCTATTATGGATGGTTGCACCCATGCCACATGTTCATGTATCAAATAGATCAGTTGTATTTGTAATTGCAGGTATTTCGACAGTGGTGTTTGGTTCGAACGTGTTCTCGTAAATCATTTCACCCCTTCCTCTCTCTCGAACCTCATGTTTTAGGGGGCATCTGTTACATATAATTTTGTCACTGTCCCTACAGTCCTTGTCCCACACATTGGAGGATCATTTCTATGAACAAAAAAAAGTGTCATGCCTTACAAAGACCATCATTGCATCCCTTGCCATGAGGAAAACATTCCTTCTCTTGACAATTTCCTTAACAGATCGTCAGAAACACATGTTTTTTCCTTGGCGCTAGTAGACTGTTATGCCCTCGCACCAATGAGGGAGATTAAAACTGTGCCCTGCACCCATTGGTGCTCTATCCTAGTGAGCTACCCCCACCAACCTATTTATGGAATGTTTTTTAAAAATAGAGGTGAAGTTTCCATCATAATGACTTACTGGGTGAGTCATCTAGAGTGTTTCGACTGAATAACCATGGCCTCCCTCCTTTGGCCTCTGGTTTCCACCTTTTGGGAAAACCTCCCAAGGGATAAGGCCTCCCTTCCACCATTGTAGGGATCCCAACCTTCTCCTCTCCCTCTATAAATAAATCCATCTTCCATTTATGAGCTAACTAAACTAAACATAATATAGTTGAAACGTTGAAGAGAATTCTTGAACATTTCGTTAGAAAGATAAAACAAAAGAGACCTTTGTTGAGAGAGCTTAGGCTTGTGTCCTCAACCCATTCAAATTCCCTGATGATCCATCGAGACACGCTTCAACTAAACCCCACTGAAGGAGGCTGCAATTTCAAGGCTCCGGTTGTAAATCTTTCTTCTATTTATACATATACATGCTTATTGTCTGGTTCCCATCTTGCGTTAATGTGTTTTATTTGATGAAATATGCTTAACCCTCCTTGGCTGGTTAGTTGATTATGAATGAAATCATTTTTGTGTATGCTTATCTTGTTTGTTGATATTCATGCAGGTATCCGAGCACTGTTGCGGAAGGATTGGGACCCGTCGAGACAGAGATCAAGAGGCCACCACCACTACAACGACGACAGCGTTGGACTCCAGGTAGGTCGATCTACCCTGTCCTTTTCATTCATTAGTTAAGGAACTTACACTTTAGATTTTACCTTTATTGCTAGAACCTCTATAGGGCTAGAGGGATCGTCTTTGTCTGCAGAGAGGATTCACCTTCCCAACAGCATGGATTGCGCAGTGGAGGTAAGCTGTTTGTAGATAGTAAATTGGCTAAGGAACTTGCCAATTTTTGTATGACAGTGTGAGACAGTTAGCTCATGTACTGAGAGCTCTTGGATTAGAGCTTTGTATGTAATTGTTTCATGATCCATGATATAATACATAATAGAATATAGTGGGGTTTTTAGCTATAATATTTCCTCGGGTAAATTATCTGTGTTATGTGTGATTGATCTTTCTTCATGATATTGTAATTGGTGATTGTGTTTTAAATTCTGCAAAGTTTTGTAGAAGCAATTTTGTATTTAAAAATAGAATATTTTTAGATCTGAAGAATCCAGGATATACATGCATTTTGTATTAAATTTCTACATGGTATCGGAGCATAGGAGATTGTAGTAGTGAAGCAGGAGCTAAGTTTCTTGGTGGAAAGAATTTGAATTTGCAGAAATACTTTCTTGGTGCTACAATTGATTCAAGCTCGAAATGGCTTTCAATGGCTTGAGGTTAGAGTATGCACTCGAGGGAAACTTGAACTACATTAATTGGAAGGACAGGATGGAGGAAGTGCTCGAAGACAATGGCTTGAAGGAATTCATTGATAATGATGTTCCTAAGCCCACTTCGTCAGATGCTTCCAATCTTGATGCATGGCAAAATAAAATGGCAAAGGCGAGGAGGATTCTGTTAGAGGAGTATGGGACCACATTGTCTCAAGCCTCCATGGGAAAGGCACACCATATGATATGTAGAAGGCTTTGACAGATCTATTCCAAAGAAGCAGTGACCATAGGAAATTGGTGCTCAAAGATAAAGTCGGGAAGATCAAGATGAAAAAGGGTGACAACATTCCAAAGTATCTCACAAAGTTTTTCCAATGTCGAGATGAACTGTGGAGTGTGGTAATAACTGTTGCTGATGATGATTTGGTGAGATTGGCTCTCTTGGTACTTCCTAAGAGTTGGCACAGTTATTAAGACTCTGTCAACGGATGGGAAAAATTGTCGGACTAGGAATGACTGTGGTTAGATCTGGTGAAGGAGGAGTTTAGGCAGAACACCAAAGATGGCTCTTCATAAAAGCATGATGATGAAGAGGATTTTGCTTTGGCTGCCAAGGCGAAGAAGGGGAAGGGGAAGAAATTTCATTCTAAACTTGAGTCTAAAGGTAAGAAGCTAGATATGTCCAAGGTGAATTATTTTCACTATCATGAACATGGGAATCTTGCTACTAACTGTCTGCAAATGAATAAAACAAGAAGTTTGTTGGAGCTGCAGCTAGTAAGGCCCTTTCCTCGCAATTTGAGCTTGACTTCTCTTTGATCGTATGCATGGTGTCAAGTGCATTGGGATCAGTGTGGTATTTCAATAGTGGCACTTCCTTTCACATGACGGGAGATAAGGAAATTTTCAGTGACTTGGAGGATAAATATTTCTAGATGCATATAGAGATGGACGACGATGGATGGTACAATGATATCTGGATTGGTACCATTACCTTTCAGAGGGATTCAAGTAAACCATTTTAATTGAAAGATGTTATGCATGTTATAGGTCTGAAGAAATTTTTTGTCTCAGTCGTAATGTTGGAGGACAGAGGCTATGACATTTTTTTTAGTGATGGAAAATATTTCCTGTGACATAAAACAATGGGTCAAGCCAAGAGGATAGGATTCAAGTTAAGAATCTCTACAAGCTGGAGGTATATGGTTGTGCTACCATGATGGGAAAGGTGGAAAAAGTGGTGAGCCTAGATGAGGGTGAATTATGGCATAGATTATTGGGCCATCTTCATCATGGAACCTTGTAAGTCATGCAAAAAATATCTATTGGATTTCCAATGGGAACACTTGCTCAGTTAGATCAGTGAAAGGGTTGCACCATGGGGAAGTATGTAAAGTCCACCTTTCATGAGAAGTAGAACCATGCTTTGGGGATCCTTGAGAGAGTTCACATAGATGTGTGTGGACCATATTCGGTTGCTTCAACAACAAAACATAAGTACTATGTTATTTTTGTTGATGACATTTCTCGTAAATGTTGGATCTTCTTCATGCAAAAGAAGGATCAAACACTCTCAAAGTTATGTAATTTTAAGGCATTGGTGGAGAATACATCTCTAACGAATTCAAGAACTTCTACAACAAAGAATGAATTCGAAGAGAACTGATAGCACCTCATAACCCACAGAAAAATGGGGTTGTGGAGAGGAAGAACAGAATTATCGTGGGTGTAGCACGAGTGATGTTGCATGATTAGGGCCTACATATGAATTTTTGGGCAGAAGCATGCAACACTGTGATTTATGTGAAAAATTGTTGTCCTCATAGAGTACTTGGCATGAGTACACTTGAAGAATTTTTCACTGGTAAGAAACCAAATGTTTCACACTTTAATATTTTTGTCTCATTTGTTTATGTGCATGTGATCAAGAACACCAGGAAGAAGCTAGAGTTGACTACTGAAGTTGGGATTTTTGTGGGGTACACAGAAACACCGCATAATTATCATGTGTATTTTCCTAACAGTAAAACACTGTTGTGCGACGGGATATAAAATTCGATGAGGGGAAAGCCATGTGGTTGTCGCTTGAGAGGGAGCTATACTTGCATGCAGAAAAGGAACTACTGGTTCTCAAAGATGAGTCTATGAATGTGGATCAACCACAGGAGGAGGTTCATGGAGTTGAGGATTCCACTCACGCAGAGCCAACCATTAGAACTAGCAGAATGCATACCACATAAGCTGATAGGCCAAGACTTGATGCTGCACAGAATGTAGGAGCCCCTACTTCACAACAGACAAAGACAATATCTTGACTGATTTACTGGATACATGGCTCTCATGAGAAAATGTATTGTGACTTAACCATCTTCCTTTCAAGAAGCAGTGCAAGAACCCACATGGGTAGATGCAGTGGTGGAGGAGTATGACTCCATTGTCAAAAATAGTGCTTGGGAAATTGTTCCAAGGTCGGTTGATAAATTAGTGGTAGGTTCGAGATGGATCTACAAGGTAAAGCAAGTCTTTGATGGGAGTGTGGAGAAATACAAGGCCAGATGTTTGGCCTAGGGCTTCTCATAAATCGAGGGGATAGATTATGAAGAGACATTTGCACCTATCACAAGGTATTATTCCATAAGGACCATCCTTTCTCTCTCAGCGAAGATGGGTTGGCGCATTCATCAGATGGATGTGAAAAATGTGTTTCTCAATGGGATCATTAAGGAATAGGTGTACATAGAGCAGCCTGAAGGTTTAGAGATATTCAACAGCGAGTTGCATGTGTACCGACTCAAAAGAGCATTGTATGGGCTAAAGCAAGCACCACGTGCTTGGTACACTCGGATAGACAACTATTTCACTGGACTGGGCTTCACCAAAAGTGAAGCAAATGCAAACCTATACCAAATTATGGTGGAGGGTAATATTTTAATCATTGTTCTTTATGTTGATGATTTAATATTGACTAGTGATGAGCAACTGATACACTCATGCAAGGAGGATCTTGAAAGGGAGTTCAAGATGAAGGACATGGGCCTCCTTCATTATTTCCTTGGATTGGAAATATGGCAATGAGATGGTGAAATTTTTGTGTCTCAAGGAAAGTATGCAAGGGACATATGGGGTAAGTTTCACATGGAGGGCTTCAAACCCATGGATACTCCTCTTTTAGGAAACTGGAGGAAAGAGGATGCTACTTCTGGAGAGGTAGTGGATTCTACTGTCTATTGATAGTTAGTGGGTTCACTAATGTATCTAGTGAATACGAGACCGGACATTGGCTATGTGGTTAACCAGTTGAGTCAAGCTATGGTTAAGCCTACCAAGATATTTTGGAAGGCGGGTAAGCATGTCTTGAGATACCTGAGGGGCACATTAGAGTATGGTTTATGGTACAGACAGATGGATGGAGTGAAGTTGCATGGCTTCAAGAATGTAGATTGGGCTGGAATTCCAATAGAAAGAAAGAGCACAGCAGGAGGGATCTTTAGTATCAGGCCTACAACTATTTCTTGGTACAACAGGAAGAAGAGATCAGTGGCACTCAATTCAGCAGAAGCAGAATACATGGTAGCAAGTCAATATGCATGTGAGGATATCTAGATGAGAAAGATCTTGGTTGGTTTGTTTTTTTCTCATTTAGATCTAATAGTGATTCATTGTGATAATTAGAGTTGCATTAAACTCTTGATTAATCATTTGTTTCATGATATATCTAAGCATATAGATATCCAGTACCATCATCTTAGAGATTGTGTGTAGAGGAGGATCATGTTGCTTTTGTACATTCCCACGAAAGATCATGATGCAGATATTCTGATGAAGGTGCTCACCATGAGAAAATTCAAATACCATAGAGACAGGATCAGGGTGAAGGATAATCCCTTTTTTTTTTAGAGGGAGTGTTGAGATTCGACAAGAAGATCCTAGTAAAAATGAAGCACCTACACTAGGATGGAGCTCAAGCTATTTTTAGGTGTATGTCTATTTGTAGATGTACGTGAAAATTATATTTATATATTTCATGTTTATTTATGATGCATACTATTATTATCCCTTAATATTAGTTGGACAATAAACTATATTCTATTCTCAATGAGCACTTGGAAATAGTTAACTGAAGTGGAAAATCAGTTAGCTAAAGGAATTTTGACTTAAGTGGTTGGTTTGTGGGACATGCGGGTTGACTTAGTTGTAGCTGAGTGATTCGAAGTTGTAACAAAGTTGGAAGTGCAGTTGTGTAAGTTGTAAAGTATTTTAACTCAGTTAAGTGAGTTAAACTCAGTTGTGCTAGTTGTAACTAAAGATACACTAGTGAGAGATAAAGTGAATTAATTATTAATTAATTCACAATTAGTGTCTCACATGCAAGTGAATATTTACTATTATTAATTGCATGCATGTCAGATCCAATGGAGACCCTGTTGACCTCTAGGTGAAAGGGAATTAAACTATTAGTTGTGACATTATCTGGTTGCACACATGCAACCACACTCACATTGGATGTGCCCATGAGGATTGCATAGTCAAGGCAAGCATGATTGCATTCATTCATAATTGTTATCAATAGGGATTGCGCAGTGGAGTCAGGCTATCTGGAGACAGTAAATTGGCTAAGGAACTTGCCAATTTTTGTGTGACAATGTGAGACAGTTAGCTCATGTACTGAGAGCTCTTGGATTAGATATTTATATGTAATTGTTTCATGATCCATGATATAATATATAATAGAAGATAGTGGGGTGTTTATCTATAAGCTTTCCCTGGGTAAATTATCTGTGTTATGTTTGATTGATCTTTCTTCATGATATTGTAATTGGCAATTGTGTTTTAAATTCCGCAAATATTTGTAGAAGCAATTATGTATTTAAGAGTAGCATATTGTTAGATCAGGAGAATCCATGATACACATGAATTTCGTATTAAATTTATACATATCCATTAAATGCAACTTACCTCTGTAAAAACAATCAAAAATCCTGTAAGATCGCCTCATTAAATGCATAAAACCTGCTCCATATAACTGTAAAATCACTTTTTCACCTAGTTTCATTGTTCCAATGACTAGTTTCTCCTTTTGCGCACCACCTATATGCTCTTGTCACACCTGTCTATGCATTCCCTCTGCGCTGCACACAGACAAATGGATTCTTATTCTCTAGCCATATAGTCATTTGGTCGGCATAGGATTGTCCCTATTCGACTTCAGTTGGCTTCCATTGAAATACCCTGGAAGATTCTCATCGCGAAACATGGTTAAGCGCACCACACCTCCATAAGTGATTTCCTTAACAATGTATGGCCCCAACCAATGTTTCCTAAACTTTCTTGGGTGGTGCGCAAACTATCTGTCATATAACAAGACAAAGTCTTCCTCCTTGAACACCTTCTGTTCAATGTGCCTATCTTTCCAGGCCTTTTCGTGCACCTTCTGCACTTGCTGATGGAAGTTAGAAATGAACTGATCCTCTTCTAAGGCAACCAATTGCGCAAGGCATTCCTCCATGATGTCAAGCTCAACCAAAATAGTGAAAGTTGTGATGCGCAGGCTCAAGACGATATAATCCATTGGCATGATTTATTCTTGCCCATTGACCATCCTGAAAGGTGTTTTCCCAATGAAATTATTGCATGTGGTCCTATAAGCCCATAACACAAAATAATTGTGCACATACCAATAATTCTAACTGGCATTACAGATCTTTGTGAGTGCTTTCTCCAAAATTTTGTTGAAAGCTTCTACTGCACATTTTTCTTGAGGGTGATATGGGGTACTCTTCTAGTGATGGATTTGAAATTCCTCTATCAAAGCTTCAATGGTTTCATTAACAAAGTGCGTACACATGTCGCTCATCAATATCTTTGGGCACCCAAACCTAGTCAAAATATGTTCAAAAATTAAATGTGTAGCAGTACCTGTAGTAAAATCCTTGACCGCCTTAGATTTTTCCCATATGGTTACACAATTTGTGGCAGTAAGGATATAGCGCACTCCAGTCTTCTTCCCTGGAGGATTGATAGGTCCAGAAAAATCTATAGCCCATTTATTAAAGGCATTTAGGGCCCCTTGAGGTTGCAGGTTCATTTTGTCTTTGCGCGAGGGCTTCCCCATTATTTGTCATACATCACAGGATCAACAGTATGCATGTGCATCACTTTGCAATGTGGGCCACCATAACCCAGCATTTAAAACCTTCTGTGTAGTAGCCTTCCCTGCATAATGGCCTCCTGCCACCCCTCCATGAGCCTCAGCCAATATATCTTGTCTCTCGTGTTCCAACACATACCTCCTTAATACTTCATCTCCTCCTAGTTTGTATAATTAACCAGCAATCAAGGTAAAATCAGTTGCGCGCACAACCAATTCCTTGTTTTTTTGAACCGAATATTCAACAGGCGCACTTCCAGTGGTCAGAATGTGAATAATATCAGTAAAGTGCTCATCAACCACCTTGATAGCTAAGAGTTGTGCATCAGGTAGTCCCTCCTCTAGATTGGTTGGTTCTTCCCCATTTTCGATGTGTGACAAGTGATCAGGTCCCGCATTCAATATACTAGGCTTCACACTGATTTCAAAGTCATATTCCTGAAATAACAGCAACCATATGCAAATATTCCCCCCCAACACAGGCTTATTAACTAGGTATTACAAAGAATAATGGTCAGTGAGCATCTTAAAGTGTCCTCCTAGTAGATAGTGCCTATATTTTTACAGAGCATAGAACATGGCCAATCCTGCCCTTTCTGTCGTTGAGTAGTTTCGCTCTGCCTCAGAAAACTTCCTACTGGAAAAAGCAACAGGGTGATCAATGTCTCCTTCTCCTGGCTACACTAAAATAGCTCCAAGTGTTATACCATATGCATCTACATGTACATGGAAAACCTTGGACTAGTCTGGGAATATTTGAATAAGTGAAGTGACCATATTCTCCTTCATCAACTCAAAGCCCTTTTGACATTCCTCATCCCAAAAAAATGATACATCCTTCTTCAACAATTTCTCCATAGGCGCAGTGATTAGAGCATAGACCTGGATAAACTTCCTATAATATATGGTGTGTCCTAGGATGGAGCATAGTTTTTTTTCATTAGTGGGGACTTATAGGTTGATGATAAATACTATCTTAGCTGGATCTACCATCAATCCTTGCTGACACACTATGTGACCCAAAAAATTTCCAAAAGGCACGTAGAATATACATTTATTCAGATTAAGAGAAATATGGTGCTTCCTACAAGTGTCAAGCATCATGCGCAAGTTTGACACATGCTTCTTTACCAACCCAAACATTTTCCAATCATCAAAATATACCTCCAATAAATTTTTCATGAATTCTTTGAACACATCTACTAATACATGTGAGAAGATCACAGGTGCATTCTTCAATCCTAAAGGCATGATAGGGTATTGGAAAGACCCCCATTATGTTGCAAAGGTGGTCTTGCTGCGGTCTTCAGGCACAACTATGATTTGATGATACCCTTAAAATCCATCAGTAAAAGAATAAGCCTCTTGTCCTCCCACATTATTCAAGATATCATTTGAAAATGAAGTAGGGAAAGGGTCATGCACACATGCATCATTCAGCTTGTGCAGATCTACACAAATCCTTATCTCTCCTTTGGTATTATTTTCTTGAACCACCATTGGGATTACCCAATCAGGCTGCTCTACAAGCTCAATGATGCCTACATCCACCATATTTTCTAATTCCTCTTTTAATTTTTTCTTATACTTGGGATTCAATGGGTATGGTTGATGCTTGACAGGGCACGCATCTGGTTTTAAATTGATCTTCATAACACCAAGGTCTCATATAATTCCTCTAAGCTCAGAGAAATTTGTGGGAAAAAATTCATGGTACGCTATCAGCAGTTCCATGACCTTCCCTATTGTATCACCATCCCAGTAATCCCTGGATTTTTCCAACTTGGGTTGTTCTTTTGTCCCAATTTTGACTTCCTGTAACTTCAGAGTTTTAGTTACATCTACTATTCCCAATGAGGGCCCTGCACTACGTGCTCCCCTTCGTACTCAGGGATGTTGATATTTCTTGGATCATCTTCATTATCCTCTACTGATATTTTCCTACAATTGAAAAATCCTTACATTTGCGCATCTCGTGCTAGCACAAAACATTCCCTTCGATGTTAGTAGTCGTCAAAGACAAGAGATTATATATCCTATAGAGCTTCATCCAATCCTTCTGATCCCCCAACCAAGACAAAGGTTTATAGGAAATAATCATTCATTGTAACCAATGGCACGTCCCTCGATGCAGCTCTGTTTCCAGATACCAAGTAGTAGGTATTGGTCCCAACGAATGAAAAAACATATGAACCCATTTGTTCCACATATTTTCATTCCAAACCTCCATCCACATGGCTAGGTGCTTGCGTTGGTCTTCCTGACCATAGAAAATCTCAGTTGGTGAGGTAGCAGGAGGCTCAAAGTGCAACGTCATCATTTTTCTACATTCCTCCCAGTCCTTATAAACTCCTTTGTGTGTATCCCACGAATGCACTAGGGTTTCCCGCATAGCCATATCAAGTGCCCAAAACATTCGTTATTCCGGGATAACCTTTTAAAATTTTTCCAGAAATACTATGACACTACTAGAACCATGAAAATAGGGTATTTCTCTTACCTTTGAGGAGATGCATCGAAAATTTTAGTGATCTTGAGGCAATGCAGTGCAGAAACATCATGCAACCGATTCTACCAGTTCTCCATCTCCCTATCCGAATCTAAGAAACACAAACTATCCTTCTCCCAATTCAGCATTCCATTAGTTGTAGGGTTGATTCAATCCTCGTCCCGTGCAGTAAGCTTGTAGATATGATCGACATCATTTCCTTCGCGCACTGTCCTTATATATATATCTCCTTTTGTCGGGTCCAGTGTTACTATCACCCGCATACCATCATTTTCAAATATCATGCTTCTACGCTTCAGGTTGATGATGCCTCCCATATCGATGGCCCAATCCAACCCTAGCAGTGAAAGGTAGGGGTTTGCATCATCCACAATTTGTATCACTTAGAAATCTGTGCGTACCTTTACTCCAACAATATTTACCATAACTTGTGGAAGTATTCCAAGTGGAATGATCTTTTGTTGATTGGCCATGTGTAGCTGAATGGTGGACCATTCTAGCTTCAGTTATCCCATCTTCTACCAGGTCTGCTTAGGTAGAAAATTTTCATCAGACTCTAAGTCTAGGATGACTTGATCCATCTCATACTCTCTAATTTGCACAATCATGCGCATCTCCCGACCAAGTATCTTATTGTTCTTATAAATCTTGTTCACAACCTTAGTCTTAGTTCAAGGCACTTCTTTGTCCCTGCAACTATCTATCAGGGCCTGAAGATTTTCTACTGCTTTCTGATTGCACAATAACTTAATACAGGCTTGTAGGAATGGTTTGACTTCATCATCAATCTTTGATTCCATGATAAACCTTGACGTGGATGCCTATACATTAGTAAAATCCTTCCTGGCTTCAATAAAAGTCTCCTTTTCCTTTTGTAGGTTGAGTCCTTCCTTCTTGTCAGAGGCTTTCCTAATCAATGGCTTTGCATCATCCTTCTTTCCCTCATCTCCTCCAGTGATAGCACCACTGCGTGTAATTATGTTTATACTTGGACCATCATCGCGTGGTTTAGAATTAACCATTTTTATGTTTTTTGTAGGTGTCTTTTGTTGCTTTTCCTACATCCTAGCAATTAAAATAGGGCAATCTTCTATTATATGATCAAATTTTCTATAGTACCCACAGGATTGTCGCGCAGGGTTCAGGTTGTCGCTGGCATAGTGTCTAACATCTCCACAATTATAGCAAATTAATTTTCCTCTTCCCCGAACTGTGCCTCCACCTCTCCCCCCTCCCCTTCCTCTTGCTGGGGATCCTCCACGTCTAGAGGGATATGCTGGTGAATATGGGTCAGCCTTCACTCTGTAGAGGTTAGCACTGTCCATCATTAGGTCAAATGTGTGGTAGTGGTGCTCATCATGAAAAACTGAAGAGAAAAACCTGCACCATTGCTGCTTCAGCTCCGACACATAGCTTCCCAATCAAGGGCAATGGTTTTTATCATGTTTTCCAACTACCCTATGATCAATGCACCATAGTGTGGGAGTACTACTTGGCCCAGCAACATCCCTAGGGCATAAAGGATTCGGCCCCCCTTCCTACATGTAATATGAGAACAAATTAAATTGATCTTTCGTGTGCCCAAGACCCTTATAATGTATGCACTAGACATCTATGCCAACTTCCTTCCCTCTGTCTCTGCGTAGGTTTTGAATCTCCAAGTGCATTACCTCCAACTAATTTTGGATTTGCAGAGTTTTGAACTAATCATCTTCTCTGGGCACAGCTTCCAATTTCATAGAAACTTCTAGAGCTTCATCCAAAGAATCGATCTTTTTTTGATTCATAGGCCCGCGCAGATGTGGCAAGAGCATGGAAATGAACCATTCCTTATTCTTCTTATTGTAATAAATAAATCTTGCCTCACTGTTCGTGCACTTCAGTCGTTGATCAACCTCCCAAACAGATCATTTGGATTTTGTGTGATGTCTTTTAATTTTTTCATGTACTGTGAGTAGGATTTCGGATTCCTAAATTTCTATTTCAAAGCATCCTTAATCTGCGCAATAGTGGGATCAACGTGTTGAGTCATATATCCCATAAACCAATCTAATGTGTGACCTTTAAATTCCATAGCCAGCTACACTCTCCTGACAACATCAATTTTAACATTTTGCGCAGCCATACTGCATTGGCAACAAACCAAAATCTATCCATATCCTCGTCTCCCACACCCTTAAAGGTGGGTAGCTTCATATGTGCAGCCATATCTCCTTCAGGTGGCAGTGGTGGTGGAGTAGGAGATGTCTTACCCCTGTGCAAGTTTGACTATTGCATAGTAAGAGGGCTACCATTGGCGCGCGTAGACTCACTACTCTCTCTATTAGGTGAATTTCTTAGGTAGTTTTATACAGATCTATCACCTCTCTAATTAACTCAATAATATTTTCCATTGCACGTAGTGATTTCTATCTTATCTGAGGTCATTCACTCAGTGTGGCTAAACAAAACACCCTTTTCACACAATAGAATCTTAATCAATAGAGGAAGAGAGCGTATGAATTTACCTCTCAGTCCCTTGAAAATCCTCCTTTTAGCTTTAGAATACGACACAAACTAATCTACTACAAATTATGTCACAAAACCACCCAATATGTTCTCAACCCATTGGTCTACAGTCTGGGTGATGGAATTATCAGTCTTCTCTAATTGTTGGATCAATTCAGATGTTCACTAAGTGACCTTGTCGTATTTCCAACAGGTTTGGAACTCTGCTAATCTTTACAACCACTCCTGTAATTCATGCACAAAGGTCACAAACAATATATCATGAACCTATGTGAAGATATACTTCTATTTCTAGTCTTTAGCAGGCAGTTTCTTACTTCTATTTTGTTAAGGGAAATTTCTTGAATTTTCTTCTCAAACAAGTCTTCTAATTCAGGCTTTGATGGTTGCCACATCACCCAATCTCTCTCAAAATGATCTTGGTCTCGGCAACGGAACCATTTTTTGGCTTGAGGGGTCTTGACCCAGGTTCAAAGTTAAGGTTAACCAAGAAAACCCTCTTACTACTGGCCCTTTTAGTAATGACCTACTTGCGCAAGTCAAAGTCTCACCCGAAGTAGTATTGGGGGGTGTTGGAACCATGTTTCCACACCCTGAGAGAGAATTAAATGATGTGAGCATCTTCAGGTCTAAAACCACTATGATTTGACCTTCACAATAGAAGCCCTAACTAGAAACCCTAACCAGGCAAATTTAGGTCAATTTACGTAGGCTATCCTACGCGTGCACATATACAAATTCTACAATCCCTTCAATAGTCCTTAATACATAGCATTTAATTTCAGCATCAATATATCCATTCATTTATCATTCATATAAGGTATAAGACAGTTGCGTAACTGATCCAAACATAGATAACACAGTAAACACAGATCATAAAGCAAAAGACGGATGTAGTTGATACTTAGATTTCTTTTAAAATGTTCCTTTATTCATTCACAGTTTAGATCCTCCCTATAATACTTTCATTCTACCCGCGCACATAGCCAGCGGGGTCCGCACATAGCAGGACTAAAGTCTCCCCACACATAGCCAGCATGTGCCTTCTAAACACATACAAGTTCACCTTTTAGCTTAGAATTCAAAACATAGTTCAGACTTCTAACTTCATGTTTTTTTACTCGACTCAATCTAGACTCATATTTATATATTTATCCTGCGCTCATCTAAGGTCTACAAACTATGTTTTTCAGCCCCTAGTTCTACCCTTTTACCCATTACAATTCATGAGGGGCTTTGACCTACCCCAAAGCTCCTTGACCTGTGCTTCGCTTACTGTGCACAACTTAACTTACAAAAACTTACAAAAAATATAGTATTTTTATCCAAAATTCGGTCCTAAGGGACCTCGCCCCAACAATGGACCCTGCAAATATTGTTTTTATTATAAACTTGGAACCACCTAAAATATTGAAACAACTGCGCACGACACTTGGACACATTGGCTGCTACAAAATTTTTATAAAGGGGTGTGTGTAGATAACTGCACCAATGGAGAAGTATTGAAGAAAGATGTCACTTTTCATTGGGACAAAGAATGCTAGAAGAGCCTTGATATACTGAAAGAGAAGATGATGACTACACCTATTCTAGTTTTCCCAAAATGTAATAAGGAATTTCATGTACATGTCGATGCATCTTGCATAGCATTGGGTAAGATACTCGCACATCTAGGAGAAGCAGAATTTGATAACCCCATATCTTTTTCAAGCAAAGAATTCTCCAAGGCAAAGAAGAACTATTCTACAATAGAAAGAGAAGGATTGGATATGGTATATGAATTACATAAGTTCAGGTATTATTTTTTGGGAGCGCACTTCAAGATGTTCTCTAATCATTCCATGCTGAAGTATTTGTTGAATAAGCCTATTTTAGGAGGAAAAACCTGTCGATTGTTGTTGTTGTTCTAGGAGTATGAATCTAAAGTTATAGTCAAGCTAGAAAGATTGAATGTTGGGCCTGGTCATCTGTAAAGGATAGATATAGGAGAAGAACCCACAAGCATTGAGGATAACATGCCAAATACATAGTTATTCACAATCAGGGTCGTAGATGATCACTTCACAGATATTATTCAATTTTTGATCATAGGAATGGAGCGTGTGGAGTACACTATGTAGAAAAAGAAGGAGTTGGTTGTCTAAGTAGCTTATTTCTCATTGATTGCAGGACATCTACACAAGATGGGACTAGATGAAATACTACACAGATACGTCCCTAAGCATGAAAGACAGAGTATTTTGGCAGAAGCTCATGGAGGAGTTGCAGGAGGACATTATGTAAGAAAGGCCAATGAGCAGAAGATATTGAGAGCTAGGTTATGGTGGCCCACAATGCATAAAGATGCGAAGGAGTTTTTTTGAGCTTGTGATACATGCCAACGAACATGAAAGCCATCTAGAATGGATGAAATTCCCTTAAATCCAAAGGTGATGTTGCAAGCATTTGACAAATGGGCTATTGAATTTTTTGGACCCATTAACCCACCAGGAAAGTAGACTGGTGCAAGAGACATAATCACTGCAACTGATTATTTGACGAGGTGGGCCGAGGCAAAGCCAGTGAAGGATTGGAGTGAAAATAATGTTGCGAAGTTCATATTTGAATATATTTTGTCTAGATATGGGTGTCCAAAGATCTTAATAAGTGACATGGGTTCAAATTTCTTGCATAAGACAATTGAGGCATTGACTGAAGAATTTAAAGTGTACCATTTGAAAAGTACACCATATCATCCTCAAGCGAATGGGATAGTTGAAGCTTTCAAAAATATTATTGTGAATGCACTCACAAAAGTGTGTAATATGATAATTCCAATAGTGTTATCAGCATACAGGACAATATGCAAGAAAATGACAAGAAAAACACCTTTTAGGTTGGTCTATGGACAAGAAGAAGTCTTGCGTATGGAATATATAGTGCCAAGTTTGAGAATTACAACCTTCAGAGACATGGTAGACCATGATACAATGGAAGAAAGGATGGATCAATTGCTTGCTCTTGAAGAAGACAGATTTATAGCAAGTTTTCATCAGTAAGTGAAAAAAGAAATGGACAAATCTTGGCATGACAAGCACATCAAGCAGAAGACATTCATAGAAGGAGATCTTGTATTGTTGTATGATATAAAATTTGCGAAGTTCCTAGGAAATTTTAAAACACATTGGCTGGGACCATATATTGTCAATAATGTCTTTGATGGAGGTGCAGTTCAACTCGTGAAGTTAGATGGTCAGTTGATGCCAGGATGAGTGAATGGTAGCAGACTGAAGATATACAGGGATGGATATATCCCTGGAACTTCGCACTAACATGAATAAAAGGGGGAAGTCTTAGTTCCACTTGGAGTTGAAATTGGGCACTGGACTATACACTACTCTAGAGAAAGGGGCTTCGCCGAAGGAAGACAACTACGTGATATTCATGAATGTGTTGAAATATGAAAATAATTGCGATGAGGCATGGATTGTTGTGACACAAGGGAAGGTTCGTCAAATTTCTCGATAAATATGACCATTGGAAGCAAAAATTTGATGTGAAAATAAAATTTCCATTAAAAGGAGTGAGGGAAACACATTTATTAGGCACAAATGGTCGAATCTAGCGCCATATCTGCATTAAATGAGTCAAAGAGTCAAAGTTGATGATAATCATGAGGTCCAAAATTCCAATTCGTTATAAAATCAAGGTCCCACTACACATTTTGACACTTTTCTTCTTGAGAATTCAAATTGAGAATTTGTGCATAGAGTATCTGGTTGTATGTCTCAGAGTAATTTTGAAGAAATTTCCAGACTTTTTTTGAGGAAAGGATTTTCAAGAATTATGGAAGCATAGGGAGGTAAAGATGCATAATCATGTGTACCAATATATCCAAGTCACCAAAGTTCGGTGTGAAGGCACACAACCATAGAAGAAACACAAATGAAGAAAAAGAAGGAAAAGAGGCCAGCTACAACCCCTGGAGTTGGAAGATATCCAAGAAGGAAAGTAGCCAAGGAGTAGCGAACAAGTGAGGAAGAAACTGACATACCAGAAGTGAAGATGCCAAAAATTGAGGTATAAGATGTTGGCATTATGATGCATGTGTTTTGCTTGATGGAAACCCACTTGTAAAATACCAAGTATATGGTTTCTGGATAAGCTAGGAGGTGACAAAGTGATGGAACATAATGACATAATTTTGGGCCAGAGGATTTGCAGATTAGAATCAGAAGATGGAGAAAGATACATAATTGAAGAACTATAAGCAAGTTAGTAAAGGAAAAGTTGTGTATACATGCGGGTACGAAGAATCAAAATAATGTATGTGCTAGCACACTAATTTTATAATACCAGTGGTCTTTACCATGGTATTACCCCACAATATTGAGCACAATAATGGTTATTTGATCTCGTCCAAGAATACCATCGACTCTTGTGTGGTTTTGGCTCATGGTATTGGCTAAGGCTCAAACTATATAAGGAGGTGAAAATCATTGTGCTAGGTGTGCATGAGTAGGTGAACTGAATGAATACTTCAATATGAAGTGTATATGTATGGAATGGGATATATTCATTTGATAGATCCAATATAATGATGCACTCATGAATATAATGATGGATCGGGATCTCTAGAGCTGAAATGACTATGTATTTGCATGATATGTTTATAAGTTGTTTATAAGTGTGGTATGGCACATGTTTGATGTAGTGAAGGATATGATCTGATTAAGTTTGCAGTTCTGAATTTTTTGCGCATTCTTGAATTATTTACAGATCTATATGCAAATTCGACTCAAGAAAGGTGTGTATACACAGGTTCGGTTCTGTATAGGCGTGTATATATTCAGTAATATATTGAGATCGATATGCAAGTTGGGTTCAGAATAAGTGTGTACATTCATGGATACATCTTCTGGAAGGCATGTATGCAAGCCAGGGTTTTGCAGAAGAATGCTGAAGAAAATGTCTGATTAGTTTTTTTTTTTTTTTTCCTGTTGTTTTTCAATTATGTCTTCCTATAGATCTAGGTTGTTTTAAGATTGATTATGTTGCTAGATGATTAAGACTAAATATTAGTTATCGATTGATTGAAAATTGATTGATGATGCTAACTATATGAGGGCTTTATAAAACTAACAAAATATGTCAGAATATCTCTGATCAATTCTGAGTCTGAGTCAACAGTCTAAAATTGATATATTGATATCTATATGCAAGTTTCTCCATATAAAATCACGTATACACATGGGTTTTCGTAAGTAAAGTAGCATATACATTTTTTCTTATTAATGATCAGGGTTGTGGTTGATTCAGTGTGTTGCTGCTGTAGTCTGGGTTCAAATTTTTGGTCTGGTTACAGTGATCTCACTGTTTTATTTGAATTGGGTTGATTTTTACTTTAGTTGATCTACAAGTTGTGATGTGTTAAATATATTGGAACCAGTGTGAAAATTTATGAAATGTGGTCCACGATGGTGTTGAGGATTGGAACCTTCAGTGAGGAAGTAGAACCTTCCCGCCAATAGGAGATGGTGATCAGATTAGGGGGTTGTAGCTCCCTTCCAGTGGTGGTTGGTAAATGAGATCAGGGGGTTGTAGCTCCCCTATAGTATCAGCTGGAGAACGAGTGAAGGTTGTGGCCTTCTGCAAGTGGGTGCCTGTGTACTGGTATGAATATGCGCCCATACGAGATTGTAAGCAGTTTTCTATATAATAAATATTGAAGACAGAGACGACAACAATGGTGTTTTTCTCCCACATTGGGTTTCCACCTTAAATCCTAGTGTTCATGTGTGTTTCTTATGTGTGATGATTTATTCTATTCTTACTACAAATGTTGACTGGTTACTAAATGTCTAATGAATCATTAATGCATTGGTCTAGGTAAATTTATAAATATTTATCTGAATTATAAGTTGATTTATCATATGCTAGTTTCCTGAATTAAAGTCACGTGCATACACTGATTATCTTAAGTAAAATCACATATAGATTTCATTACAGACAAGTAAAATTTTGTGTGAGTTTTTAATACTAATTCTCCCCCCCCCCCCCCCTCTTAGTTTTTTTCCCAACATAATATGTAGAAGTTCTGTATGTTCTACCACCATATGTAGCTTCAAGGAAGCCAGGTGCTAAGCCAGTTAAAGACCATGACAATGTGAAGTTCGATGTCTTCACACCACCGCTGCCCAAAAAACTACCATTTGAAGGAGAACCACTGGAGAAATTTCTGCAGCTGAATATGGAGAATAGGACTTTAATGACCAAAGAAAGTACCCCCAATTTTAGCCAAGTAGGTACCTACATCAATTCTATACCTGGATAGTAGATTCACTAGGTTGGAGCCACACCAATCAGTGAAAATATTACAAAGGGCAGGTATGTTAAATATGTTGAATGTGCCACACTTCAGTCAAAGTGCCATCAACACTATATGTGTTCGACAACTTTTATATTTAGTGCATGACAGGTACCTCTACCTCAGAGAGAGGATCCCAATAGACGAAATTCTAATCAGAAGAACCATCGCAAGAATCGAGCTGAGGAGTTCATGGGAAAAATTCAGGATAAGGCAATCCCTAACGACATGAAAAATAAGTATCAACTCATAAAGAAGTAAACAGGATATGACATAAATTCTATCAATGAAAAATGGGTGCACTTCATCCCACACATTCTTGCAGTGAAAATCATGCACAAATGTAGAGTGAACGAAGTCTTAGCAGTCATGGTCTCTTTAGCCACACAATGCAGTAAACGGGTTTAATTTAACTGGGCCGACTATCTATGCAAGAATTTTTTGGAGGATTGACGTGAAGCACATGAGGAAGGGAAAAATTTTCACTATGCATGGTTAATGTTGATCATCACAGAAGTAACCATCAGAGTCATAGCTTCTTACAATCAAACTAGATGTGTGCAAAGCTACGAGGTATGCCTCACTTTGCTTTTCCAAAGAGACGACGTACACACAAGAAAACAAGACTTTTTGGGTCTTGATGGAGATGGATTTGCGCATGGTGGTGAATCAGAATCCCAATCTGTCACCCATTTTGTTTGAAAAGTACCAAAATATTGCAGAGTTTAATGTTGATTTCCATAGGGCTTACGTCAAGGCATGAAAGAACCTAACAGGGACATGGCATCCTTTTCCATATTTGGTCACAAAGGATGACCTTATGGAAGTCGTAAAGCGATGGTCGATAGACTGGATGACTCCAACCATTGGAGACACTAAGACAAAGGTAGATACTACATAACACATGGGAACCAGTGGAAAGGACACAGAGACAAGGAAAGATGTAGAGCAAGAAACAAAGAAGGATGAGGAAGAAACCGAAGGAACAAAGCCAGATTAGGGTGGCCAAGACCCTCCTATGATGTAGAGCCAGAAGATTCACCATTTATCATAAGGAATAGGGTACCTACAACATCTACGCCAAGTGTGCAGAAGAAGTAGAAGGTAGATCGATCCAAATGCGCAAAGCCAGTGGTCCTCGCTAAAGGGGACATTGATGAAATTGGAGACAAGGTACAACACCTCACAGAAGAAACATGGAATAGAATCAAGGATCAATAAAAAGAAGTATCGATAGAAGTGTAGGAAGGCATCTAGGAACTGAAGGTGTTGGCACAAAAAATGAGACAACAAGATCATCTAGCCAGCCGAAAAACATAGAAAAGTCAATTAGCGCAACAAGAGTGCTGAATAGAGACGCAACATGTTTTGAAAATTTTGTAGGTACCAGGAGGAGCACTATAGTTAAAATATGCAGAAGATAGAGAGCTCACCAAGGGAGGGGAAAGTATCAGTATGAACATCGTTGGGCTGCTAACACCAACACTACATGAATTTCACCAAGGGATCATAAAAGAATTAAAAGGTCGAGAAAAACGTATTTTCCAGTAAAAAATACAGGTGAAACAGGAAATAACTATGATGAAGATGGAGCACGATCGGATGCTCAAGGAAAGAGATGAGGTGCTTCAACAATGGTGGAAGTTGGAAGAAGCCAGAGGAAAAACTTGGAGTGAAGTTTCGGACGTCAAGGTCCGCGCAAGAAAGGCACTAGTAGACAAGGTTGCAAAGCTCGCTCTCGCAATAAAGGATTCAAAGGACAACATTAAAAATTTGAAGTTTGAATATGAGGTAAATATTGTTGAGCTGCAAATGAGGCTACAACCATCCATGCCACCAAAAGTCAGAGAGTAGAGGGAATCATACCTCAAAACTGCATTGAAAGGCATCACCGACTCCGTGGAAGAGTGTGGAAAACTATTGGATGACACCATGGATATTTTAACCTCACTGTAGGAGGATCCAAACATTCAGAGAATCAAAGATGAGATGCATACAAAGAAGAAGTAGTTGGATGAAATTCGAGCAACTATGAGGACCTTAGCACTAGTCACACAAAGGCTCACTTGGATCATAATAGGAAAGAATATTCAGATCTAGATTGAAGATATTTGGAGGAAAGAGCACTTGATAACAATGAGGACTCAACCATCGTAGGATGAGGCCACCCATATTTCACAGATAGTGGATGGAAATCTCAAGGAACTATGACAAAGGCAGCAAGAAGTGCTACATAAGACAACCAGACCAACAACAGAGGCACTACTAGAGCAAGTGCGTAACGAGGAAAACAAGGTATCTGAAATACTTCACAAGGATAATTCTGCCTATAAAAGTATTGCAGATAAGGTTCGGGGCACAATAGTTGAGTGACTCAGGATGAGTCACATGTGAGTGTTGGGGGCTTGTTGGGCGCAACCCAACTTGGTCCATTTTTGGTCAAAAGACTCAGCAACTTGAGGAGCTGAGTGTGCGGTACCACAAAGATAAATATATCGCATGATATTTATGGGCTTTTGGGTGGGTTGAAGCCCCTCATTTTGTAACGGGTTTTTGGTTTTAGCTAGTTGTTTTGTCGGATCCCATGGTATATGGACCATGGCTTTGTAATGATGTAAATATATATAAGGCAATGTAAGGCTTTGTCGAAGTCATTTTTGTGATAGTTGATGGGCAGAATTAATTGTAATATATGTCTTTAGTCTATTTTGGGCCTTAAGGGGAGGCTCCACATCTGAGTGCGTAGAGACCTTGAAGAGTCTGCAATTGTGTTCGTAGACCACCTACAGCTATGTGCGCAGGTCAGATAAGTGAATGTACTGAAGATACTTATCATAATAAAGAAGAAATAATTTTGGAGCATGTTCTGTCTTAATGTGTTGTGTTTACCTTTATATTTTTATGCGAAGTAATGATAATGTTGATCATATTATGCTATAATGTATTTATTTTTATATGAATAATGCAAAGTAATTGATTAATCTTAACCACACAGTAGTTTCTTGTATGTTAGAACATTGGTTAAGTATAGAAAAGCAAAGTAAATCCACCTTGCGTAATCCCTCAAGGTTACAGAAACCTGGTTCTGCAACCACCCATAGCCACCTCGAGTGAGACTGCGATATGCTTGAAGTTTGTTGCAGAAAGGTCCAGTGTCTGAGGTTTTTATTGGTGTGAAGTACAAGTTAAACCTGGGTCAAGCCCAATTGATCCAACAGGCACTAAAAATATGAAGCCGGGGGCCAAAATTATGGATTGAATTTGCAACTAGAAAGTTGTCACTTGAAGAATTTGACAAAGATCATCTATTGGAAGGAATGGATGACTTGGTAGTTGGAGGAGGTTTTTTTCTAGGTCTAATAGGTCTTGGATTATCTCATCTTTATTTGAATGTACTAGTGGAAGAGTTGGACTGGGTTTTCCCCTGGTTGAGTGCCTACATCGTGTGTCTCTTGTTCTTGTGGTATTCATATACATATATTTTGGTAATTTCATGATGAAAGATAAACTATTAAAGAAGTAAGGAATTCAACATAATTCACAAGTAATGATCAAGAAAGAGGAATCAAACCCTAATTTCTATGAGCATTGATTTCTCAAAATGGAATCATAGCTAAGGTGGAAGAAGGTTGAAGATCACTTTATTGGTTATCATTTGAGGAAGGGAAAAGCTTACTTGGAAGAAAAGGTTACTCCCTGTATGAAAAGTTATTTGAAGATGGATCTCAATATCATAAAATTTGCAAGAATATGGATTAGAAGTATCATCTAAAATTTATTTGGGAAATTCAAGAATCAAGGATTATTGGTTGCACTTACAAGTATACTTAATGATGACAATGCATGGGTCATTGATAGTGGAGCCTCAAGAAATATCACAGGAGAAAGTGGAAAAATTCATAATCTATCAAGGGACCCATCATAACATGAATTGAAGCTAGGAGACGACAACAACTATGAAGTCAAGGGTCTTGGATACACATCATTGAAGATAGAAAGTGGAGAAAATCTACACCTGAAAAACATCCTTTATGTCACAGGTTTTCAAAAAAAATTACTTTCCATTTCTTGTTTAAAATATAAATGAGATAGGGTTACTTTTGTATGGGGTAAAGTTTGGTTGAGGGAAATTATTCAAGTATTGAAAAGAAAAAGGTTATTAGAGTTCATGAAGGAAGACTATATAGAGTTATAACACCATCTCCTCAAGCCCTAGTTCACATGGAGATCAACTCTATAAAAATTTGGCATAGAAGATATGGGAATATTCACTACAAGATAATACCCTCTCTTAGTCAAATGGTAAAGGGAATACCCAACATCAAGGAAGATCATGAAGGAGTATGCAAGGGATGTGATTTCAGAAATAATACTAGGAAAACTTTTATAAGCAGTGATACAAGGTCTAAGTAGATATTAGACCTCATTCTGATGTGTGTGTGCCAATGTATAATAAATATCTTGGATACCATCTCTACTATGTGACCTTCATTAATGATTTCTCTAGAAATACATAGCTCTATCTTCTCAAGAAAAAGGACAAATTATTTGAAAATTTCAAGGAAATTAGATTTGAAGTTGAGACCTTAGCTAAAATAAAGATAAATACTTTGATATGTAAGAATGGAGGGGAATATACTTCAAAATAGTTGATTGCATATTTTAAATAAGTAGGTATTAAGAGCGAGCTCATTGTTACCTACAATCCTAAGCATAATGGAGTTGCAAAAAGAAAGAATAGAACCATTGAAGAACACATAAGGAGTATCTTATTTGATTAAGATCTACCAAAATTTATATGGGGATAAGAAGACATGGCAATAGTATATATACAAAATAGAATTCCTCATATAATCCTTGATAATGACATCAGAAGAAGCATTCGTAGTGAATAAGCCATGTTTATACCATCTCTGAATCTTTGGATGTCCCACATACATCCATGTTCCAAAATACAAGTGAAAGAATTTGGGCTCTAAAAGAATAGAAGGGATATTTGTTAGCTATAGCCTTTCATTAAAAACTTATAGAATCTACATCAAGGAAGGAAGAAAAAATTAAGTTAGAATGGATTTTATATTTCATGGAAACCATGACTACAAACAATCCAAGGATAGAGCAATCAAATCCGATTAAGAATATGTACTGCTCTTTGAAGAAGAATAGAATCGTGACAAGAAAACTAAAAACCAATAAAAAGAAGAAGGAAAAAGTGAGCCTATTCAACCTATAATCATTCCCGAAATGAAGAAGAGGCAAATTTGTTAAAAGCTACACTTGAAGATGTTGAAGTACATGGAGCAACTAAAGGATGTTTTAGAGAAATCAAAAGAGTGGAGAAATATTTAGGATATGCGACATAAATGACAAAATTAAAAGAAGTAGAACCGACTACCTTTGAATAAGTTGCCCATAAAGAAGAATAAAAGAAAGAAATTTAAGAATAATATCAATCCATCATGAAGAATGGGGTTTGGGAAATCATTCCTAGATCAAGTGACAAATCAGTTTTCACCTCCAAATGGATTTACAAAATCAAACATGTCATTGATGGAAACATAAAAAATTACAAAGCTAGATTCGTCGCAAGGGGTTTCTCATAAAAAAGAGGAATATAATATGAAGAAACATTTGTTCCTACTGCCATGTATAATACTATAAGTTTTTTGGTTTCACTAGCTACTACTATGGGATATTGGAATATCCATCAAATGGATGTCAAAACAAAATTTAAAAATGAAACCATTGATGAAGGAGTATACATTGAACAACTGGAAGGCTTTGAAATAAATAGCAGGGATATACATGTTTGCAAACTCAAGAAAGATCTATATGGATTGAAGCAAGCTCTTAGGGCTGGGTATGCAAGAATGGATGCATGTCTCTTAAGGATTGGGTTTCTCAAAAGTTATATCGTTGCAAACCTCTACCTCAAGAAAGTGAAGAATGAACTTGTTATTATGCCGCCATATTCCTAAGGCTAAAGAAAGATTCCCAACGGAGGTAAACACAGACGAAGATTTTGAATTGGTAGCCAGCCCTACCAAGTCAGAGAGGGCTCTCTCCACAAGGGTCACAACCAGGATGGCTAGAGAAATTAGGGTTTTTAGGCTAGATATTGAGTGCATGGGGTGTTTTGATTTTATTTTGGTTGGGTTATCATTGGATGAATAAATTAGGTCAAGGGAGCTAGGTCAGGGCAAATGAGATAGGGTTGCAAGGATCAATGGGGAAAGGTAGGCACAAGGATTATCACTTAAAGACTATTGTGATGGAATGGTTTTGATATTGAAGAGAAACTACGAAGAGCATGAGAGATGTATTCTTCCTAGACAGAGGAAAATTGACAAACTATGATCAATTCCCAAAAACAGAGCATGAGAAAGCATGTGTTTTGATTATCTAACTTGAAAGAGATCATACTATGGAGATGAATTGAGCATGAATACAATACATTCTAAAATATGATACTGAATAAAAAAAAATGATAAACATCATACCACAAGTATCCCATAAAACAACTGCAACTCCTCTTTATTAGATGACCAAACTGAGTACAATAGTTCCTTGATCAACAAGCTAACATACAAAATGATTCCAACCTTTGAAAATGAGTCAAAAATTGCATGTTATAGGCCTCAAACAACGCCTCCCAACCTCAGGGGTTGAATCCCTAAGAGGAGGAGCTGATCCACCAAATTCTGAACTGAAACCTAGAGTGTAGGGAGGTTAGAGTGACTCCTCCCTAAATTCATTCAAACTAATTCATTTGATTTAATGATAAATTTTACCCAATGAATCTACCCCTAAGTAACTCATCCAAAACTTAATTACATTTACCATCATTAATTAAATGAGTAGAAACATTATTTCTTGAAGAAAAGTCAAAATTTCAGAGAAACTTGGAAAAAATCAGCAAATTGGTAATTTGCGCCCTCCACTGTGAATTTGCGCCCTGGTAGTGTCATTTGTGCCCTCCATGTTCAGGGTCAACTTTGGATGACCTACAGGTGTCCAAAATAGGCCCAAGATGACTTGTTGGAAAGCCCCGCCTGTACTATTTTTGAAGATGCCTCAAGCTCTAAAAATGAAGGTCATTTTCCCCCTCAAAAATTCATTCTCCCAAGACTAGTCTTTTCATAGTGCCTAGGACAAAACAGGGGCAGAAAGGTGATTGTTTGGTGATTTTTTGAGCTTTTCACCTATAAAATCTGAAAACCAAGGCTGGAAACATAGTTTTATGAGATTCATTGATCATTAGGAATCCAATGGTACCTTTATTTCCTGAAAAAAAGTGCCTCAATTATTTGCATAGCACCTAAGGCGCTGCACAAATGACCAAATTTATGCTAAATGTCTGTCAAAAAACTCATAAAATCATTGATTTTTTAGGAAAAATTTTCAGGCCTTCCCAATTTCCAAATTGGGCCCAGGATAGCTTGTTCTAAATCTTATCCTGTCTACTTTCCAGATCTACCTTAATTTTAAAAAATGAATGTCATTATCCCCCTCAAAATTTCATTCTCCCACAACTGCTATTTGTGCCCTCTCTTAAGCATTTGCACTGTCACAGAAGGATTTGCGCAATGCCTATTTGCAGACCACTTTTCGAGGCCTTCCCAAACTCCAAATTGGGCCTAGGATATTTATTTGGAAATTTTATCCTGTATACTTTCCCAATATGCCTTTATTTTGCATAATGGACTTGATTTTACTTTTCAAACATTTATTTGCCCAAGGTCACTCCAAAAGTGCAAAACACCTCTTGTAGCACCTGTATTTTTGATATTTCTCCTAAACCATGATACCTGTGTAAAAAAGGAAGGAGGTTTTTATTTTTTGACCTATGATGGACAAAAAACTCTCTCATGTTTATCAAATTAATCTCTGTTTGGTCAGAAACATACTTTGAAGCAAAACTGGGCCTATGAGTGGCAAATGATTTGTCCCTTGGAATGACTTCTTGAAAAATGGTAGGGACATGATTTTTATGAGCTGAAATGACTTCATAATTACTGATACAATCTCTCTTATGCCTCCTCTACTTATATTTCTCTGATTCCGTAGCAAACCCTAGCTCAGTGGGAGAGGAAATTAGGGTTTAGTGTAGGCAAAACAGGGGATTTAGGACTATCTTGTAGATGGAGGGGAATGAAGGGGTTAGGGGTTGTATAAATTCTTGGGGAAATTTTTAGGGATAGGGATAGATGTTCGATAGTAGGGGAAAGTGGAATTTCAAGGATTTAGTGAGGGGAAGGGGTCCAAAAGGGAAAAACACAGGACTAGTCTAGAAAAGTGTCAAATTGTAGCAATAGTCTAGGGCTTGTGGAAAAATGATGATTTTGAGGGATAGGAGTAATATGAAGTTCTTATGAAGAAATATTAAGGATAGGGGAAGGTTTAAAAACATCAGGATACAAGTCTTGTTGATGATTTAACCATGGAAGTCATGAAACCAAGAAAAATGTCCTCAAAACCCTAAGAGAGGGAAATGAGCTTTCCAAGCACAACTGAGACACAAATATGGTAAACACAAAGCCACTTACTTGGAAATGATAGTTTGGAACCTGAAATTTTTTAATACCTTTGACTATTACTACTCCTTCAAAATATGAATTTGATGGTGAAATAACCAATTTTCATGATTTTGACCCTATGACGTAATGATGGCACAAACATGGAAGAATTAGTTGAATGATGACCATGATGAATTGGGACTCTTTCAACAATGAATGACTTGACCATGATGATGTCGATTGACCATGGAGTTGAAATTAGTATTAATGATCTTAATAACCTAGTCAGGTGGAAGAAGAAAACACATAACAATCTAAACCATTGAACAAATTTTTATTTTGAGACTCAATGAAATACTAAAAATTTGAAAAAGACTCAGAAAATTTAGAAAGAGGATACCTATTTGATCACTGGTGACAGGAAAACTTGACTGGCACTAACAGAACCTATCATTATACTAATATATGTGGATGATTTGTTTATTAGAGGTGTGGAGTGCAGAATCCTATAATGCAAGAAAATGTTGGCAACAGAATTTGAATGAAATAATTAGGACTAATGCATTATTACTTGGGCTTGGAAGTCTTGTATAAATATGATGAGAAATATCTTGGTCAAGGGAAGTACATCATCAAGATGTTACAAAATTTTGGTATGATGAATTCCAAGCCTATGACCACTCCCATGATCACTAATCTGAAGAAGTTGAGAAGATCTGACTTTAGTCTTGTCAATCCTACTGGCTATTGCAAGTTGGTTGGTTCTCTGATGTACTTAGTAAATATGAGATGTGATATATGTTTTATTGTAAATTTCCTTAGTCAATTTTAGTTGGAGCCTTATCATGACCACTAGATATCTTCCATGCATATCTTGAGGTACCCACATTGTTAGTATGAATCTTAATCATAAGCATACAAAAAAGGCTCACTTTAGCCATGCATAAAAAACAACCCTAATAGAAAATATGGATGCCAATATCTTTAGATCTGCAATTAGTTGACCAAGATAAATGCTGAAAAATATAGATCTATGCATTAAAAGATATTAAGCAGTAAATAAAAGCAAGAGTTGCTCCATGCATCCAATAGACAAGACAAGATTGTTTTAAAGATTTTTTGTATTTTTTGACACCTGGGAAGGGAACATAGAAAGATGTTACCAGTCACCCTCAATGGGATGGGTTCTTGTAAGTCCTCAACACTTCATATCTAAAATCCCTCTCTCTTGATGGTGTAGAAAACCTAGACAAAAATGGAACTCAAAGGGAGCTCACAAGAAAAATGGTAGAAAAATATGACAATGATGGTGGATCAAAGTCAGACCAAAAGTATAGATCCAAAGTGATATTTAGGAAAAAAAAGGTAGTGAATGAATGGAAAAACCCTTCTATTTATAAAATAATATTGAGTTAGTCTAGATATTGGTGCATAATTAAAATATTATTAACCAAATTAAGATCCAAATTTTATGGAATATTTTATTATATTTTTTGGAGGGACAAAGAATTTGACTTTGGTCAAATCCATTTATTTGTAGATAATAAATAAATAAATGATTTATTTATTATTTTAAGGATGTGGTTGAGTAATAATCAAATAAATAATGATTTATTCAATTATTTATAAATGATTTAGTCAAATTTAACAAGGAATATTATTTAAATAGGGTTTAAATAATTATTCCTAGAAAATAATAAGATAAATAATGATTTATCTAATTAATTTTCCTGTTTTGGGTTAAATATGACCAGGAATATTAATTAAACTATTGTTTAACTAATTTTTACTTGAGGAAAATCAAACAATTGTGGATTTATTTAATATTTCCTCATGGAGTTTCCTGTTTAGACCATAAACAACTTAATAAATTTGGTTTACTAAGTTATTTTTCATAGTGAAAGAAATTTTACTTAGGGTAAAATTGGTCTTACATGGTGTACTTTGGTCCATCTAATAGTAACAGATTAGATGACCAAAAAATGGTGTAACATATTGTCCCCCAGCGTGCGAGTGTTAGGAGATAATCATATGATCGAAGTACGTCATAAGAACTCAATCACTAGACACCAAAGGGGAAGCCAGAGAGAGAGAAATATAAGGTAGACCAAAGTGCTAGAGGACTAGACCCTGAGGAGGTGAGACTTACAGGTGCGACAAGACTCTTTTATCAGTGAGTACCTATGCTATAGGCGGCGAGGGAGGCATACCTATGCCCACCAAGACAAAGTACAAAGAATAATGCATCCAAAAAACAAGGGACTAAACTATATAGTACATGATGGCATAAACATGAGCAATATAAAAACATGATAATGAATCCAATATACATACTGTGCTTGGGATAATAGTTAGGAATTATACAATAATATCTGAGTACATGAGATATAAATACAACCAAAGTGCCCTTGTAAATAGGAAAGGGCTCTAAAAATATGATTGATACAAACTAAAAGGTGCTGCAAGAAGCTGAGGCCAACATCATTAAATCTATGGAGTTGCATCAAAGTCTGTAATGAAGAGGTCATCCGAGAATGTGGGGGGGCTACTTGAAGGGCCACCCCCTCATGAGGTCCGAAACATCTCACACACACCTAGGCATCACTGGTACAATTTGCTGTATCACTAAACCATCAAGTATATAGATCTCGATCATGCTATAAGGAGCTTGAGCTGAGAAACAGTTAATTCAAAGGGAAGTAAGGAGTCCCTTTTCCTGATCCAAGGCATCGAACAATAGTGGAAGCTGGAACCAAGGTACACTACCCTCTAGCCCTGTCTTCTGGAATGAATGATATTATGTTGACAGAAGGAGGTCCGCCATAGGTGAGGTAATAAGGGATCCTAAACTAAGGCATGAGAGAAAATAATAGAGTGACTAACAGACTGACATCAGGGATGATGATGAAATGGGGAGCACTGAGTAGCGGACAGAAAAATTCCCTTGTTAGAGCATAAAGGGCATGGATGACCTGGCAGCGACTGACACGATATCAAAGGGGATAGGGATAGTAGAATTGAATGCCATAATGTGCGACAAGAGAGAAGAATCAAGCAATGAAGGATGGAAGACTATAGTGGGATACAAAGGGACTCGGGATAGACTCCATGGATGTGATGATGACTCAAATCGGATGCTCTAAAAAAAGGCAAATCGATGATGCTACCACACAAAAAAGGTCAGGTGGGGACCATAAAGACATGAGTACAAGGTGGTTACTCACGATGAAAATCAACAGGAGCATGGACGAGTATGGAGGCAAATTGTTGCCCCAAGTACAAGTGTTGCAAGTGAATAAATTTGATTTTGAGGAGTGGTGGAGTGACCCTTCTTGGATAAAATGTGTCTTGGTGAAGTATCAAATCATTAAAAACTAACATATACCCATTTGAGAGCTTGGTGAGAGCTTTCCAATGGTACATATGTTTTGTCAAATTGAGCTACGGTTTGGCTGCAATAGGCGAAAGAAAAATCAGGGGTTTCTCTTTTAATAAAGCATTTTCCCTCCAAATTCACTTATTTGCAAGTGTATCTATGGTGAATGTAGAAAGGAGAGAAGGCCCTAAATCTTGTGGCGATCATAGTGAACTTACCGACCATTGGAATCGAGGTCTGTTCTACAACCTGGGTAGCAGGTATTGGGAAGAAAACTGCGACCTGTCCCAGGAAATGACCTGAAAAGTACGACCTGTCAGAGAAAAGCGGTTTTAGTGCTGTTTTTGGCTAAGATTTGGGATTTTTATGGTTGAGGGGCATAGGTGCCCCCAAGAATTTTATGGTCATGCCAAAATGTATTTAAAAAAGAGGGAATCTAGACACATTTTTATGATGTGGTGTGCCATTTTTTTTCGTTATGGTTATGCAGTTCGAGAAAGGGAATGGAGGATTACCAATATCTTTTGGTACTGCATATATGAAGAAAATGGACTTAATTTTCTGGGTTGGCATACATGGTGTCACTATCCCAAAGACAGGATTTGGAGAAAATGAACTGGTGCTCTCCTAGAAAACCCATAGGTTGGTCAAAAAAAATGTCTAGGGGATTGGGTTGTTGATGTAATATGAAGGAATGATGAGGGGTATTATCCCTAGAGTGATTTGAAGTGATATAGAACTCCAGAGGTTCTTCTAAATGGGGAAGAATAATGTTACTAGAGTTGACACGATCAGATACACTAGGATAGTTGTGGAGAATTGCTTCTCTTGGTCTCTCAAATATGGGTGCCACCTTACCCAAAAATTGGGTGTCAATGTAATGGCCACAAGGTGTATGTGGTTTGAATTTATGGGTTTGATGTAAGGGGGGATAGATAAAGTTAGGGGTGGTTATTGCTTCCATAATGTCATCATTGTAATTGAAGATGTGGTGAATGGCAGAAGAAAAACCACCTGACGCGACGAAGCTACCTGACTCATCATCATGAGAAGAAAGGTTCACATGCACATCATCACAAGGGGTGACAGAAAAACAAGTATATGAAGGATCCACCGATGTTGAGCCCAAGGTGATTGCTGAAGGGAGGGAAAGTGAAACAGAAGGGGAAGTCCCAGGGGGGTCTTCCACCATGGATCTCATAGATGATGACAGGGAGAGGATGGTGGCCACAGGCTCCGTCATCTCAACATTAGGAGGGGGAATGTCAATGGGAGCGGGTAAATCCTCAAGCTGGCTCGAAGCATATTGCGGAAGGAAGGGATAGCCGGACTGGTTCTATTCGATATCGTACTCCCAAACTACCTCCAAAGAGGTGCAGTAGTGTGTGAGGTGGGGAAAATGGTGGGAATAATGGCCATGGAGATCACACAAAGCACAAGTTTGGTTGGTGTGAATAGTCTTAGGGTTCTTGGCTGCAGTCGAGGAAGAAGTAAAGGCTTCAGGAACCGTAGACCCAGGGAACACAACATTAACCATGGGCTTGATATGAGGAAACTCGGGACAAGTATGGGTGGCATGACCAACAACATCACACAAAGCACAAGGCTTAGGGCTGAGGAGGGGAAGGGTTAGTCGGGGTAGCCTTGTCTTTTGATGTCTTCTTGTGAGCTTTTCCATTTTTACATGAAGCGGTCACAACAGGAGAAGGTTCCTGCTGAGGTGGCTGAGGCACAGTAGCAGTGGAAGGGGTCATGGGGACTGGTTGAAATGAGGTCAAAGCAAGATAAGGTTTAGGTTGACTAGGTGGGGTAGCGGCTGTGGGATCGATGTACCAGATGGGAATCCCCATGGTCAGGTTATGAAGGGATAATGTATCCATGATAGGTACCGAGAACACTCCAGGAGGGGGAGCTAGGAACGATATCTTACCGGAGGGGTAATGGCCAGGCAGGATGGCTCTGAGATGGTTAAGGCCTGGAGGAACTATTCCAGGAAAGTAAAGAGACTCATGGATACTAGTTGTAGGTGAAGGACCAGGATGAAGGGGTCTAGAAGGTTGAATCGAAGGGCTAGGAGTAAGTTGCAGAGGGCGGGGCTACTGACTAGCTGAAGTGGGCCACTTGAGGGAAGCCAAAGATGATTGCATCATGCAAACATTCAATGAGCTAGGATCAAAGACAGGAGGAGGAAGACCAGGGAATGAACCAAGTAGAGAGGAGTATTTTTAGACTCCGGGTGAGACACTAGTCAAGGGTTCAACAATTTTCTTATTGGCCATCGAAGATATGATGGAATCAGGGGAGGTATGAGACTTCAGTTCGTAATATGTCAACTGGTCAATGGTTACTATCTTTCCATTATAGGGAAAGGACATCTTGTGGTGAAACACAGATGGTACAACAGACATTGCATAGGTGTAGCTACGACCCAATAGAATGTTGTAATCTAAGGGGGCGTCAATGACTTCTACATCAATGCAAATAGTCTTGCCCGCAAGAGTAATAGGACAATTGCGTAACAAGCCAATGGGCTAGGAAGCATGGCCATCCCATGCTCGGAGGGTGATAGTGGAAGGGGCCAACTCAGGTGATATGAGCTGCTTCCAAACCGAAGCAGACATCACACAAGTGGATGCACCATCATCAATAATACAACGGGAAATGTTGGCATTCCGGATCTTGACTGGGATTTGGAAGGCAACGGAAGAAGAAGAGGAGAATGTTCTGACCAGTCCACATCAAAGAAGATCAATCGATAATCCGAGGCATATATAATGCCCATGGTAGATAGTAGATCTTTTCATTGTGAAGGGCACGATTGGAGGAGTTCCAGCATTGAGATGGCAACAAGAGATTGTGCCAAATCATCTACTATACTATATGAATGGGCAGCTTTTCCAGAAGCAACATTTTAGTGTAATGGTCCCTTAGGGATCTTGGTATGAACCTTTGCCTTAGGCTGAGGGATCTGCAAAGGACCATTGGTTGTCGAAAGAGGCTCTATAGAACCTACAGAAGAGGGCTCGGGGATAGACGTACCGGGAGGCTTGTTGTACTAACGAGACCGAGTCTGAAGGTTGAGGTCAACGATAGTGGGTTGGTCAGAGTTCATCATGAGAATATGGTAATCAGAGGTACCATATGGGGGAGTTTGAGTGGCCGCCTGACCTTCAAGTAGTTGGGTAGCCACAAATCCTTGCTGAGGGAAAGGATTAGTAAACACAACTGGCTGAGTAGGCGCAACATGGGGAGGGACGGAAGGGGACGCTTGTTGTCCTCACGATGCTGCTTGAGTCTCACACATTTGCCACATGTGTGGTAAAATAGGACAATCGTGAGTGTAATTACCATAAAAACCACAACAAGAATAAGGCTTATTCGTGCGAACATGCCTGTCCTACTTGGGCTGAGTGCCCTGTTTCTGGTTAGTAGTGTTAGGTGCATTAACATGGGGATTAGGTCCATGATTACAGGGGGCAGATTTATTTTGAGTGTCTTTCCTCTTATTTTTGGAAGTAGGAGGATTAGTCATGCCCTGTTATGCATACACCTGCACCTAAGGGGGCGATGGCTGCTATTGCGGGGGTTGAGAAGGCAAGGGAGGCGGAGGTGCTAATGCTTGAGGAGCTGGAGCACCAAGCTGCGAATACGGATAATAAGGAGGTTGAGTAACATTGTAGTAAATAGGTTGGGAACAAGGAGGAGGCATGTTGTATCTTGGATACATGCTACCGGGAGGGGGAAAAGTGTTGGAGGTGTTGGCCCCTTCCTGAGGGAAACCATAGCCCATAGGAGCTTGAGCGTATGGCAGGGAAAATTTTAAGGGCGAATTTTAGCCCAAGGGCAAAATTTAAGGGATTTTAGATTTTGGAAAGGTGAATTCTTTATATAAAACCATTTTTGTAATTTTCTTATAGTTAGCCCCAAAATTATTTTAAAAATAATTAATTGTTATGTTTTAGCCCAATAAAATAGGAGTGCATAAAACTTGAAAGACTGGATTCGCCTCCCAAGTTACTGGTTTGGTCTATTTTCTATTGCATTCGCCCCCGATTTATTGGGTTCATTAGCCCACAATGTACACAAATGATGAGGGGAATGGAGTTGAGTTACTGGGTTGGAGGGTTCTGGAATGTTCTGGAATGGAGTTTGTCCCTGATTCCATTTACGCCAATGATGAGGGCAATGGAGCCGATTTACTGGGTTGGAGTGTTTTGGAATGGCATTCACTCCCATTTTACGTCGTTGATGAGGGCAACAAAAGGTTTTCGGTTTCATTCATATCCATTTCCATTTTCTGGCTTGGAAAGTTGGAGGGTTATCGGCATTCACTGATTGAATGAATGTGGAACATGAGAATTTTCATGAGAATGTTTTTTACAGGAGATGTATCAATATTTAACAAAGGAAAGGTTGATTGAGGACAATGCAACCTTTCAAGAAGACCAGTTGACTTGTGGACGGTGGTTGGAATGCCAGTGCCATGAACTCTAATGATTGGACGATATGCACAGAATGGATGGGGTGAACCAAGACTAGATCACTTTCAAAACTTATAAAATATTGGATCAAATTACAGTAATCATAATTACAAATCTCAATATTCAGATAATAGTCTGCCTTGGAAAACTGGCTAAACTGGTACTAGTATACACGACTATAATTTTCCCTCATAATTTGAACATTATAGATTTACCATTTATTGAGTGACTAATGTTTATTTATAGTTCTTTAAATGGAAGATACATCTGCATTTTCTTATGGGTTTGATATTTTTGTATGTGCACCAAACTATATTTAAAGCCATCTTTAGTTTGGAGATTTGTTCGGCCAATACACTCCCTTGTCTTTCTGTCATGCTTTGAATCTTCAGTAGAATAGGGGAAAAAGGTAAAAAATTCAACTCAATGCCAGTCCAAATGGTATGTGGCAACATAATTAGACTATAGTGAATCTGTCCAATGTTAATATATTGTTCTTGGGGACTGCTTATTGTGTCAATAAGTGAAATCAGAAAATACGACCATATCTTGTCTCTGCCATTTTTAATGCTTCATTGATATGGTGGTTCAGATGGCAATGATTCATTTGGAGAGAAATCATATCCTATGCGATAAGGTTTAGTGCATAGTGTGTCGTTATGTAAATATGAATTGAATAGATGATGCCCACCTAGACGTATTTCCCGTTTTACATGGGATAAAAGTAACTCCATAATGGAAAGCCACTGAATCAATATCGAAATGAGGAGCAGGACGAAATTCTAGTGCAGGTCTCTTGATTGAAATTACATTTTTGACCATGCTTTGTTACCTTGGAAGATGAGATGTTTTAGCTGGATACTCTATTCTATTTTGTTATTTTTGTTGATATCCTGTTATTTTAAATGATTATGAAGTTTAATTTCTGTAGGGTTCAAAAATTTCTGTTAGAGACCAGTACGTGAACCTTATTAGCAATATATTTTTAGTCTCAAATGTTAGGAGTGTCTCTGATTGACTTTTCTCCGAGCTCTCAGGCTCTTTCTCGTGATCATTTCCTATCCAACTTCTTTTATATTTCTCGAAATTTACATGCAGTATAGTTTCTTCCATTTCTTTGATACTTACTTTGTCATAAATGCTTTATACAATCCCATTGGATACAATATTGACCTTTTTTCAGTCCCCATATTTGGCCATGAGTGGACACTAATATATCAATTAAATAAAAGTAAAATTTTGAGCTTTGCATTGAATACAAGAATTGAACAGAAATTACATGGCTAGTCAATTCTATTATCCATATTGTTTCATAAACAACTAATCTTGTAATATTACAGGTTTAAATTAGGTTGACATTCTTTTACTTTTGCATCACAAATTCTGCTCAAGAGAATGGGATTTGCATTGTAATGAATGGACAGGTCCAATGTAATCTTTAGAGTATGGCATGTTCCTAATTTTTAGTTCATATTTTTTGCACAATTATACTTTCTGTTAGAGGTATAAAGAATCAAATCAACCCAATTTTAGGTCTTAGTAATAATTTTTAGGGGCAAAAGTCAAATTTGGTCAATTTCAGAAAAAGTTGAATGTTGTGGAATATTATACTCTGATAAGTTTGTCTGGATTCAGTTATGGTAAGCTTGTCTGGAAAATTACTTAGGATTGTAGTAATTCTTGTAATCTAGTTTAGGAAGGCACAAACAATAACAAGCTTGCCTACCTAGTAGCCAGGCTTTCATTGCATTTATGAAGGGGTTTGACCCCTAGAGATTTTAGTTGCACAGAAAAAGACCTTGTCTTGCATTTGGAGTTGTAGAAGGTTGTAGCAAGAATTCAGTCGATATGCCAGCTTGATGTGGTTGATGTTTAATTGGTATTTTAACCAGAGATTCACCTAATGTAAACATACTCAGGTAATATGTTTTCATATTTTTTCCACTTTTTATTGATTTTTTTATAAGAGCTCCACATTGTGTCTCATTGGCATTTATACAATGATGTAACCTTGATGCAGCTTGTTGTTTTTTACGCTGAATTTGGCAGGTGCGTTATGGTTCAGTTATGGAGTTGGGATTGGTGTTATGTTCATGATTGCATCTGGAAAATGTGAAATTAACAAGTTAACTTTATTATTACATCAGAAAATAGGCTTGGTTCAGGAATTAAAAAGACAGCTTGATGAAAGAAAGGACTATCTACAAGACAGTGAAATGCACAAGGGTTGTCATGGTGAAAATTACACATATCAACAAGAACATCCAAGTGCAGCTGCAAATTGGAAGTTAGAAAAAGAATATCCCAACTCTGTCGGCACCCCCTTTCAAGCTAATGAATCTGCTATAAGTTTTATCACTAATGAACCTGCACAACAAGTCACTGGAATGATTGATATTGAAGCAGAATTGCAAGCTGAGCTAGAATACATATAAATGGATTTTCTCCAATCAAATTCAAAGCATCAAAGGAGTACATCAGGTTCTATTGAGGTGAGTTTTATGGTGATTGTATACTTTAGATTTATCATGATCCTTTTGGGTTTGATTAATTCAATTGATGTCTAGTGTTTTCTAGTTTCCACACATTAAGTAGAATTTTCAATGTTGATTTTCCACTAAGAAATATAGGTGCCATTAAGGATATGTCTATTTTAGGGATTGTTAGGATTGTATACTAACTTGTAGGCTATTTTAAAAATCCATTTAGCATGTGAATTCCTCTAATGCTGCCTTTTTTCAATAGAAGCTATAAAAAGCTTTTATATATGCTAGTAGAGTGAAACAATGCAATGTTTTTCTTCCAGGAAAATGCCCTACTTTCCTTAAGAATTTTTCTTTTTGTTTGCATCACTGAACACCTCCAAACTAAGGGGAACATTATATGTAATTTTTCCTCATTTCAGTTTTCAATTAAAGTTTGGACTTGTTGAAACTTCAATGTATTTGCCCTTGTTTTATCCTTACCCCCTACACAATTTTGGACAGATTTTGAACCACCTAAAGCATTTTCCTTTCTTTTATTTACATACCACCTATGTTGGACGAGTTATTAGATAAAGAGAATAGCTTATTGAATTTTTTTTAATCGTATGTGTCACAATATCATACATTTGGTAATGACTTCTATAAAATGATTCTTGTTCTATATTATTTCCTTAATTGTTGTGATATAATTCTTCTTCTTATGAGGGTAAATTGAAGCATGCCAAAGTCAGTTAGATGTACTTTGGTCACTAAAAAAATTAATCATAGATACATGTTTTCATGAGGGTAAATTGTTTGTTCTCATGATGGTAAATTGAAGCATGCCAAACTAAGTTAGATGTACTTTGATAACTAAAAAAATTAATCATAGATACATGTTTCATTCAACAGTTTCATGACAAGAGGAATAAAGTTGTTAAGAAGCTACAAGATAATAGAGATTCACACAAAGAACATATTTGTGATGTTTTGAAGCTTAGCGGTAGAGCCAGCAACAATTTTTCCTTTGGGATATTTTGGAGAATCTTGGCTGATAGTTTAGGCCTTGTGATATTACAATTTTTGTTTTCAGGCCTTGTTCATATGAAGGCTACTAAACAGTAAAGCTGCATGTGGCCTGGCTTTATATAGCAGTAGACAATAGTTGTAAATTACCTACATTTATCAATTTGAAAAAAAATGTTGTACAGGAAAATAACCTTCTTATGGGTCTAAAGAGAGAAACAGTGTCTACCTCCAAATATTGTGGTTTTCTTGGTGGGTTGTGCTATGTCAGAACTAAACAAAACCATAAAGGTGGCTTTCTTATCATAATGGAGTGTTGTTTATGGTAATCTCAAGACCAGGATCATATTACTCTGGTACAACATGATGATTGGCGCCTGTTTTCTGGGCAACTAGAATAAATAATGATGTACATGATTATCCCATTCAGCCACAAACATCAAGTGTATTTTATGTCAAAAAATCATCGTTTCTATTTATATTGTAAAAATGTGAATTCTTTTGTACATATTTGGTGAGTCACCAAATTGAGCAATTGGGAAAAAAAAATTGCGGCCATATAATATTTTTTTGTTTGAGCTGGCTAGAATATCATATCCATATATCTAATTTTTACTCTTAGCTACCAAGATGTTATATTAGTTGTTGGCCTTCTTTTGAATTTTGATAGTTTGATGTCAGGTTAAGGGAAATGCAAGCTATAGTGAAAATGCTTGTAAAGTGTGAAGTTGCTTGGGATGCAGACAATAGTTTCTGTTGTTGGTTACTTGCATGTCTTTTTAAGATTTGTGTAAGGGGTAGTGGGAATATAAGATTACTCAAGAAATAAGTGTATGTCTAAGGTGTGATAAGCAACACAAAATTTTTCTCAAAGTAAACAAAGAAGCTTATTTGAGAGTGTAAACTTCTGTGATAAGGATAAACTACTTTGAAGTAATATGGATAAGGTGTTATTATTTCCGAACTGGCATGAATTGTATGGAGGTGGAACTTGTGGATTTTAACAAAGATACTGCTTGTTTCAGGGAAATATATTAGGATGTGACGAAAGGAAAGGTGTGAATGAGGATAAATTAACATTCAGAAAAAATAGTTGATTGTAGTGTTGAACTATAATTAGAATGCCATTAAAAAAAAACATGCTACTTTTGTTGATTGAGTGTCCATTTAGGAAAATCACGAACCTATAAAACTGAAGGGACAATCGATCCTACTTTTTGTTTTACTGAAGAGAAGATCAGGATACAATCAATCCTGCTCTTTGTTTTACTGAAGAGAAGTTGCAGCTAAGAGATGTTTAACATAATTACAAAGGAAAATTTATGAGGATTTGACTGTAGTGGGTCAGTCAATATATAGCATAAATGAAGGCATGGTGGTGTTCAGACACCATCTTTCATGTTTTCAACCTCATAATTTTTATATGGTGTGGATCATGGTGAGTAGCTGCATGCATTATTTTCACCGGTGAAGGACATATTTCCTTCAATGCCCCTCATTCTGGTAACCTAATTTTAGTTGACAAGCCTCAATGATGATTTTAAATTTTTACCATCTAAGGAATAAGAAGGTTGCTTCACTTAAAAGTTGACAAGCCACATTAACAATGATTTTACCATCTCAGCAATCAAAAGGTAGGCCATTTAGAATTTGACAAGCTTCAACAGAGAACATTCTTAAAGTGTTATTGGCATGCATGCCTTACACAAGCCACATCCTGCAGTGGGATATGAAGTAGTTAGACAGTTTTTGGATGCCTGTGATGGGTTTCCCTTATCTATGATAGCTATTGTTGCAAAATTTCATGGAAAAAATGTTTTGGATTATTTGAACACCCAATTCTACAAAATATCTAAAGCACTTCCTTCAGCCATACAAAGGAGGCTTAAAATTAGCTATGACACACTTGAAGAAGAGGAGAAAGATATATTTTTCTCTCTGTGGATTTCCTCTCTCCCTTGATGCTCTAGAAATTTACCAATAACTATCTTTCTATCTAGCAATAAGATGGGGTGTAAAAACCCACTGCGGAGAAGTCTCTTACATCCCAATCCATGTGATCAACATTTCAGTATGGGTCACGTGACAATATCTTTTGTTTTTCATTTTGGTAGTATGCTTCAGCTTTGGCATTGGATAGATATCCATTGTTGATATATTGTACAGTACAGTTAGGCACCTGGAATGTAGCTCAGAATATCTACTATGAAGACATTATGTGTTAAAAATGTAGATACATATAACAAAGGATATCCCCCTTTGTGTTAGGGAGTGGTTGTAGTTAGGGATAGGATAAAGTCTCTTTAAATCTTCCTTCTGGTCTCATGGGATGAATATGATAGATAGGGGGCACTTCATGGAAATTTGGGATCCTTGCCCATCGTTGAAACCTAGAACCTTGTATCTCAGATTCTCAGTTATAGTTCTTTTCGTGAGTATATATAATATATCTTAATTAATCTTTTATTTAAAAAAAATGGATCACCCAAAGAAAGAAGAGAATTCAATATTGGCAATCAATTTTTCTTCATATAAGAAGATTATAGGGCATAATAATAAAGGATGGATCTAGTTGGGAGGATTGTTGAGTCTCCATAACTTGGAAAACAAGTGTCTTGTAGAGGTCAACGGTAAAATATGTATGTTGCACGATCACCTCTGTGAAATGGGCATAGCCTTTGGAGGAGGAGGAGCCTTGGCAGCCTATGTGGTGCATAAATGACAACCTTAGGAGTTCAGTAACTGTTTCGTTGATATGGGTGGGTTGCAGCTGCTAAGGTTTGAAGGTGATTATTTGGGAAGTGTATATATATTATATCCTGATGAGATGGTTAGATCTTCAATGCCTCTACTGGGATAGTTGTCCATACTCTTACCCGTGTTCTTAGATTCCTATAAAGAACTATTTTAGAAGTGGTAGAAGCTGGAGAAGCCACTCGGGAACATTGAGAATGAAAGTGAAGTGAAGTTTTCTAGTTATGAAGAAAGCTTGTGCTCATATTTTGACCTTGCTAGAAGGCAGGGGTCTTGAAATAATCATATTTAATATTTAAGAGTGCATCACAGGAGCCTCCATAGTTAACAGAGTTGATCTATCTCACCTCCTTATGGTTACTAAATATAGGGCAGCTGAAGCATCTAGAAAGTTAGAAACAATTGCTCTGAAAGGAATCATAGGTAGATTTAAGGAACATATGGGGAAAGCTTACATCCTAACATTTCCAGAAGAATTTTTTCGTATCTACTCCTTAAAGAACTAGACTCCAAGCATGCATGATGTCATTGCTATATTCCTTTGGGAACTTAATAAACCTCCAACATATTGATGATTCAAGAAAAGGTGCTAGTTTTTCCATTCCATATTTCATAAATCGCAGGGCAAAGCACTTTGATGTTAGAAGAAGAATGAAACCCCGAGAGTCCCCATTGAACTTGAGCATAAATTTGGACTTGCTTACTATACAGGTTTGGAAGATGCGTGGCTGTGTTACCCCACAGTGATAACATTTGGCAACATGGGTGCTTTCAGAATTGGTAAACACTTATAGAGAGGTGTTTAGAAACTAGCTCATTTTATTGTTTTGGACCTTTTGTTCTTCATATTTCAATGTGGACACTGTAGATAGCCTATTTTGTAAACATAACTATTTTGTCATGTTATTGTTGGCAGTTGCTAGATGACCTATTTCATTCACTAAGCTAATGGTCTAGTTTCTATTGTATGACTTCAAAATTTGTATGATTGTTTGTAATTGATAAAATCTAGATTCTAGATGGTTGATGCTCCAAACAAGTAATAATTAATGTTCTATGATGATTGATGGCCTTTTCTATCTTGATTTATGAAAAAATATGCATGTTTTCATATATTCTACAACTAATTTGGCATTCTCAGTGTATATCAATGGAAATGTCCTCAAAAGGACTATCACTACCTTGTATATTGTAAACAAAATTTGGGGGTTGCTTTGTGGTGATCAAAGTGATCTTGCAGCTTATTTACGGCAAAAAAGTTGCTTTGTAGAGTTATCTTAAAGATGAGTTTAGATGAATTGATCTTACCTTTGGCTAAGGCTGAGCCATAAATGGCTGTTAAAGAGCTTATGATGGGTGTGGTCCATTAAGGCCCAAGCATGCCAACTAAGATGGTGGGACATGAATTAATGGCCACAAGGACTGTGCTAGAACAGAAATCCATGCACCACAAACTCAAGCATAAAACCTAGTAGAGATAATATTTGGATATTATTGTTCATTACACTCAAAGTATCATTAGACAAATATAGGTATTATGATCTTAGAATGTCAGATGAGAATTCCAAATTTCAAATCTTAATGGTATTTTCTAACCCATATTATGAGTCTGTAGCAGAATATGCGACTTAGAATTGAGAGATTCACGGCGTCACCTTTCTGAAGGGAGTATTGGGAATATTAGTCATGTCATGCTCAGTGTAGCTGCAATTTATGGGATAAGTTTGTTTAGGAAGCTTAAGCTTCATAATAGCTGACTATTGTCTAGCAAAATATTGTGTTGGTAGCATTTTTCAACCCCACCTAAACCTATGAATAGTAACCCAATTGCACCCAAGGTATAATAGTTGGTTAAGTGGAAACAATTTAAGGTCAATATCTCAGTTGTTGTCCACAATGAATGTAGACAACAGGCCTTATCATTCAAGACCAACTGTGTATAGAAAAAGGTTAGACTAGGGCATTGACTCTTCTGCACACATAAATGTGAAAAGGGTAGGCTAGTCAGCAAGTGATGTGGTGGTAGCGACCATCTTGGACTTGAGTTGTAATGCCACATGTTATTGTCAAGAAATTGTTGTAGAAAAAATTGGATAAGGAGCATGAGTTGTAATGCACATGTTATTATCACGAAGTTGTAGAAAAATTTGGATAAGGAGTATGAGTTGTAATGCACATGTTACTATGAAGAAGTTGTAGAAAAAATTGGTGGATTTTCCCTTTGTGGTGGAGGCTGAGATTTTAGCGGACACCGAAGTTTGGGCTGCTTTGTTCTATTTTTCATGAAGCAGATGGGTCTCCTTTGGACTTTGCTACCTAAAACTTGGAGAAGACTGCATTGGAAGGGTTGGAGGAATTATCTGTAAAAGTTGTGATTTTGTTGTTGTTATTGAGATCTGGGCAATATCTGTAATAGCTAGATTTTACAAGTAAATATGACCTTACCATAATTTTCTTCCTCTTCCTCATGCCCCTCTTATTTTCTGATTTCTCCAAAAAATCCTGAAGAGTTGTTGATTTCCCCATTTGAAAATTCCCCTTAGTCTTCTTCCAATCCGTTTCTAGTCCACGATGTTATGAATCTTCTATTATTGTTTATGTATGCTGAAAGTATAAGTTTTTTAGTTCTCATTAATTCTGCAATATTTTCTCAAGATTGTAGTGGAAGATTTGCTCAACTGTCAAAATCTTTAGCTTTGACAGTTCATTGGAATAAATTTGTATATGGGCATGATTCATGATAGTATGCTTGAACAGGTTGATTGGATGAACATAGTGTGCTTTCCTAGACTTTGTGATCTATATGAAACCATCCATGAATTTCCTACAGAATTATTGTAATATAAGCTTGTATAACACTTCGGGAGGAGGAAATGGGTAGATGATGAGTTTTCAAAGCACTAGACACAATATTACAATCTTTGTGGAAGAAATAAGCATCTTTCCCTCTCAATAACTGTTGTGTTTTTTCTATGGTTATATGTGAGTACTCTTTCAACAAGAAATGCATTTTTTTGAAGAATCTATTTGTTTTGTCTTTGATATCAGTGGCTACTAGAGGTGGACTGTTATGATGTTTTGATCAATTGTACTTTCCCTTAGGCATTTTGGGGTAGGTAACAGTGTATAGACTACATAAGAAACTAAATGAAATGTGTTGGATTGAGGGAATGTTGTTCCTGGTAATGAATTGAATCACTAATTGGTTGTACATGTCCCCGGTAGATATTTCCCACTGCTTCAAAACCTATGCATTTACTCAAACATTATAATGGTACATGGCCTTCATATTGAATTCTCTATAGATTTTACATAGTAACCATACTCTCTCTGGATGGGGGATGGAAAATGTCAATTTTGTACTCCTGATGCGCTGCTGCTTTTGTTTTATGTTCTTCTAACAATATTTAGTCAGTGCATAGGGATGTTGTGGTTGCTTGATAAATTATTTTGCTTTGTTGAAGGAGTGGTGAACATGGCATTTATGCTCTGGGGAGTGAAATTTGCCACTCATTGTTGGATGAGAACAATTGATGTGTTGGCAGATTGTAGTGCTTCATGCACAATAGGATTAACTCACAATAGGGAAAAAAAATTTGTTCCAGATGTAGAGTAGCATATTGGATTGCCTCTATCCCAGTCATAGGGTTGAGTTGGAAGCATCTAGCTTCTCAACCAATGCCATAGAAGTATAACTAGTGTCCCATCAAAAGCAGGAAAAGTTATTTTTCTTTCTTTTTTCATAAAATCATAGTTTTTTATCCTCATCCATGTTCCCTAGGCCTACCCTTATATTGTATGGTTAAAAATTCCTACAATGACATAGAAGAATGAAAATATTCCCACATTTTCTGATATTATTTACGTAGTCGTCAAAAATATCACCCTTTTATTGTTTCCTTGTATTATTCCTTGGTTGTTCTTATAAAAACTTTGGTAGGAGTGGTCTATGTGCTATTCTAGTGGGTGATTGCGAGTCAAATTTGGCTAAATTTGAAGTCTTTCTCATGCTACAAATTTTGGCCATTTGATCTCCCAGTGCCACTCATGTTGTTATACTGTTGATTCCCTTGCATTGAGCTTGTCAATTATTGAGTGATAGCCTGCACCAATTCTTACTTCAATTGTGCCAACTCTTGTTTTCCCTAGCTAAATTCCTCAAGGCATGCATGATGCTTCCCCACGCTTGATATTCTTGATCACCCATTTCTACTTCTTCTTCCTCTGATTCAGAATAAGAAAAAAACATTTTCTTTCTTGTTCCATCTATGTGTGACATATTATCTATTTTCTGGGTTCATCAACTATTATATCCCCTTAAGTAGATAGCTTCCTTATTTCACAAATTATTACAATGTTCTATGTATGCTACTTATTACAATAGTGACATCATTTCAAGTATTTGCACATTGATGAAAAATAACCCTTTCCTCAATGAGACACACTGAATACAACTATATTCTCAATTTCTTTAGGGATTTTTACAAACAGATAACATGCAACCTTTTTGTAAGTAACAAAAAATAGAAACTCGATAAAGAAAGCATTGCTTAATAATATACCAATTTTCAAAATGTTGATAAATAATTTTATTTATTTATGTAATAACCAAAGAGTACAATTATGGAACCTAATCTAGATTTCTTATCTTTAGACTTGCTACTACATGAATCTAGTAATAATTTTCCAACAATCTACTAGCTTTCACTAATAGAGACTACTTGTCCCTCCTAAAAGAATTCTTTTCTAATGTGTTGAGTCTTAGCCCACAAGCTATACTAGGAAAATCGGAGAAGCCACTAGGAAACATTGAGAATGAAAGTGAAGTAAAGTTTTCTAGTTCTGAAGAAAGCTTGTGCTCATATTTTGACCTTGCTAGAAGGTGGGGGTCTTGAAATAATCATATTATATATTTAAGAGTGCATCGCATGAGCCTCCATAGTTAACGGATTTGATCTATCTCGCCTCCTTATGGTTACCAAAGATAGGGCAGCTGAAGCATCTAGAAAGTTAGAAACAATTTCTCTGAAAGGATGCACAGTTAGATTGAAGGAACATACGGGGAAAGCTTACATCCTAACATTGCCAGAAGATTTTTTTCGTATCTACTCCTTGAAGAACTAGACTCCAAGCATGAATGATGTCATTGCCAGATTCCTTTGGGAACTTAATAAACCTCCAATATATTGATGATTCAAGAAAAGGTGCTAGTTTTTCTTCTTTTTTCATTCCATATTTCATAAATCGCAGGGAAAATCACTTTTATGTTACAAGAAGAATGAAACCCCAAGAGTCCCAATTGAACTTGAGCATAGGTTTGGACTTGCTTACTGTACAGGTTGGGAGGAAATAATCTTATGTAAATCCTGATTAGATTCTTAGTCCTATATGTCAATTAATTCAGGATTATGACTTCTTTGGTAGTAACTAAAGCTATAAAGAAGACTGGCTTGCAGTCTCTCCTTATGCCTCTGTATCACCTCACTGTTTCCACACTCTAGTATGATGCAGTTAGAGATGTTTCATTTTCCTTTAGTACCTAACACAGTCCTATTGACCTACTTTTGTGGTCATCTGTTGGACATTAATAATTATTTTTTATCTTATTAATCTGGCCAAGGATACCCTCTCTTTGAATGGAGCTCTTCCTTCTTCTAAAGGCTTCTTAAGGATAATTATGATAGGTGATTCAAATAGTGAAATTTTTCAATACCTTTATTATGTTTTATACTTCCTTATTTGATCCTCGTAAATATGCACTTAGTAGCTTAAAATTGGGTTCACTTAATTCCTACATTCAGAGCGATGCATTGTATTTTCATAATCTTTGACCCTTTGGGATTATTAACTACTTTTTTCCAATCATTTAAGGGTCTACTAATGGTGGTTGTCTGCATTAGCTATAGCACAGTTAATTGAGAGAAGACAAGGGTAAAGGTTTTTGGTGTGTCTTGCATGCAACACAAGGGTATGCTGACCAAAGTTCCTTGTATGGGACTGGTAAATTGGGATATATGTGGAGCCCAGATTAAATATCCAAGCTTGTTTCTTGAAATTGTTTGGTATTAGTGTGTAACTCAAATTCCAAGTCTCCTCCCTTCATATTTAGAGTTTCTTGCTGTTGGGATTCCTTATGCAGTGGTGATTGCCTGCTTGACATGGAGGTATATTGGTCATGCGATCATTTGAATTGGGTTTTTCTCCTCAGCTCTAACTGGTACATATGATCTACCAGTCAATAAATATTTCAGCAGAGACTATAATTTATCCTATTTGAAGAAAATATCATCAATTTGTCAAGGTTGGAACTAGGTTTTGTGTTTGCAGGTCGAGAACACCTACAACAATGTTCTTGTCATTGTCCACTTGATCACATTGGTGGTTTTTGTTACCCCTCATGTTGACATGATTGGTAAATGCATATGTCAGGGGTAACTTGCATGATGCTAAAGGACCAAAAACACACTTATTTTTGGTTGAGAGCAGTCCTTCATGTGATGATCTTCGTAGATGATCAGCATAGTGATTCTCCTTGATAATAATGTGGTTGCCTTGGTTGGAATGATGATTCTAGCCTTCGCAATGTTAGATTATCAGTGGAGGTTTCTTCAATGGTGCATTATGTTCTTCATTAGCCAACATCAAGGTGGTCAAATAATCACATCTTGGTCACTTTCACCTTGTGCTACAAGGGTATGTTGACCAATGTTCCTTGCATGGGACTAGTTGATTGGGATACCTGTGGAGCCCAGATTAAATATCCAAGCTTGTTTCTTGAAATTTTTTGGTATTGGTATGTGTAACTCAAATTCCAAGTCTCCTCCCTTAATCTTTAGAGTTTCTTGCTGTTGGGATTCCCTATGCAATGGTGATTGCCTGCTTGACATGGAGGTGTAGTGGTCATGTGATCATTTGAATTGGGTTTTTCTCCTTGGCTCTAACTGGTACATATGATCTACCAATCAATAAATATTTCAGCAGAGACTATAATTTATCCTATTTGAAGAAAAATATCATCAATTTGTCAAGGTTGGAACCGGGTTTTATCTTTGCAGGTCGAGAACCCCTACATCCATGTTCTTGTGATTGTCCACTTGATCACAATGGTGGTTGTTGTTACCCCTTCATGTTGACATGATTGGTAAATGCATATTTCAGGGGTAACTTGCAGGATGCTCAAGGACCACAAACACACTTATTTTTGATTGAGAGTAGTCCTTCATGTGATGATCTTCTTGAATGATTAGCATAGTGATTCTCCTTGATAATAATGTGGTTGTCTTGGTTGGAATGATGATTCTAGTCTTCACAAGGTTACATTATCAGTGGAGGTTGCTTCAATGGTGCATAATGTTTTTCATGAACCAACATCAAGGTGGTCAAATAATCACATCCTAGTCACTTTCACCTTGTGCTACAGGGTTATATAATTATTATCCTTTGATGTGGTAATACACTTACCTCGTTTCATTCATGTTCATACCATTTTTCCATAGTTTTACCTAGGGAATTTTTTTATTGCAAGCATATAATAACTTTTGCGTAGGTGAAATCACTTCACACATACATTTTGATGGCACCTCATCATTTTTCCTATGTGATTTGTGTACCTCATCACATCTTAACCATTTCACCAAAGAAAAATTCACTTTCATACTTAGATACCACTTCATTCCATATATTTGAAGGTGCATGGCATGTTTTAGGCTTTTAGGTATAATTCCCTAAGTTTTATTTCTTATTAACACTTCAATTATTATATATCTGAAATTTCTAGTGTGAACACACCTAAGTTGTTTAGGATATTTAACTCTTAAACCTTTGGTTGAGTGACTAAGTATTTGTTGAAAATGTAAGTATTTTTTTTCTTCATAATTGTTGTCGTACTCATTTTAGTATGTATTCTATGTAACAAACAAGAAAAGGCTATTTTATTAAAGCATGGGTTTCATGTTCTTTAATGATGTTCTTCTAGATAAAAGCATGTTATTCATTCTTCTAGGGCTCGTTAGGTCCTGAATTTAGAGAGAAATATGGGTATACAGGTGTCGAGGGTCAAGAACCTCTAGCACATCCATGGCCAAGGAAAAATCCATTGTGCACTCCGCAATTGTAGGGATAGGAGGGTGGGCGGGCAAACCTTGGCCTCCACCTTTGAAATAATGCATACGATGGCAGTGAGGCATGGAAGCAGCATACTTATAAGAATGCAACTGAGTGGTATGAATGGAGAGAAAAGGGAGAGCAAAGAGATTGAAGGCAGTGTGGGTCGAGTGGGCAAAGGGAGTCTGAAGGGATGATAGAGGGGTGGAGGCACAACTAGAATAAATAGAGCAGAGTGCCAACTTGACATAGAAGCGAAGGGAGAAATGTGGAGGAGCATCGTCACCATTGCCCATAAATGGCTAGGGTGCTCTACAACCAGGATAGACTGGAGAGAGTTCATGGTGGAGGAAATGAATGCGGAATTGAGTGTTAGTTATGGCGCCTTTCTTTGAAGCTAGCAAGGATAATTTAATGGCACCCACACCAGAGCCATGTGCTACCTCGTGGCGAGGACAACTGCTTGGTGCAGGGGGGGTCATGTTGCATTTCGCCTTCTCTCTATGAGGCACCCGCATTCAGGAATTTTATTCCCGATTTTGATTTTATAAGATAATATAATATGGTGAGAGATTCACCAAAAAATTTTATATACATATTATATTACTGATAGATTCGCCTTCCTTTTTTCCTATGTATCATGGAGATTCGCCCATTTATTATACATATAAATTTAAGGGGGTTCTTAAAATTTTCCCTGGTGTATGGATGAGAAAGAGCTCCAACGATACCTTCGGCGACATGAGATTCCCCTAGTGCATTGGCACCATCGGGCCTTGGGAGATCAAGTAAGATGGTATAAACATAACCTGACTAAGAGTAGATCAAGTCATATTTTAACGCAATCTGGAGAGCAGCTTCTTCAGTTTGAGGGAAATGCGATGTGACATCTTTTCCTATATCAGGCAAAAGGGATCTAAGGAACCAATCCATGTAGACACGGTCTTCGAAGGTAGGGGCTCGACATAGGCTCTTTCTTCTTCGCCATTCCTGGACATGATCAGATAAGTGGGTCGCAGATGATTGACGGAAAGAAGTGAAAAGTTTGGTACCAGTTTCATAATGAAAGGGAAGCTGGAAATAAGACAAAAAAGCCTAGGAAAGAGTCACAAAGGTGGTATGAGAGGATGAGGTCTGATCAACATACCACTTAGAAGCTTCACCAGTAAGCGTACGTTGGAAAAACCGAAGACGAACAGAGTCATCGGCAATGGAGTTAGATGAAAACCACATGTGGAAAGATCGAACATGGTTTGTAGGATCTTCTCTAGCAAGACCTTCAAACTTGGGGATGTTGGAAGGGAGCTTGGTTTGAATAGCACGACAACCAGCGTCATGGCATATAGGGACATTGATCAACTGGTTAAAATCAAGAAGACTGAGGCCTGCCATATAGGGGAGCAAGGGAGCAGTCGGGGTAGTTCCTGTTGCGGTCCCACTAGTAGTATTCCCAGCCTTAGGGTCGGGGCTACCACCAGCATTAGGTCCTGAACCAGACATGGTGAAGGTGACAGGGGGAGAACTGGGGGTGGAACCAGAAGGGGAACCCAGTGAACCAGAAGAGGAGCCGGAGTGCGGACTCGGTGAAAGACTAACTCGAATCCTATGCGGAGGATTAAGTCTTCCCACTGGAAACTGAGGATGAAGGCCAAGAAGTCTTTGGGATAAACGCCTTGGGGGCGCAATGATGAAGGCACAAACACGACGCAAAGGGAAGAGAGACCAACAAGGGCAAGGAGGTGCAGGATCAAATGATTACAATGTCGAAACAAGGGCAGAGAGGTGCAAGATCAATTGATTACAATGTTAAAGTCTTTGTCTGGTGGTGTTAACTAGGCTCTTCTTCACTTAGGGTGTGTGTGCTAAGTGTGTAAATTTTAATTTTTAAACCCAAAAGTTTGTAGAGAAAAATAAAAAGTGTGTTGTATAACTGTAAATAAACTTGCAGATAATAGTATATGAAACTGAAATAATAGAAAATAAACAACTAATTAGGAATTAATCTAAGCCCAAGGAGACGGGCCTCTCAACAACTAGTCTGTAGGTGGGAAAAAATTTAGTCAAAACAAACCAAAATATCCAATAGATCTAAATTTTGGAGGGGCAATGATCTAAAGGTCAGATCTGCTAGAAATAGGTGGAGAAATCAGCAAAAAATCAAAGGAAAAATTGTTGTAAATGAGGTGGCGAAAGGCTATAACCTACAGGGAAGCGGAGGTGACCCTAAAGGAAAACACAAAAAAAACTAAAAGGAGGTGTTGTGGATGGATAAATAGCCAATTTGAAGTGGATCTAAAGGTAAGGGATCAGATCTGATAAATGGTTGAACACACTAAAATTTCAGACAACTTGAAGCAGCTAAAACTCCTCCACGAAAAGTGGAGGGTACTGAAGCCCTAGGGGGCTAGGTTACCAGTTTTATGAGTAAAAAATAACAAGTGTAGGTCAAAAATTGGTAGAGACAAAGGGCAGACAACCCTGAACAGAGGCCCAGACAAACCCAGAAAAATCTTAGGAAATTTCTCGTAAAAAGTTCAGGCCGCAGTTTCTGACCTATTTTTTGCAAAGGTCATAGGTTTTGGCTTGTTTTCTATGCCTTGGAGGTTCAGGTCACAAGATTTGGTCTAAGAAGTGTGACCTGCACTTCTGGCACTCTCGAGAGCAAGTTTCATAAAATTTTGTCATCTTAGCTGCGGCTGATGCCTCACCTACGCAATAGGTCCGAAAACACATAGAAGTTATAATTTTTAATGTTTTAGGGTTTTATAGGTTAAAAAAAAACATCAAGAAAGGAAAAACAAGAAGCTGAAGAGAAATCCTAGGGTTTAAAGCAGCTAGATATGCAGGGATCTAAAAAACGACAGAGATTGTAATCGTAAACCCTTGTGGAGTCACCAGTTGTTAGTATGAATCTCAATCGCAAGCATACGAAAAAGGCTCACTTTAGCTGTGCATAACAAACAACGCTAAAAAAAAATATGGCTACCAATATCTTTAGATCTGCAATTAGTTGACCAAGATAAATGCTGCAAAATCTAGATCTATGCATTAAAAGACATTAAGTAGTAAATAAAAGAAAGAGTTGCTCCATGCATCCGATAGACAAGACAAGATTGGTTTAAAGAATTTTTGTATTTTTGGACACCTAGGAAGGGAACATGGAAAGATGTTACCAGTCCCCCTCAATGGGGTGGGTTCTTGTAAGTCCTCAGTACTTTAGATCTAAAATCCCTCTCTCTTGATGGTGTACAAAACCCAGACAAAAATGGAATTGAAAGAGAGCTCAAAATAAAAATGGTAGAAAAATATGACAATGATGGTGGATCAAAGTCAGACCAAAAGTATAGATCCAGAGTGATCTTTAGGCAACAAAAGGTAGTGAATGAATGGAAAAACCCTTCTATTTATAACAAAATATTGAGTTAGTCTAGATATTGGTGCATAATTAAAATATTATTAACCAAATCAAGATCCAACTTTTATGGAATATTTTATTATATTTGTTGGAGGGAAAAATAATTTGACTTTGGTCAAATCCCTTTATTTGTAAATAATAAACAAATAAATGATTTATTTATTATTTTAAGGATGTGGTTGAGTAATAATCAAATAAATAATGATTTATTCAATTATTTATAAATGATTTAGTCAAATTTAATAGGGAATATTATTTAAATAAGGTTTAAATAATTATTCCTCTAAAATAATAAGATATATAATGATTTATCTAATTAATTTTCATGTTTTGGGTTAAATATGACTAGGAATATTAATTAAACTTCTATTTAACTGATTATTCCTTTAGGAAATTCAAACAAATTTGGATTTATTTAATATTTCCTCATGGGGTTTCCTATTTAGACCATAAACAACTTAATAAATGTGGTTTACTAAGTTCTTTTTCATAGTGAAAGCACTTTTACTTAGGGTAAAATTGGTCTTACATGGTGTACTTTAGTCCATCTAATAGTAACATGTTAGATGACCAAAACATGGTGTAACACACGTGACATAATACGTCGCTACCTAAAAAATGATGGAAATGAAGTCAAGTTAATAAGTTTTACCAATTCTGATTGGGGTGGCAGTGAGATTTATGGAAGGAGCACTACCGGTGGATGTTTTAGTTTGGGATATGCAATTATTTCATGGATGAGTAGAAAACAAGATCTTGTTGCATTAAGAGTGTTGAAGCAGAATATGTTGTTGCATGTGAAGTAGGAAAAGAGGCTATTTGGTTAAGAAAATTCTATTCAGATTTGTGTAGAAAGCATATGGATCCTATGGTGATAAATTATGATAATCAAAGAAACATCAATATGTCTTAAGACCTTGTATTTCATGCAATGACAAATCATATCAACAACAAGTACCACTACATTAGGATTTTGGTACAAGATGGGGTTGTGAAGCGATAATATATTACAATAGATGAACAGGTAACTAATATGGTGATTAAATCTCTTCCAAATAATAAGTTTGAATATTTTAGAAGCATGCTTGGATTGGTTCATGTTACAGAGTTAGTTGATAGGCATATATGAAGTATATTATGGCAATATTCTTGGGAGAAAATCTGGTCAGCCTATGTGTTTATGTGTAGATATCGAAGTAGGGAGGGTTTTGTTGGTCATGGAGCTCTGACCTTGGATACACACCTAGATCCCTGGGTTGGCGATATATCTTAAAACCTTGATGGTACCTAGAGTGGCTAAATCTTGAGCTCACCTTAGTCCCACCTAATTAGAGTACCCTGGTAAGGTATGTAATCTGTAGCATTGTGTATGTTAGAACTATTCATAGTTTGTATCATTTTGAGATCTTACATGTACCTTTATATATGTAATTATGAATATCACCCTAGTTAAAAGGGAGTGTTGAAGAATGTAACTATATCGATCTTCATAATTGTAATTGTTAAAAGAAATTCTATTATTAAATAAAATGACTTATTAAAGCATGAGTTTCATGCTTGGGTCAATGTTCTATAGGTAAAAGCCTCCATTTAAGGCTTATAGGTTTCATCTAGAGTCATTAGATTTATTGTCATTTTTATTAGACACTTCTTGGGATTTTGTATGATTTAAAAAGTAAAACTTTTGAGTCAAACGGGTTATTTGTCACCTCCACACCAAGTCAGCCATGTCCCATGAAGTCGACCTACATTAGTGCAATTCAACCTAGCAGAAAGGCTATATATATAGAGGTAGTTTGACCTATTTGGAGCACTCACTCAACAAGTTCGATCTACAAGAAAGAGAAGAAGAAAAAAATACAGCGAAGAAGTTGGAGAAGGAATAAAAAAGTTAGGAATACCTAATTCAAGGCCTTGGGCTATCTATCTATCACACATGCAAAATTTCTGGACAATTGTTGGGCCAAAATTCTAAGTCTACTACAAGTCTGAAGTTCTAAAGCTAGGGGCTGAAAATATGAAGCTAGGGGTTGAAATTCTAGACTGAAGTTGCAACTAGGAATTTATCACTCGGAGACTTTGATAGGGATCATATATAGGAAGGGTTGATTTGGTGGTTGGAGGAGGTCTTTTTCTAGGTCTAAGAGATCTTGGATTGTCCCATATTGATTTGAATATACTAGTGGAAGAGTTGGATTGGGTTTTCCCCTTGAAGGGGTTTTTCCCTGGCTAAGTTCCTACATATTGTCTCTCTTGTTCATGTGTTCTTAATATACATATAATTTGGTAATTTCTTGATGAAAGATAAACTAATAAAGAAGTAAAGGAACCAACATAATTCACAAGTAACTATCAAGAAAGGGGAATCAAATTCTAAATCCTATAAGCATTTATTTCTCAATAACCAATTTGGTCATAGTCATTTTACATTGATTGATTTTGTTGAATCCAATGATATACATGGTTTATAATTTCATCATTTATATGTTTTTCGAATAGTTGAGGCACTTTAGCATGAGAAGATGGTTATGTCATGATCTCACCATCTTGACAAGGCTTCTGAATAAGATTAGATCAAATTCCCCTCAGAAGATTCTCTTTGTGATTTGAATGTGTTAATTGAAAATTCATTTTCTCATGAGCATAAGGGTTTTAAAATCTATTTTTCTGGATATTATGATCCAATCATTGACTTGTTAGAGAAATATTACCTAGAAAAATCTATCACAAATAATAAGTTTTGATGTTTGTTGATTTTTTTCTAAAACAAAAAGCACAAATGAATGTACTTCCGTGAGTAGCCTTCAAGGTGTGTTTGATCATTGTTTCAATCAATGAGGTGAAGCTCGAAACTGGCTCAACCATTTGGTATGGAATATTTTTCTGTTTATAAGTAGGACCTTCAATTCATTGTGCAATTTTTTCAACTTATTATCTTTAATTTTGCATGATTCTTTATATCTATTTTAATTTCTTGTATCTTTGTGATTACAAGTCAGGAGCAGTTATAGTGGTTTCACTGGAAATTCCACTACGCTTAGCCCTGACCTTCTATCCTCTTAGGTTAGGAGTAGGTTTAGGTGCATTTGTCCCTTTAATTGAATTACATGACCCTGCATTTTACCCTACACTAGTGTAGTGCCCCTTCTTGGTTAGTTAGTTTTTGTGACACCTGGAGGGTGATTTTGAAGGAGTGTATAAATATTATATATGTCAGACTTATTTTAATGCTTGTACACTATAGACCTAGTTTGGGTCACATGGATTTTAGATGCTTATGACAATATCTATGGTTGTGTATAAGACTAATTTTGGTTAAGTGCATATTAACGAAGTTTCTCTCTTGGCATCCTATTTTGACTTTGGTGCATGACATGAAGAATGGTCTATGATTGTGACACAAGAATAAAATATACTATATGGAGTAGTTAATGTACCATAATCTTGTTGATGATTTATGATATATATGATTATACATGCTTGACCTTGTATTTAGAATGATTTGGCAAGGAACTTAGTTATTTCCAAGAAGGATGTGCAGATGACTATGGAGGTCATGTATACATTTGGGTAAAATGTGATTGAATTAAATTCATTATGAATTTTTTTTATGCTTTTAATATATGAGGTTATGATGTGCAGGACTAGGGAAATAAGGCCTTTCCAACAGATCATCAGATGCATATGAATTCACAACCAATACCTTGAGGCAAACCAAGTAGCTTCAAAGAAGAATATATGATAATATATGGGAAATATTATGGTGTGGAGTCGTAAATTTTGAAAGATCAAGGCGTGGAGTCTTGGATATTTGGAATAGATCAAGGTGTGGAGTCTTGATTCTACGAGGATGTGAGTCCTAAGCATAGGGAAAGGGTGCAGAGTCCTAACAAATCAGGAGAGGTGCACAATAGGGGTGTGGAATCCCTATTATCTGACTGAAAAACACCATTTAAGGGCTTACACCAACCAATTCTTAAACCTTTGGAAATTTGTGGTTAATTATTAATTATTTTAACCAATTTCTGACTATGATTTACCTTAATATATAATTCACTAACGGCTAGTTTTCAATAACTTTCCCTAAACAATGATGCATCCCTACTATCTATTCCTCAAGATTGATTGGATTTTTCACCTTGTCCTAAGGATGAACCACATTAGTTGGTTCGAAACGTCGACCAAATCATAACGATGTGAATAATGTGAAATACATTCATCTGAATTAATCTAAGTTAAAATTTAAGTTGAATTAAATCCAATTTACCCACTTTAGAGAATTATTCAAAAATAAATATTATTTTAATGAAAAAGAATAGTTAACTACTTCTGAAAAATAAATAATAAGAAAAACCCTTAATTTGACACATGGGTGCTGAATATAACATAATTTAGGTACTAAATAATATAAAATAAAAGGGGAAATTTTGGAGAGGTGCCACCTTAGGAGGGTGGTGAATAATATTTTTTTATAAATAAAAAATTAGTTTATTTTTCCATGAAGGGGGTGAGGTGTCACTCCACTCTATGATTATAAATATGGAAGCATTTTCCCCCATGGGGGGAGAGACCAGAAAGAGTAGGGAAATGCTGCCAAAATGAATACTCAATTCCTAAATTAAAATCTCAATAATTTATCCTGGTTGATTGAGACTAAGTGGTGTGAGAGGAAGATAGGATATATTCCTTAGTTTGCCTAAAATTTCTCACTATTGTTGAAGTTGGTATTGTTTGTGAGCTCATAGAGCTCGGGGGTTCCAAGGAAAAAGGTTTCCTTTGGATATGATTGGGTGGTAAATCTGATTGGTCTATTGGAGTTGGTGAGGGGAGTTGTTGAACAAAGTAGAACGACTCAGTATTAGGTAAATTTTCTATTTTGTTATATTTTTATTTAATTAACCTTTCTTGGATGAATATATAACTAGTTTACCTTTAAATGGTTCTTGTTGTTCTAAAAGATATGATCATATCCAATGGTTTAGAATTTGTTTATTTGGTTATACATATGTTGAAATTACACAACTGCAAGAATATGTTTTTGGATTAACTGATGGGTGAATAGCGGCTCCAATTAGTAATTCTTCATTTAAATGGGTTGTGAGCCGACAACATAATAGTGTTTATTGTAGTATCTATATATATTCTATTCATTATAGGTGTATTTTTCTTATTTTGAATTTGGGGATCTATGCTTTATTGTAGATTTTTGTTTATGAAATAATATGTTGAATGTTATGAAACTAGATCCCAAAATAGAAGAAACGAGAGATCAATGCCTTAAAAATCATCCGCTTCAAGGGGGAAACCTCTTTTACATTACATATGAAAAATTCTTGGATGATTCAAATGAAAAAACCTCCTTTCTATATAGGATTCCATGGGGTCACATTATAATCCTAGTTGACCTAACAAGAATAATGTAAGGGCACAACAATAACAATAGTGGGATTTTATGGGGGACAATAATAACAATATTGGGACTACAAGGGTACAAAAATAATAATAACGGGGCTACACTAACAACAATAAGGGACTACACTAGTAATATAGGGACCTAACATGCCCCTCTACTTCAAAAAAGTTTTGTCCTCAATGCTTGTGTACCTTTGGATGCTTCTATATAAAATTCTCATCCTCCCATGTCGAATCTTCAGCGGGTAAGTTCTTACACTTGATGAGATACTCTAAAATTGATAAATTTTGTAGTTCCCAAGTTCTTGTTTCTGTGACTGCTTCAGGTTCCAATATGATTTTTCCTTCCTCATCAAGTTCTAGAAATATGGTTTGAACTGGAATTTTGTCACCTATAACCTTCTTTAAGCATGAAACATGGAAAATTGGGTGCACTCAAGAAGAAGCAAGGAGCTCCAATTTGTATTCCATAATACCAATAATTTGTAACACCTTGTAAGGACCATAGTACTTTGGTGATAATTTACTATCCTTCTTAGCTTGCTTGACGTACATTTGTTTGTATGGTTGTAGTCATAAAAATACCCAGTCTCCTAAATCAAAAATTCTCTCGCTGCAAATTTGATCTTTCTGTTGTTTCATTCGATTTTGAGCCAAATTTAGGTTATCCTTTAAATGTTGGAGAACTTGTCTTTGATGCTCGACGTGATCTTCTGCTGCTTTAACCTTATATTTTTTTCTTAAAGATGATGTGATGGATGATAGATGATATCCATAATGATGCAAGAGAATTAAGTTAGAGTCAGCAATGTGACAAACTGGTCACATGTTATGGCTTGGGAAGAGGTCTAGCACTCCTAATAATTTGAATACTTTAGTTTTAAAATATTTTGTTTAAATTTAATCTGGGCTAACATAGCCATTGTAATCTGTAGGTTAAAATAATAATTATATTAGGATAAGTTAGGCATTTAGTTGAATAAATTGTTCTGAAAATGAATAACAGTTTCTCAACCATATGGGGATTTTGGGAAAGGCATAAAACAAAACCAAATCCACCATTGTGGGGTTCTGCCATCCATAGAGAAAAAGAGAGAATGAGAGGGAAATAGGTGTGAAAGAGGGTTGAATAGAAAGTAGGAATAAATGTAAAATCCATCCATCCTAGGGCTTGGTTATGTGTATTTTAATTTATAAATTAATTCCAAGTGTTTTGGATTTTTGTCGTGCTCTTTGTTTTAACTAGTTTGTTTTATTTCCCTGTCGAAATCAAGTATTGTATTTATGTGTTACTATATAGGCATATTTTTTTTGTTAATGAATATGTATACTGAGCGAGAAGATAAAGTTTCTGTGAACTTCGTGTAGACAAAGTTATGGTAGAGACCGAGGGATGAGAGATGAAAAACAAGCTCGGGAGGGAATTTGTGCATTTGCAGACCGCACAAAGCTCAAGAGAGATAGCATTGAATAATTCCGAAAAAATTCAGAAGGATAGTGGAGGAGTAGTGTGGAGGAAGCCATATCATAGAGCAACGGTATAAGAAATAAGAGCAACCAAATAAAGAAAAAAATACTTAAAATAATTCCTAAGGAGGAAACTACGATGAGGATTGAATCGATGAGACAAAGGTTTAAGGATTGATGGCGGAGATTAGAACAAGAAAAAGAGGCGAAGAAGATTTGAGAAGGCTAAGAAAATTGCAGATCTGAAGACAAAAGATGAATGGCTAAGGTGTGTTGGGGAAGTGTAAAACAGACGCGTGTCGGTAGGGCGCAATTTTGCAGTGGAGATTGAAGTATTTAAGAGTTAAGTATTTCACAAGGTAAACAAGATAACTTATGATGCGAGAAGGGTGAAGGATGCGATGCGACAAGGAGCAGCCATGTGTCGACTTGGTGAAAATGCGCATTTCACAAGTTTTATGGGTTAGTGCATTTGTAAAGAGTTGAAAGTTGTGGGTAGGTGATTGCGATGTGCTGTGATTGGTCGGGAGTGTGTGGGACACTATAGTAAGAAGGTTCTGCATGTATGAATGTGTTTTGGGTTATGTGAATTATATTATAAATAACATTGTTGATTGTTTTGAGTATGTAAGCATTTAACTCTGATATTTTCCCCCGCTGCGTATAAAGGAAGTTATGTGGGTCTTAACCCACAGTTCCACGAGTATTTTTGTAATTTTCAGTTATGGCTGCATCAATTGGTATCAAAGAAACAATATTTGAGAGGCGGTGTGAAGGAATTTGAACTAAGAAAAGTTGAGAAATATTTCCCATTGATTCTAATCAAGTGAATGTTAAGAGGTAAGACTGTGGACTTAAGGCTTATGAAAAAGCATAAGAGCTACAACAACATGGATAAAGTAGTAGCACAAACAATAAGTAGTAGTAGGAGTGAAAGCATCTTAGCAAGAATATTACAATCTTTAAGGGTAATGATGAAGGAAGCTAGCAATGGTTTCTAGGGCGAAAAAGAAGTGTGGTCAGAACCTAATATTTCAGCTAAGGTTGAAATAAAAGAGGACAGTAGTGTTATCAAGCGCAAATGAGTTGTGAGGGTAAAAATAGAAGGAGCATAGAGGAGTGCGCAAGGAGGTTTCTAGATTGAGGACCAGTACTTGCCAAAAGACCAAGCACAGAGGAAGTTTGGTGAGGTAAGTTGTAGCAGGAGGAATTTTATTGCAGAGGCTAGTGTAGCTCATAGAGGGTGAAAGAACCCAAGAATATGACTATTGAAAGTCATAGCAAAGGTTCAGGAGGAAACCACAAAGTGAAGAAGGAATATTCCAAGACAAATGGCATATGGAAGTAGGTGACTGATGAAGAATATAAGAGAGAAATAACTGATATGAGAACCCATCTTGATCTATTGATGGATTTTTTTATAGAAGAGTTCATGAAGGAAAGAAGACTATGGCTACTGATGGAAATAATAAAGGTTCTAAAGAAGATTATGAAAGATAAAGTAAGAATAAACTTGATAGAGAATTAGCTGAGATAAAAGTGCAGCTATAAGTGTTGAGAGAATTCATACAAGGGAGTATGGAACACCAAAGGTATGATTGGGTTCTGTGGAAAAAAATATTCAAGTGGAGTCAGTTACAAAGCAAGCTGAGATCTGACACAAGAATTCAGTTAGAAGAAGAACTTAGGGGAGCTGAGTTACATCATAGGATGTGTGCTAAGGAAGAGGTTCACTTATGCAAACCTAATCAAGGGTCTATTCTTGGTGATATTAGTAATGAAGATGAAGACATGAGACCAGCTGATGGTTTCATGGATCCTTGGAAGGATGGGAACCAACGGGAAGAGCTGATGTTTGAGAAAACAAGAGAGGCTATGGATACTTACAGTTTTGAAACAAATGATCATTGTATTTTTGCAGGTAAAATAGGTAAAGAAAGACAATTTGTTGATGTTGTCATCAAGGATGAAGGAGGAGGATAGAATCTGAATTCTGTTCAAGAAGAAAATGAGACAACTGAGTCTCATATACATGCACATGCACAACTAAGTGAAGGAAATGATTTCTAGCGTACTGTGAAAGCTAAAAACAAGGAGGACTTGCCTTATGATGATGGCCAAGAACATAAAGAGGCAAAAGGTGATATCAAGCATTCATATTTTATGCTTGAGAAAGCTAAAAAGAAGACTAGTGAAGACTTTCTGAGTCCTGAAAGAGAATTAGAACAAAAAGAGAAAGACTTGATGATTGAGTCATCAAATAAGACCACTGGGTATTGTGAGTTTAATGCTGATAATTTGAATGTGTTTGAGGGTTTTGTAGAAGACAATCCATCTCTTGGAATTGTTTCAAGTAAAGCTAAAGTATATCTAGCAAAGTATAATGAGGAAGAAATTGTCAAGCAAGGTATGATGAAGAGTGTCTTTCTGATGAAGACCAATTTGAGTTGTTGTAGCACAAGGAATTCATAAGTTCCTTATTTAATGAAGGGAGTAAGTTTAATGGAGGTGAATTAGTAATTCCTAATGAGATGAAACTTTTTCTTGATGAGGACAAAGAGGAATTGGCTTGCCTAAATAGCCTAAGGAAGATCATTGGATGGACATTTAGGACTGTCATAGTAATAGAGAATCGGAATTTTATTCTGGTTAAAGATGAAGAAGCAGGGTCAAATGGATGTTTGCTTAGTAACAAGGAAGAGGAAAAATATAAAGATGAAAGCGAGGCATTTATGTCTCAAGCTAAAGGAAAGCCATTCCTAGAAGTGGAAAATACTGAATTGACTATTAGTACTAATCAAGAAGTAGAAGGAAAATAATGGAGTGTTTTCAAGGAAGAGGAAGCAAGTTATCTTGAAACTATAATACAACATACTGAAGAGGTACTTGAATGGAATCAAGTAATTAGTGAATGGTTGAGTTTCTTGCTGAAAGCATTTGAACAAGAGAAAGAGATTGCAGACAATAAGATGGAACCGGTTCAAACTGTAGTTGAAACAGAGATAGATACTATTTTCCAAAACTTAATTGTGTTAACTAGTATACAGGAAAAAGTGAATAAATATATTACTGCGACCAGAGAATTAGAAGGCAATTTACCTTTTGATAGTAAATTTGCAAACAAGGAAAAGAAGAGGGACGTTGCAGAGGGAGATATGTTCAAAGATATTAAGGAATTTTGGGTGGCAGCAATGTCCGGAGTAGTATTTGCAACAATATCTGGGACATAGTGTAGTAGAATGTGTTGGAAAAGGACTGGAAATAAGATTATATTACAATAGAATATTGAATTGCAAGAAACCATAGATGAACTATGTGAGTAAATGAAAATACCTAAGAATATTTACAGCAAAATGAAAAAAGCAGTCCACTATGGAATTGTTTAGAAAGTGCAGAACAATGAAGGTAGAAGCAGTGAAGCATTACAGTGCAAAGTATGGAAGTCTAGAAGATTGTAGCTAAAAAATGGTGAAGACAATGCAGCTTATGGACAATAGCAAAATAAGTTTGGAATATTGAAAGATTCAAGCATTTAAGACACATGACCAGGAGTTCATGATTTTTTTTACCTCGGGAGTCTGATGTAGGAGCATTAAGGTAGAGTTGGCAATGTGACAAGTTGGTCACATGTTGTGGCTTGGGAAGAGGACTAAAAGTCCTAATAATTTGAAGACTTTAGTTTTAAAGTATTTTGTTTAAATTTAATTTGGGCTAACATAGCCATTGAAATATGTAGGTTAAAATAATAGTTAGAGTAGGATTAGTTAGGAATTTAGTTGAATAAATTGTTTTAAAACTGAATAACAGTTTCTCAACCATATGGGGATTTTGGGAAAGGCATAAAACAAAACCCACTCCACCATTGTGGGGTTCTGCCATCCATAGATAAAAAGAGATAACGAGAGGGAAATAGGTGTGAAAGAGTGTTGAATAGAGAGTAGGAATAAATGTAAAAACTAGCCATCCCAGAGCTTGGTTCTATGTATTTTCATTTATAAATTAATTCCAAGTGTTTTGGATTTTTATCAGGCTCTCTGTTTTAACCCGTTTTTTTTATTTCCCTATTGAAATCAAGTATTTAATTTGTGTGTTATTATATAGGCATATTGTTTCTGTTAATGAATATACAAAATGAGCGAGAAGATGAAGTTTCTATGAACTTCGTGTAGAAAAATTTATGGTAGAGACCGAGGGATGAGAGATGAATAACAAGCTCAGGAGGGAATCTGCATGTTTTCAAACCACTCACAACTCAAGAGAGATAGCGTTGAATAATTTCGAACAAACTCGAAAGGATAGCATAGGTGTAGTGTGGAGGAAGTTGTATCGTAGAGCAACGATATCAGAAATAAGAGCAACCGAATAAAGAACAAAATACTTAGAAGAATTCCTAAGGAGGAAATGACGATGAGGATTGAATTGCTGGGACAAAGGTTTAAGGATTGATGATAGATATTAGAGTGGGCAAAAGAGGTGAATAATATCCGAGAAGTTTGAGTGGATGACTGTGATTAAATCGCAGGTCCGAAGACAAGAGATGAATGGTTAAGGTGAGTTGAGGAAGTGTGAAACAGACGCGTGTCAACAGAGCACAATTTCGCAACGGTGATTAAAGTATTTAAGAGTTAACGATTTCGAAAGGTAAACAAGATAACTTGCGATGTGAGAAGGGTGAAGGATGTGATGCGAAAAGGAGCAGCCACGTATCAGCTTGGTGCAAATGCACACTTCGCAAGTTTTATGGGTTAGCACATTTTTAAAGGGTTGAAAGTTATGGACAAGCGATTGCAATGTGCAGCGATTGGTCGGGAGTGTGTGGGACCCTATGGTAAGAAGGTTCCACGTGTATGAATGTGTTTTGGGTTATGTGCATTATATTATAATGAACGTTGTTGATCATTTCACTTATGTATGTATTTAACTCTGATATTTTCCCCCGCTGCGTATAAAGGAAGTTATGTGGGTCCTAACCCATGGGTCCACGAGTATTTTATAATTTACAGTTACGGCTGCATCACATAAAGTGCCATAAATGGGGTCATTTTCACTGCCGTATGGAAGGAAGTGTTATACCACCATTCAGCTAGAGGTAACCACATACCCATTATGTTTGTTTATCAGATACAAAACAACAAAGATATCTTTCCAAACATTTGTTCACTATCTTAGTTTTCCCAGTAGATTGAGGATGATAAGATGAGCTATGAGCTAGTTGAGTACCCAAACAAGAAAATAATTCCATCCAAAAATTTCCAGTGAAAATCGGATCTTTGTCGCTTACAGTAATCTTTCAGTTTCCATGTAGCTTTTGAATTGTTTCCATAAATGTAGTAGAAAATGTACTTGCTTCAAATGGATGAGATAATGCACAAAATTGTGCATACTTGGTAATTCTATCAAATACCACTATGATAACACTCTTTCCTTCAAAATTAGGTAAACCTGTGATAAAATCAAATGAAACCTCCTCCCAAAATTTACTTGGAATGGATAAAGGTTGTAGCAGACTCGAGGTCTTAATTGTCTCAACTTTATTTTGCTGGAAAACCAAACATTCTGCCACAAACTTTTGAATATCATATTTAAGGCCATCCCAAAAAAAATATTTCTTCACCCTGTGGTAAGTTTTTAAAAATATTGAGCGTCCTCCTAAGGGAGAGGTGTGCAATTCCAAAAGAATATTCTATTTTATTTGAGAATTATTACAAATATATAAGCGATATTTGTACCATAAGAAATCATTTTTCCAACTAAATGTATCATATGTACTGGGATCTTGCTGCAAATTTTTAATGAGTGTCCATACTTCTTTATCATTCTTCCATTCCTCCCTTGCTTCGGTTATCCAATCTAGTTGGATAATAGAAATAACACAAAGAAATGCTTCCACCTCCTCATCCTTTCTTGAGAGTGCATTTGAAAAAACATTTAGCTTCCCTTTTGTGTATATGATTTCAAAGTCATAACCCAACATCTTTGTGACCCATTTTTTCTGCTCTTCTAAAGATAGTCTTTGTTCCAAAAATTATTTAAGACTATCATGTTCATTTTTTACCTTGAAGTTAGGTAAGGTCGTCATTTATTTAGTACATATAGTATTGCCAACATTTCCTTCTCATAAATAGATTTTTGTAAATACTTTCCTTTGATTCGATGACTTTCAAAAGAAATGGGTCTTCCTTCTTTCATTAAAACAACACCAATTCCATTTCCTGAGGCATCACATTCAACAATAAATGTTTTTTTGAATTCTAGAATAACTAAGACCAGTGCTAGGAACATTGCCTCTTTAATATGTTCAAAGGCCTTAGTTGCTTCAAGAGTCCATGAAAATGCATCCTTCTTCAATAATGTTGTTAGAGGTGCTGTTATTCTCCCATAATTCTTAAAAAACTTGCAATAATACCTTGTTAACCTAAGAAATCCCCGCAATTTGTTTATGGTTGTGGGGACTTTCTATTCCTTAATGGCTTTAATTTTGTTAGGGGCTACCTTAACACCCTCCTGAGATACAATATGACTCATATATTCCACCTCTTGTAATCCAAAGAAACATTTGGAGGCTTTTGCATATAATTGTTTCTCCTCCAATAGCTTGAGCACCCTGTCAACATGTTGAACATGATCCTTCCAAGACCTGTTGTAGATTAGTATATCATCAAAAAATACTAACAAACATTTTCTGAGGGGTTTGAAAATTGAATTCATCGACCCTTGAAATGTAGAAGGTGCATTGGTAAGGCCAAAAGGCATAACCAAAAATTCATAATGACCCTCATGAGTTCGAAATGTTTTTTGCGGAATATCTTCAGTGTTCATTCTAATTTGATGATTTCCTGAACGAAGATTCAAATTGGTAAAATAAAGTTCTCCATGTAATTCATCGACCATAGGAATGGGAAATTTATCTTTAATAGTGAGCTTATTGAGATCCCTATAATATTGACACATGCACCATGATCCATCCTTCTTGTGCACTGATACTACTAGAGCAGAGAAAGAACTTTGACTAGGTTGAATTATACCAGCCTCTAACATTTCTGCAATCATACGTTGGATTTCGCTCTTTTGGAAATAAGGATAGCTTTAGGGCCTAATGTTTGGAGGAACACTTCCTAGAATCAAATAAATATTATGATCATAATAAAAAATAGGTGGGAGTCCTTTGGGAGTTTCAAACACTTTGGAATTATTGTCAAATACTTTTTGGAGATTTGGAGAAATAGATGATTTTGATGTTGGAACTTCTAGCGAGCATAATTGTGCAATTGTGCCTCATTTTTATTTCTTCATAATATTTTTCATGAAAATAGATCTTATTATCTTTCCCGGATTCCCTTCGATACCCCATAATTCAACTTCCTTTCCTTCCAAAAAAAAATTCAAAAAAGTTCTTGAAAATTAAAAGCTATTGTCCCCAAATATTGTAACCATTGTACTCCTAGTACAACATCAGCACCTCCCATTGGAATGGAAAGAATTGGAGTCTTCAATGCATATTCCCCCATGGTTAGCTTGATATTATGGCATTTTCCAGAGCAATTTATAGTTCATCCATTCACAACCATCACTTGACACTTTGGTGTTGGGTATAGGAATCAATTCGACTCCTTTGCTACCTTACAATGAATAAAATTGTGGGTACTACATGAATCAATCAACACTATTAAATTTTTCTTCTTGATATGTCCTTCTATATTGAAGGTTTGAGTAGTGGTAATTCCTTCTAATGCATTACGCAATATGGTCAGACTCATTTCTTCTTTCTCTAGGGTTGGTTCCTGTTGTATATCCTCTTCTTTTGAAGTTTCTTGTTCATTTTCTTCCTCCTCGTCACAATCTATGTAAAATGATTTATTCTCAACACACTTATGACCTTTAGTGTATTTTCTATCACAACTGTAGCAAAGCCCTTTTGAATTTTTTCCTTCCAATTGTTGTGGTGTCAACCTTGTAGGTTGTGGAAGTCTAGGAGTAGAAACACTTCCATCTTTATAGGTGTGAGTGGTCGGCTTCCTTGTTGCAAAAATTTTACTTTCAAATTTTCTTTCCAACCTGAATTCCTTCTCCAATGAATCAAGTTCCCAAAGGTAAACCTCATGTTAGATGTTATCCTTTAAATTCCCTATGAAGACATCAATCATGTATTCCTCTGGAATATTATTTACCCTTATATTCAATTTTTTTAAGTCCTCAATGTGCTCCACCATGGAACCCTTTTGTTTTAGATATATCAATTGGCTAAAGAAGTTGTTGCTATTTGTATCCTCATAATGTGCTAGCATTTCCTCTACAAAAATTGACCAAGTGACAATTTTTTTATGAGATCAAAGCCATCGATACCATAAAAATGTATTTTGTTCTAAAAATAAAGTTGCAAGGCATACATTTTGTGTGTTTTTCACATTATGGAAATCAAAACATTGCTCCATCCGTAGTATCCATGTTACGAGATCCTTGCTATCAAACTTCCTTATATCGATCTTTGGGATATGGTGGGTCTTTAATCCAACATTCGAGTTTATGAAATAATGATTAATATTTATTTTATTATCATCATGAGTTTCCTCTACTACCTTTTAACCATTAGGAATCATTTCTTGTATCAACTTTGTCAAACCTTCCTTCAAACCTTCCATGTCTTCTTTTAGATCATTCTTCATATCTTCCAAGTTAGCTTCCATGCCATCCATATTGTCTTCCATGCCATTATTCAAACCATCCATCTTATATTCCACGTCTTTCTTCAAACCATCCATCTTAGCTTCCATGCCTTTCCTCAAAACTTCCATTTCATTTTTTGTTACTCTTTGCGAGAGCGAAAGTTGATGCAATTGTTCTTGTAATTTTGATATATCATGTTGCACTTCTTCCTCTTCATGAGTCATAGTAGAGCCTTCTAAGAGCTTAATGGGTGTTGAATTATTTTTGGGGGGGCATTTTAGAACCCAATACTGATATCTATGCTTCAATATACCCTTGCAATCACTTCAAACTGATTTTTCAAACAATACTTATGCAATTTGAAAAACAAATACACACATTTTTATTGCTTTTGAGGAGCCCGATATTTAAACTGATGTATCTTTGTAATATCAAATCGCTGAGATTTTATCTTTTGTCCTTTAATATCCTTTGAATATTCTTTCCAATGCCACAGGTCTGACATGATTTGGATTCTTCAAGACAAAGTTATTCCCAATCTCCCACAATGACCTAATTATGGATTAGTTCAGTAGAGTGAACTTGTATTGTGTGCCATGTGTCATTGTTTCCTCCTTCAACTCTAAAATTGATGCACAAAAAACTAGAGTCCGTGTAATTTTAGACACTTTTTATAGAATTCCAATATGATGCTCACACAAAGAGTTATGACGATTTTCCCAAGGTCACCTCTTTGAGATGAAATTCGGGAGCATGCACAAAACCTAACTTCCACAGATCATATCTTCAAAAATATTGCGAACCAAGATCTAAAATTTTTACACAAAGTTCCTCGGGATTTCTTCGCACATGGTTTTTTTTTAGCTTCTGAACCTTCGTAGAAAAAAAATTACAACGAAAATGCCATGATGACCTTTTTGTTACACAACGTTCCTCGGGATTTCTTCACACATGGGTTTTTTTTAGCTTTTGAACCTTCGTAGAAAAAAAATTATAGAAAAAAATGCCATGATGACTTGTATGAAGCAACGAAACCCCAGAATCCAAAGTTGTGATACCAAATATTATGAAACCAGCTCCCAAAATAGAAGAAAAGAGAGATCAACGCCTTATAAATCATCCACTTCGAGGGGAAACCTCCTTTACATTACATAAATGAACAATTCTTGGATGATTCAAATGAAAAAACCTCCTTTCTATATATAGGAGTTCATGGGGTCACAATATAATCCTAGCTGACATAATAATAATAATGTAAGGGCACAACAATAACAATAGTGGGATTTTATGGGACACATGTATAACAATATGGGGACTATAGGGTACAACAATAACAATAAGGGGGCTACACTAACAATAATAAGGGACTAGACCAGTAATATAGGGACCTAACATTGAAGAAGAGTTGCTACTATGTTAATACATTTATGTATATGAAAGCATATGTTGAAGAAGAATTATCGTTCTGTAAAAAATAAAACAAACAAACCATGTCATGTAAACTATAATTGGAATATATAATGTTCATATTCCTATTCTCTGACATCCTCCTTCTCTTAGTTGGTTTCCTTTAAGGTTATATATTTATCTTTCATCTAGTAATATTTTCCCCCAAAAGACTTGTTTTGGAGTTAATATTCAAGGCATCGGGAACAGTGCTCCTACTTTATGTTTTCCTAGAAATTATAGGGACCAACCCTATAATTTACTAGATGAGCGCTAGGCTTTACATATTTTTTTTAACACAGTAACAAGGAAGTGAAACCATAATCATACAAGTTTGAAATTCAGTAAAATTAAATCACATATATCAAGTCCATAAATTTAACTTCATAACACATACATATATTTAACTTGATTATAGGCACAATAAAATCATCATAATTAAAAAAAATATAACTAACACATGTATCGTTCACCCTTAGATGAGAACCAAACTTGACTTGCTGCTGCTTGAGCTCCTTTGTTTTCATCTAACTCCAAGCCTGAATGTTGTCATGTTTAATCCGAATGTAATGACCCACCAGTTGACCTCCAGCCTACTCCTTGGATACTCTCCTTTCCCGCGGACCCCCTAGCTGAAATGGGGTTGTACAATGAAGGAATGTGCTAGCTGATAGAGGTGAACCCCTCTTGGCTCAAGAGTCCCCTCTCTATAATACTCTATCCCACCAAACTCAACTATAGCTTGTAACCACTCAAAATTACATAATCTCCTCCATCCAACAATAGGGTAAACAAAAAGCCCTTTTCCCTTCCATTTCCCTTTCTTTTATAGAAGGCTTCATAGGTGACACTTGGAAGTTCATGTATAAATAATTATTTTTTTTATTACCCAAAATTTGATTATTCACCCACCCATGTGTCACCCTCTCATCAAGACCCTCCAAAATGATTTACTTAATTATTCATATAAAAATAGTATTTCCCTCAACCCAACAAGGCTTCCTATTTCTTCTCCTAGTTGTCTCTTGATTCCCCCTTTTTACTCCTTAATTTGTGTTTATTACTGAAGTTAATTGATAATTCTCAGATTTGGTCCCCTAACTACCTCAATTTGTTCTTTTGATGAATATTCTTATGTTGGCTCTTGCCACATGGAAGTTCTCTAAATTTCTCAAATTTTAATTTATTAATCTTATTTTAATTCACCACCCTCTTCTCTTAATGAAGTTTTTAATAAATCTTTCTACTTAACTCTATGTCCCTCTTTCCCCTTTTTGCCTAATTAAGTCTTATGTACTTAATTTGTTTTTTAACATGGAAAGGGTAGAATTATCATGGTAAATATTTTATCTTTTCCTATTCCTCCCTTACCCTAAGTTTTATTCTTGATTTAATTCCTTCGGTTTTAACATCATATGTCACTTGATATGAATTAGTTGGATTTTAATATATTGATTACATTGATTAGTTTATTTAACGATTTCGAGGGTGTCAAGTTGGTCATGCCCTTCAAGAAATTCCATTCGAAGTTCCAAGGGTGCCAAGTCGGTCATGCCCTTCAAGAATTTCTCTTGAAATTCCAAGGGTGCCACACCATTTTCCCTTCAAGTATCCAGTAGTTACGAGGGGAATTTATATGTGTAAAGACAGAGACCCCTATCATCTCATATGTTGCCTGCTATAGTGAGACTAATGGTGCTAGGGATCAAGGAATCCGCATTGATGTGCACCCCCCAGAAAATCCTCGTGAGCGAACCAAATTTGGGACCTGCCCTCACGACATCGTGATCTTCAAGGCAAAGGCACTTCGACCTTTCTAGCCTAAGTCATGGCGGGAGTGCTAGCGGGTGAGATCAGGAACACTGTTCCATACCTCCCATTTTGTTCCATCCAATTGTACAACCCCATCACCCATATGTGAGTCATTCAGCCAAGCAACTAACATGTTCCTGCAACCACTGACATATCATCATAGTATATGTAATGTATATAACAAGTTTCAAACTGAACTTAGAATTTCAAAGACAAAATATTAATTTCTATCAAACCAGATGTTATCCACTCATCATATGCGAGTGCCTCTGGTGGTTTTATGTCATACTCAATAATCATCAGTAACAAATTTCTCAGTGTTAGTCATTATCATTATAGAAAACATCATCATGATCTAGTCATTCACATCATTGTTTATTTTGAATCAAAACTAATGTAAGTAGCTACATATGGGACACATCCATCGTGGTTATCATAATCATAACATCAATGGTAAATTAACATATCCGTCAAAGGCATTATCATCGTAACATCAATATAACACATGTCTATCCATAAAATCTATCATCATCATGATATCAATAGAGAACCCGCATATCCATTAATTCTACAATCATATCAATAAGGAACATGCACATCCATAAATGCTATCATCATCATAGTATCAATAAAGACATACATAACCATCACATCCACTAATAATAGATTCATGTGTCCGGATCCTCAACCTGAGGTCTTCAAAGAATAAAGCGCGGGTCTTAGGGCTAAATAATGTTAAAATTCATATCATCGTCAGTCAATTAGAGTAGGGCACTATAGAAATAGCATTTATTATTTTTGTAGAAAAGAAAGTATTCTTTGAAATATAATGCTTATTCATTTTGCAGAAAAAAAAAAAAAAAAAAAAAAAAAAAAAAAAAAAAAAAAAAAAAAAAAAAAAAAAAAAAAAAAAAGTCTCTACTTAATTTTTTGTTTACTAATGTTAGTGTGCTAATTTAGAGCATCATATCATTAAATACAAAGGTGGATATTGCTTTTAACTTGATGGGTGTACATATTGGTGTGTTACATTTACTTTGGTTAATGCATGAGATAAATTAGCGTGGTAATATTTTGTAACCTTTACTATAAAACCTTACGATATAAAATAGTGGATTTAAAATAGTGTGATAATCCTCTGTAACTTTTACTATATATACATTCTTTGAAAATATGAGTTTATGAATCCTCTCTTTGCATTATGCAGTTTTAATTTTTCGTTATTGCCAAAAGTATTGGTCTCAAATAGTTTCTGAAAGAGGTTAACCTTAGTAATATTTTATAACCTTGGTAATATTTATATGAATTCGGGGAAAATAATATTTTATGATTTATCCATTTGCATTATGTAGTTTAAAATTTTTATTTTTGTAAAAAACATTACTCCGGAATAATTTTTGAAAGAATATACTATTATCTTTGGTCATTTTACCAATAGTTGATTTTGGAATGAGTTTAAATCATTTTTTATTATTTTAATGTTGCACTCTACATTACACCAAATATTAGTATGTGAGCTTCCACAAGGATTAATTTTGTTTAGACATACTTGGACAGTTGTTGAAAAGAATACTTTGAGTCTTTCTGTAGGTTGGAAAGATATACTTTGATTTTGTTTCATGCAATGATGCAATGGTAGCAATAAGAATATTTAGTTCAAATAGTACATATTTTGGTAATTATGGACAATAATTTATAGACACCATACTTTGATATCCTTCATTTACAAGGATGTTATTCGAATATCAAATTGACTTTATTTTACTAAGCTTGAGATTCAATGGAATCATACACTTTGTTTTGTTTGTTTGGGCTACTTTTGAAAAATAATACTTTGATTCTTTCTGTAGGTTGGAAATATATACTTTTATTTTGTTTCATGCAATATTGCATTGGTAACAATAATAATCTTTAGTTCAAATAGTACTAATTTGGTAATTATAACCAATCATTTATAGACACCATACCCTGGTATCCTTCATTAACAGGGATGTTATTTGATATTAAATTGAATTTATTTTACTAATCTTGAGATTATATACTTTAATTTTTTTTCATGAAATATTGCATTGGTAACAATAAGAATCTTTAATTCAAATAGTACTAATTTTGGTAATTATAACCAATCATTTCCCCGGATGCATGTGACAGAAATGACACACTTGACAATCACATCCCACACTCCACAGGAGATAGAGATCACCTACGCAGAGCCTCACCTATTGCAGATCCTCAAACCTTTAGCTACTCGCACGGGACTCACAGAATCAACAATGATGATGAGAGGATCGGCACTGCATCACCATGTCGAGAGCATCACCTCGCATATATCACCATTAATGACCATTATGATTAACATGTATTGCAACCATCCGCCTTTTCTCAAGCCTTCTCAGGTAATCAATCACAGCACGTAGATATGTGTGATGCTTACTCATTAATTACCTCCTCACACATATCCCTGCCCCTTTAAAAAGATGAACTCTCACCCCCTTTCAATACTCATATTTTTATCTCTGCCTTTCACCTCCTTAACACTACTCTGGCCTCTCCCTAACTTCAGACAGCTGTGAAGCTCTACTTTCAGCGTAGCGCTACGCAGTCTCTTTTGTGTTGTTGCACCCCTCCCTGTGCACCTTCCCCCCAGCTACTCCTACCCCCTTAGCACCAACGCTGCTTGCCCTTTTGTGTACCCTTTCCTAAACTGCTCCCCTCGGCCTCTATGCACAATGGCTCCCAGAATTCGTCAACAAACCATCCGAGGAGGACAGAGCAGGGTTCTTCCTAGTCGTTATCACCATGGCAAGGACAATCTTCTAGAGTTGATGGAAGGCTCCTCTTCTCTGCACTTTTACAAGACAGAGTATCAATCCAGAGCATATTGTAGAAGCGCCTAGGCAAGCTACGTAGAGAGGAAGATGTAGCCCGTATAAGTCCACCATCTCTCCCCTGACACACCTCCAGAATTGCAAAACTAACCCGCTTGGGTTCAGGAGGAGGAAGATGCGGATTCAAACATCTGGGTGATGGACTCTGATGGCATCTGGATGCGTATTACTAATGGCGTAGATCTGGACTCCCCCATCCTCTGTGCACTAATCCACAAGCCTAGGCATACAGTGGCTGACGTGGAGGAAGCTGTTGTGCAGGCTCCTACTTGCCCCATTAAGGAGGAGGTCCCTAACAGTGATGATGAAGACAAAAACTGAAGCCTACACAACTACACAGTTCTCCTATTTTTTTTGTCAAGCTTTCCATCAGTGCCTTTTTTCTACTGTTTACTTTGTGCTTCTTAGATATGCTAGCGCTACTACGCATAATGTAATTTTATGTTTTAATTTTTATTTGGGTTGGTTTCCTCCCCCAAGGCAGCCTAGAAATAGTGTAACAAAGGCTTGGATTGGATAAGCGTAGCTTACCAACCCAGCCTGTAGCATATGTAACTTATATGTTTTCGAATGAATAGAATAGCCTAACTTACCAAAAAAATTATGACCAATAATTTATAGACACCATACTCTGGTATCCTTCATTGACAAGGATGTTATTTGAATATTAAATTGACTTTATTTTACTAAGCTTGAGATTCAATGGCATTGTTACTGATTATTAAGTAATTGAAATTGTATGTAATTTATCAAGTATTGGAAATTGTATCGTATGTTTTAAAATTTGAAAATTTGAAATAAGAATTATGTCTAATTTTTCCTTTTAGGATATATATAAATTCCCTTGGAATATTTTTCATGTAGAGCTATGGTATTGATGAAATATTCTCAGAGTACATAAATAGATTAATTTAACTTATTTGGGGTAAATAAGAAAACTAATTTGGAAGTAAGATAAATGGATTTAGCAAGATTATTCACGTTATAGTATTGGAGATTTAAAAGGAAAGTATTCTACTGGGGTCAACAATACATGAGCCAAAAGAAAAGGAACATCGTTTTCCTTCACGAGTAATAATCTATAAAGTTAGTAAATACGTTATACATAAGAGGAAATGGAAATGAATCCTCATGCAGTGATCATTTAATGATTCCATAATGGTATCAAATATTTCTAAAATGGCAGAATTTTATGTTTAAAATGTAGGGTATTGTTGCAAAGAAATATTCTTCAAATGAATGGATCAAATGTTAACATTTGAATTTTATGTTACATGGAATGAATGTTTTAGGATATGATGATTTCTTCATTTTTGGAAGACTTATAATTTATGTGATGATTAACGTGTTTTGTTTTCATGTACCATGAAAATCCAAAAGCATGATACAAAATCTATAATGTAAAGTATTGTTAACATATAGAAACAATATGGATCTATTTTCAATGTTTGTACGAAACATGGATGGGTTTTATGCTAAAATGAAAAGAAAAAAACTTATATATATATATATATATATATATATATATATATATAGTGTACTTATGGATGGTAGTACATGGATCTTACATATGGTATCAAAGCCAACTACAACACTAGGGCCTAATGGGCATACATGCTTGCTAGTATATTAATATATGAATGATGATTTTGGATCCATGTTGAATTTTTATGTGCGTTTTATTATTTGTTCTTAGAATACATGTAATTTGGATTACTATTCTTTTTTTAAGGCTTGAGGCTAAAATATAATTTTTTTGTTTATTTTACTTTTTATTTTTGTTTCTAGACTCTTTCTAGTTTGAGGCTAGATTTTGAGAAAAAAATAGAAAATTGACACACCTCCGAAATATTTTTTGTTTTATCTCGCTTAAAAGCTATAATTTTAAAAATATTACCACACTTTAGCACAAAGCTTGTACTTCATCTTATTTTAATTTAGCATTGATATAGTACCTCATCTTATTGTACTTTTCATGGTTTAAGTTTCAATTTGCATGGATAATTAGCTTGGAATTCATCTTCATGTTTTCTTGTTTAAGGATATACTTTTGAAATAATTCCATAAAATTATGGGGAGACTTAATTTGGAGTTTCTTTCCATTTATGTACTTTTCATGGTTTAAGTTTCAATTTGCATGGAGAATTAGCTTGGAATTCATCTTCATGTTTTCTCATTTAAGGATATACTTTTGAAGTAATTCCATAAAATTATGGGGAGAGTAAATTTGGAGTTTCTTTCCATTTCTTATTATTCCATTTTAAATGTTATAATTTTGAGATTATTATGAAAGATTTGAGTTGAAGCTTAGTTTGTATTTCAACTTCATATTATTTTTTTCTATGGTACAACGCTATGATTTATGCAAATTCAATTTCTTGTCTGTATCTCTAGGTTTATTCTAAAAAACAATTATGGGCACAGTTGCATGATATATTTTTTTTCTTCATGTAGTTTTTGTATTAAAGTCATAATGTTGAAATTATTACAGAGAATTAATGTGAATAATCATTAAATTTTTAGAATAATTTTTGCAACTTCACACTTGAGTTTAAGCTTGGAGTCATCATACTAATAACCTCGAAGTTAAATTTGAGCTAGTTGTGGCGAATTGTTCTTAATATGTTGTTGATAGTTTAAAAGAAAGAAATGAAAATCATCTTTTCCTGATGAAATCACACATGCCAAGAAAAGTCATGGATTAGTATGGAAATTAGGGGAATTTTGAGGTCTAAAATGGGTCTCCTAAGGAAAATGTACAATCAAAATTCACTTTATGAGAACCAATCACATTTTAGGGGATGAAATCATCCCTAATGGTTGATGTGGCATTGCTTGAGTTAAAGGTACTTACTTGTTGCATACTAAATGGTAGATAAAAACTCATGGTTAACCATGGTAGTGCTTTAAGTACTTTTAAAGTCAAAGTAAAATACTCATAATAAATGTCATTTCACACTTTTTGAATAAAAATATATTATTGTCATTTCATATTTCTTGAAAGAAACAATGCATATCCTTATACATTTATTATATCATATCATATTATATTATATTATATTATATGATACTATATTATATTAATTTATATAGAATATTAATTACATGTTATTATACAATTTAAATAATATAAATTTTAATTAATAGCATATAATATAATTAAGAATTTATAGATTTATATTTATATTTTATTTTAAGTTATTTAAGTACAAAGGACAAATGCATTAGTTGTTCAATGATAATTACTTTTTCTTGAAAAATACATTCTTATTTATAGTCACATCAATACAATTGTTTTATTAATTATATTTTGGTACAACTTTTGAATTGAATTTAACTATGGTTACATGGATTGTGGTGCAAAAAGTGAATGGCAAATTCATAAATATTATTTTATTGGTTTAGCTATTATTTTATTATTTCCTTAGGAGGCCCATTTTAGACATCAAAATTCCCCTAATGTGTATGGATTGGTATTGTGTAAGAAGTATGAGGCTGAAATGTCATTAGTGTAATGATTGATTTCATCATACTAATCTTGATTCTGAAATTATCCATGTTAATTAGAACTCAATGTAATTTATCCCCAACAAGTCATGTTTAACTATGAATGTAGGTGCACAACTAATGCACAAACATTAAAGAGTTAAAATATGTTCTATGAAGACCTTCTTAATGGTTAAGAATGAGATTTTTGTGGTTTCTTTTATCTAATTTTTGATCTTGTTAAGTCTTGATTATGGTTGGTTTTATTCATGAGATAACTTTAAATTATTCTAGGACTAGGTTGAAGTATGCCATGCTTAATAAAGAAGGGGTTCAAAAGACTTGTAGGTGTGAATGGTTGTGGAAACCATTTTAGGGAAAGTTGAAGGATGTACTTGTTATGTTATGTATGAGCATAGAATCTATACCAACTTATCTCTGTAAGGTAAGTAATTATTTGTGTATATAATGAAGAATTTATTTTGATGAAATCTCATGGACATGATTAAGAAGGGTTTATTATTCATACTTTGAATTTAGGGGAATAAATGTTCGTACCAAGAATGTGTTTGAGATTTAAATGCATTATTTTCCTTTGATTACAAATGAAGAAAAGAAGATTGATATAGTGCACACCATTAGGTGATTTAGAATGTTTTTAAGAGCCCATATTGATATATGTAGTCAAACGTGGACTAGGTATTTATACTTGAGTATGGTAATTATTTGTGTATGTGCTTGATTGATGTAGGATTAAATTGATTTTTAAATTCTTGAAAATTTAGAAAGAGATTTTGTGATAAGTTGATGAAATGTCTTTTCTATTTTCTTATGACAAATTAAGTCTAGCATATTTAAATAATATTTCATATAGTTGTGCCTAGGAAATCCATAATAGTCTCCTTAATGTTTTTAAGGATTGTATATTGATTGAATTGTATTTAACAAAATTAATTAGAGAAATTATGAGAATTGAACTCATGAACATCTCAAAGCTATTTTTAGTTAGTTAAGAGAATATCATGTTTAGAGATAAACCTGATATGTGATTAGAAATTTGTTTTATTTAAGCTTAAAGGATAAGGTATGAGGTTAATGAAAAGTTGAATTTAGTTCTTATTTGACAAGAATATGTTCTCCTAAAAATTTTGAGGGGAAATTTGAAGAAAAGTGCGATCACATTTTTGATCAATTGGAATTTTTGCATGATTTAGAAACCTAATATGAGTGTATTGTATGTGGAATAGAACAAATTGTTAGATTTAAGAATTTGTTCTAGGATGTATAGTTGTATGAGTAGTTAGTAGCCTTGCAAAATTATGTAATATTTTTAGAGGGTATTAATTCCTATTTATAAAAGGGAATGAATCTTAGCTTTAGAATAGAAATGTCATTGTGATAATGTAAATCTTAACTAAAATAAACATGATTATTCATAGTTTGAGAAATGTATGGTTTTCATACTTTTATTTTATGTTTTATTATATGTATTAATGTTAATAAATAAGGCCTAAAACCAAATGAATTACCTAGCTATTGAATAGAAATCATGAATAATTGAGAAATCGGTTTTTATATAATGTTATAGGTAACCTAATTTATGAGTTGTCTTTGATTGGAAGATTAAAAATTGATATGTTGGAATGAAAATATTCTAAACCAAGATTTAATTGGTTCTCAATTAATGAGTGTGAATAACATCAATGGTCATGGAATTCAAGGAAAATTAAGTGGTACAAAGTAGGTGTTGCCACTTTACCCTCAGAAGTTAAAATAATTGTGCTTTGATATTCAAATTGTTTTTATTATTAGGATTAAAATTTTGGTAAAAATAGTAATTGGTTCCTAATATTTGTGATTACATCTATGTATTTTGAAATTAAAAGGGTAATTTTAGAGTGAGAAAATATAAGTCATTACTTATAAATACAACATCATGTTTGGTAACTAGATTGACATGAAATTGTATATGTATTATTTACTACCTCTTGTCATGAAAATTTTATTATATGATAGAATGGACCATAAATGTTGTTATTCAACTAATGTGGGAGCTATTTATATTTTTTCAAGCTCAATATACTATAGAACCATAAAGATGACACATGAAGGATTAATGAGGACTATGAGAAGAAAAACATGTGGAATTTTAAGTAGATGGCATATCAATTACATAAAATTGTATCTTGTTATGGTATTATAAATTGTATGGTTGGTTTTGATATAGAAATATTTGGAATTTTATATATTGAAACATATCTAATATAGTATGGATATAATTCCTACTTAATTAAGAATGGTATTTTTTGGCTTTCATGGAGATGCTTTCACTTTAGCAAAGAATTGAGTTATGAATTGGCATGAAGAAAAAGATATCAAATAGTTAACACCTTTATGATAAGAGAATTAAACCGAAACAAGTATCTTATGACTGTAGGAAAACTTCAAGCCAAGTTTAGCCCAAGAGGGGGAGTATTTAGTGTCCCTTCTTGATTAGCTATTTTTGGTGACACTTGGAGGGTGATTTTGACGAAGTGTATAGATATTATATATGCCATACTTATGTAATTTCTTGTACACTATAGACTTGGTTTGGGTCACATGGTTGTTGCATGCTTATGATAATATCTATGGTTGTGTTTATAAAACTGATTTTGTTTAAGTGCATATTTGGAATCCTATTTTAACTTTGGTGCATGACATGAAGGATGGTCTATGATTGTGACACAAGAATAAAATATACTATGTGGAGTAGTTAACGAAACTTAATCTTGTTGATTATTTATGGTGTATATGATTATACATGCTTGACCTTTTATTTAGAAGGATTTGGCAGAGAACTTAGTTACTGCTAAGAAGTATACTCACATGACTATGGAGGTCATGTATACATTTGGGTAAAATGTGATTGAATTAAATTCACTATGAATTTTTTTGATGCTTTTAATCTATGAGGTTATGATGTGCAGGTCTGGGGAAACAAAGCCTTGCCAACAGATCATCAGATGCATATGATCTCACAACCAATACCTTGAGGAAAACCATGTAGCTTCAAAGAAGAATAGATGAGAATCTATGGGAAATATTAAGGCACTGAGTCCTAAACTTTGAAAGATCAAGGCATGGATTCTTGGATCTTTGGAATAAATCAAGGTGTGGAGTCTTGATTCTACTAGGAAGTGGAGACCTAAGCATAGGGAAATGGCGCAGAGTCCTAACAAGTCAGGAGAGGTGCATAATAGGGGTGTGGAATCCCTATTGTCTGACTAGAAAACACCACTTAAGGGCTTACATCAACCAGGTGAATTAATATAAGTTAAAATTTAAGTTGAATTAAATCCAATTTACCCACTTTAGAAGATTATTCAAAAATAAATAATATTTTAATGCAAAATATTTATGTTGTAAGGCGTCCTTCTTTGAAAACAACTCCCCTAGCTGCGTTCCTGTTATAATCTGTGCCATTTTATCTTTTGTTAGATGATTGGGTTATCATTAACCGTTGATTTGAAGTATGACAGTTGCTTTGTTTTTCTGTAATTGTCCTTCATTCAAAAAGCATACGCTGTTTTGTTGCGGTTTATTGGATCGCCATTAGATTTCCTCTTAGCAGTTGCATATATCGATTACCAAATGGCGGTGGCATAGTTTCAAGCCCCCTCCCATTCAATAATAGCTTTTCCCTTGCATCATTTCTGATAAAAATTACGTTGATCCACTAAGATTTGGGTTACCGATTTTTCCTTTTGTCATTCATCAGAGGGTTTGGATATATGTCACTAAAAATTATGATTATTGTGACCGTCCAGGCGAAACTGATCACAGATGGTTTCGATTTGTAGAATCTTTGTTTACTTGGGCCTGGGTTGAACCCTTCTACGACATGGCCGATTATTCGAAATAAATATTTTTTCTATATAGTTTTATAGAATCGATCATGTAAATTCAAGCCAGTTTTCCTTTGGTTTTTCTATTTTGAATAAATCCCTGTGATTTTCAAGGGTTTGGTTATTGGCAGTTAACTATGCAAAATCTTTACCCTAATCATAGTCACAGATCCCTATTTTCAAATCGGTTGTGGTTTTTAGAATTTATTTATTTGAACAACTAGGTTTTAATGGAAAATCATCTGTTTAATAGGCGATTACCTGCTTTGCTTTTCTTTTTTTCTTTTGGGCTAGTCCGGGGGTTAAATATGCCTTTGGAACACGAGACTACATCCCAATGCCATTTAGTGTGAAGGTGTTCGATGCTCAGGTCTCATGAAATAGATGACAGGGGTTGAAATTCTCTTCATTTCGAAGCTTGCAGAGGCAATTTAAAGCAATTCAGTTTCCATTGTCTTTTGTGTTTTGTATTTTTTAACTTAGATTATTTTTAAACACGACAGAACATGGAAGGACATAACCTAAAAGCCTTCAAAAGAAAGAACATCTAAAATTCCTATTACGCAAATTCAAACTATATAGAAGATGAAAACCATTCTCTTGTAAAACGTAAATGCTACTTTTTACATTTCCAATTATTTATCCATGCAATTTATCCCATAAGAACCTAATGAACCAGGAAATTTTATAAGAGATATTTATCTAAAAACAAAATGATAAAACAAACCAATGTTAAAGTTATTACCTTAAATTTTATATAAATTTGATTAAATTTGACTTTTTGTTTTGTTTCTAAGAAAAATGGGGTTCTACAGACCCTGTTGTTGATCTTTTATGCTCCACACTATGGAATGATATCTCTCTAGAAAGACGTTGTTGATCGTTATTGCTCTATATGGATTAACTGAATGGTTTCTTGATAGACTCGAATTCTATTCCGCTTTCTTTCAGGGTTTATGGGTTATTTATATCTTCTTCATTGAGTAAACTAGTTAAAGTTACTTTCAAGTATCACTCTTCTCTGCTCCATATTAACTAGATGGTTATGTCAGCTTCCTGATTGGATCAACTCATGGAGGCTTCTTACACGCACCATTCCATGTTGCCCTATTTTTATTTGATGGCCAAAAGACTTATACATCTTATAGCTCAATTTCTCTATGGAGAATGATGTAGCGAAGTGTGCTCGAGAGATAAGCCCCCGGTCGACTACATAAATGTTCAGGCCCATCACAATTGTGTCTACATATTCCTCTGTAATAAATGGTTATCTTAATGTTTCTAATTTTTTTTATATATCATTGTCACAATTTTTTTGCTCTGTATTGATAATTAACCTTTCTATGGTTTCATCAGTTCTTTTTTCTTAACAAAATACTTCCCAGTCTCAATCATGGCAGTCATAGAAAAAAATAATGATGGTTTTAGTGAATAGTTATAGATGTCATCACCTTTTCTTTTCTTGTGACCTTAACTGGTTTCTTCAAAATTGAGAAACAAAAATATAAATACATGCTTACTCTTATAGAGTCATAGTCATTATTTGGGTAATATTTATATTTCAAAATATTATAATATTTACATTTCAAAATACTATGTCTCTGGTTAATTTGTAAATATATATATATTTTTAATAATTAGGATAAATTTTTTATGTTGAATATTTAAATGTTATTTTTATTTATATAAATATTATTTTTTATTATGTCTATTTGTTGATTTGTAAATATTATTTTTCATTTGTAAATATTATTTTTCCAAGGAAAAAAGGGGAGAGGAATGGGTGAAATAGAAAGTGTTATGAAGGGGCTAGGAGAGTGGGAAATGTGAGGAAAAGGGTGGGAAATGTGGGGAAAAAGAGAGATGGAGGGAGGGAGAGTGAGGAAGAGAGAGAGAGAGCACAAGGAAAAAAATAAATAATAGGGAGAGGAATGGGTGAAAGGGAGAGAGAGTGTATTATAAACATGAGTGTGTTCTACACAATTTTAACCAAAAATAAACAAGAATTAATCACACTTTCACCAAAAAGGAAACAAGAATTAATCTGTATTCTAGAGAGGCTTCGATAATGATCAATAAACGCTTACCCAATTCCTATGACGTAAATGGGGAAGTTTAAGAAAAAACTATGGAGAAGGATTCAAAGAGAAACCTCAGGATAAATGGGTAGATTAGTTTATTTAATTTAACCTAGGAACAACAATATGGAAAGGTTCTTTACAAGATAATAAATTTGTTAGTCATCGTACTCCGGAAAATAGCATATGGAAGAATGTTACAAATCTAGAACAATCATAAAGTTAATTTTTCCCACAGTAACATGATGGCCAATGAAATAAATATATACCAAACTCAAGAACACCATGCTGTTGCAAAAATCGACACAAAAAGAAATGAAGAACTGTGAAGTTATGAGTTGCGCCATAGAAAAGTTAATGATTAAACTATACAGTAGAGTTACACCCATTTTTATATAAATAGAAACAATATCTATATACAGTAGAGTTACACCCAGTTTCATATAAATAGAAAAAATATCTATATATAGTAGAGTTACACCCAGTTATATTAAAAACCCTGTCGAACACTTATAAATTCATGTTCAGTTGCTAAATTAAGTTAGGATCAGGAGTCTCTTGAATGGACCCAAAAGCAAATTAATGAAAACTAGAGGGTGACTTAGTGCCTCTATATGAGAGCTTATTCATTGATTTAATTGAAACCCGAATGTCAGTAACTTCCAACACACCCCTCACCTAATCAACATTCTGCAAGAATTGGAGCCATCGACCTGTAATACACTCGTAGGTGGAAGATGAGCACCTGAAAGAAAGGAAAATAACCTGCGAGTAGGAAGGAACTACTTCAAACCGAAAAGCGTACCTATAGAGATAGAAAAGAAGGAGATTATCTCATATGAATGGCTATTCGAAATTGGGGAAAATGAATAATCGTTAAGTTGTGGATGACTAAAAATTTTACCTATAGTAACAAAGGCAAACGAGGTATAAGTGGGAACTAAATCTGCACACGGTGTGGTCAGACGGCTAAGAAATACATTGATACAACACTGGGTCGTTACTTAAAGGGATTAAATGTATTAACTCAGTACTTTAGAAGAAGAGGATTAATGCCATGTTATGTCAAAATATTTAAATCAAGATGTTATGATAATACATGCTATAGGCATGATATACATATTGTATTAGAAGATCATGACAATCTATAAAATTTCAGCTAGGTATTATAAATTAATTACCATGGTGTGGTAGAAAGAGGGCGTGCCCTCTTTACCTTGTGATCATTAAACATTCCAATAATCCTAGACATAATGAAATATTACAAGAATATGTTATTAATAGACGAAAAGATCATGTACAGAACCTAGCTAGTGGGAGAAATAATAATAATTCTCTTTGAACATCGTATAATAATATTCGAGGGGAGGGAATTAATAACATGGGATAGTGAATATTAAAGCATAATTCTAGGAAATCAGATGACATATCGTCATAGATATAATATGAGGACCCAACAAATTCATATGCCTAGCCTAACCATTAAGCCTTGCAACATTAACTTAATATCATGGAGAAACATCCTAAGGGACCTAAATTTATGAAGCATATAGCTCTCAAAGTTGGATAGAATGGTCAAACAAAATTATATATTGTTCAAGAAAATATATATACATAACCAAATTGAGGATGTGCTAAAAACAACTACTTTATGAAGTACCATGCAGGTCAAAAATAGGTACTTTTTTATGAGGGAGAAAACAAATTTTTATGAATCGAGGGATGTGACAATAGCAAATATTGTAATTGTTTAGTTTTCCATAATCATTTCTTCTTTATGGTCACGTTCTATCCAAACGTGGCACTAGCAAAGGACAAACATGTGACAACAGTCAATAAATAATTTTCAATATGTTATTTACATAAGTTAAGCTACAATGACCACTAAAAACTTTCTTCTATGCTACTCTTTCCTATACTGCCGCCTTGTGGCATTTCCTTTGCAACATGTGGTGAAATTTCTAGTAGTTATCTACTTTTGGAAAATAAATAATAAGAAAAATCCTTAAGTTGAAACATGGGTGGTGAATATTACATAATTTAGGTACTTAAATAATATAAAATAAAAGGGGAAATTTTGGAGAGGTGTCATCTTGGGGGGTGAGGTGTCACTCCACTCCATGCTTATAAATATTGAAAGATTTTCCCTATGGGGGGAGAGACCGGAAAGAGTAGGGAAATGTTGCTAAAATGACTACCCAATTCCTAAATTAAAATCACAATAATTTATCCTGGTTGATTGAGACTAAGTGGTGTGAGAGGAACATAGGATACTGGTATTGTTTGTGAGCTCATAGAGCTCGGGGGTTCCAAGGAAAAAGGTTTGCTTTGGATATGGTTGGGTGGTAAATTTGGTTGACATTTTGGAGTTGGCTAGGGAGTTGTTGAACAAAGTAGAACGACTGAGTATCAGGTTGTTGAAACGGCTGATGTTAAAATTTCCAATTTTTTATATTTTCCTTTAATTAGCCTTTCTTGGATGAATATGTAGATAGTTTACCTTTAAAATAGTTCTCGCCAATGGTGTACCATTGATTTTTTTAGTTATACATATGTTGAAATTACAGAACTACAAGAATATGTGGTGAATTGCAGCTCCAATTAGTAATTCTTCATTTAAATGGGTTGTGAGCCAACAACATGATAGTGTTAATTGTAGTCTCTATATATTTTATTAATTATAAATGTATTATTATTATTTTCAATTTGGGGATCTATGATTTATTGTACATTTATTTTTATGAAAGCATATGTTGAAGAAGATTTATTATAATAAAAAAAAAAGAGGATTAGTTAAAAAAAAAAAAACATGCCATATAAACTATAATTGGAAGAGATGATGTTCATATTCCTATTCTCTAACATGCCCTTTCACTTATTTGGTTTCCTTTAAGGTTATATATTTATCTTTCATCTAATAATAGTTTTCCGCAAAAGTCTTGTCTCAAAGTTAGTAGTCAAGACACTAGGCACATTGTTCCTTTATTTTTTCCTAGAAATATAACAAACTTTTTTTTTAACGAAAGAAATTTCTCTTGAATTATAGCATTTATTCTTTTTTAAAAATAGAAAGTATTTTTTGAAATATAATGCTTATTCGTTTTGCATAAAATAAAAAACATATCTCTCCTTAATTTTTTGTTTACTAATGTAGTGAGCTAATTTAGAGCTTTGTATCATTAAATGAAAAGGTGTATAATGCTTTTATCTTGATGGGTGTATGTATTGGTGTGTTACATTTACTTTGGTTAATGAGTGAGATAAATTAGTGTGGTAATCTTTTGTGACTTTTACTATAAAACCTTACGAGATAAATTAGTGAAATATTTGTGCAATATTTTGTATCTTTTACTGTAAAACTTTACGAGATAAATTAGTTGGTAATACTTTGTAAGTTTTACTATATATAAATTTTTGGAATATATGAGTTTATGATTCCTCCCTTTGCACTATGTAGTTTTATTTTTTCATTATTGCCAAAAGTATTGGTCTCAAATAGTTTCTGAAAGAGGTTAACCTTGGTAATCTTTTATAACATTGGTAATATTTTATAACATTAGTAATATTTATATGAATTCCTGGAAAAATGAGATTTAATTATTTATCCATTTTTATTATGTAGTTTAAAGTTTTTATTTTTGTAAAAACATTACTCTTGAATAATTTTTGAAGTAGATACTAGTAAACGTTTTATAGACCGACTGGGATCTGTTAGCACTGCAATTCTGCTCATCATTCTATGTTGTTTCTTTCATCCTCTCTTGTCTCTTAACCTATGGTTGAAGGTCTTGGAGGGTTGAATTTTGAATCCAATAGCTTGTTTGTGTCATAGAGTTATTAGGGTAAAGTTTCTTTAAATAAGTCTTTTAACTACTTTTAGTAGTTAAGGTCATGGGTTTAGCTTGGAAGTATTATTTATTGACCATGATATTTTCTATCCAAGGCTAAGGAAAAAATTTCAGATTCATCTGTTGTTTTAGGAATAACACATGAGTAGCTACCTTTTCTAGAAAGACAACTATTTTTTTCAGAAAATCTGGTTTTACAAGCAACCTAGAAAGTAGCTATTTCTTGCAAAATTCATACAAGGAGATAAAAGAGGCATTACTCAGGTGAAAATATACTCCTCTTTCAATATTGAAGGTCTGCTAAAACAAGAGTTATTACCTTGATGAAAGGTGGATATTTCTAATTGGAGGATTTATTAAAAGGTGTTGGCTATTTTATTTTCTAAGGCTAGTCAAATCTAATACTACTCATTAAAGTGAAATATATCAAGCATGAGGTATGAGTGGCTATTAGTTAATAATATGATGGAATGAGTTTGCACCAGAATTTAAATTGTTTGATTTTGTTTCACTCTCTCTCATTGTGATTTAGGGCATGCAGATCTCTGTGTCCATTTACCCTCATGAAAGCTACAATAAAAAATTTCTTATCCTCTAGCAAAACATTTTGTTACCTTGTGACAGTAGTTAGGCCTTCGTGGATGTTTGATTTTCCTTGTTTTATAAGTGTGCATTAGTGGTCAAGTTAGCTATTAATAGAATGGGTAAGGGTGGTAAGGTGAACAGTTCAGAACCAACCAACGCCCATTTCGTTGATCACCGTGAAAAGCCACAGTTTCAATAAGAGAGAAGCCAAAACATGCACAAGTATTTTCCTCTCTCAAAACATCAACTAAGGGGAAAAGAAAATTTTCAGAGACCACTACAGTAGAAGAACCAACTATAGCCCAAATTTATTCATCTATCAGTTCTTCAGCCAAAGGGAAGAAGAAATCCATAATCCACTCATACTCATCTTTTGAATACGATAGCAATAAATTATAGTTTAGAGAATCAGAGTTTGAATAAGGGAAGTCAAGCAGTCAAGCGGAGTTATCCATGGAAAAAGGATGCCTTCTTACATTCCCAATCCATACATTCAAAGGCCTCATACCAGACCAAAGAACAAGCTCCGAGTAGCAAGAAAACTCATAGCCAACCCTGCTCTCAGAGATGAAATAATAAAAATAGATGAAAGACCAGAAAATGATCCATGGAAGAAGATGACTCAGAAAAAAAAGCAAGTACAAAAGGGAAAACCAAACAAGAGGGCTACCAAGGTAGAATCAATTAGGATTTTTCTTCTATACTAGATATTTGATGATTGAATGCATAAAACCATGAAAATATAAAGAATCATGTCATTTTTGGCTTATACACAGTATTTTCAGAAATAGCTACCCTTTTCATAAAAGTAGCTATTATTTTTGGATTTTTTATAAGAAGGAGAAATGGTTGCTTTTTGGTTCTAGTTTCGAAATAATGACACTAAATGATGAGAAAGTGAATGCAGCCTCAATGGTAATGGTCTTCTGCCAAGTTTCATCCAATAAATATTTCTTCCAGATGTCATTTCAGTTGCCTACTCCTACACTTTTGTAGATAAGGGTCCAGATGTCCTTTTCAGTTGCCAGTTACACTTTTTGTGGAGGCAGCTTTTCTAGGAAATGAGGAGCACTCAACCACCTCAACTCAGTCATTTCAAGCTCCATACTATCATGTTCTGTCTTTAGTTTTATTTCAGTCTACTTTTTGTTATGTTTAAAGATAAACTCTATTATATGTAGATAATTTTAATAAAGTCTATAAAACATAATTGCACTTTTTATGGAGGCTTTAACAAAACTCCTTTTTTGTATATATAGTATGTAAAGTAAGGAAGAAAGGTTTTGTTGGTTGTATAGTTCATTGCATACTGTGTTGTAAATTTTGAACATATAATATATCCAAAGGCACTCTTGAGGACTCACAAATTTTATGGTGTGTGTATTTTTTATCTCTTTATGTGTTTTCATAATTTACTATTTCATTCCAGATTATGATCTACATAGTTCTATCTCATGTTTTTATCAGTATTATGAACCTCCAAGACATATTGATCTGTTTTTGTAAGTCTTGTTTCAAGTTTTCCTGATTCAGTATGAGTTGAAGATAGTTAATAAGCATTCCTTGAGATTAAATTAAGTCATGTTTCATGTTTTTATAAGTCTTTTTATCTAGTGTGCATGATAATTTGTCTTTGTCAGACTTGACTCATCAAGCATTCTTGATTCATGAGGTCATGTTAGTTGAAAGCATTCCTTGTAATGGGATTCTTAAATGTAGAGTGAGATTCTTGTAAGTCTTTTAAAGCATTCTTTCACCATACATTTCAGGTCTATAGTTTGTGTCACTCTTTCCTCTTAGTAGTGGGCTTTTGTTTTACATATCCACTATTTATCTTCTATCCTTCAAACCATCAAGCTACAAACCCAACCTTGCTACTACATTATGCACCAGTGCCCTCATATGTGTGAGAGATTATTATTTTTCCAAAACCCCTTTTAGTTTGTGTGAGTTTCAACCACTTTCTGAAAAACTCAATCAAATTATAAGAAAATCCCTTGAGCTTAAGATGTGTCTATTTAGGTTCTTGTCACAATCCAAGTGTTGATTCCAGCGCTAATAGGATATTTGGTCATTTTATCAATAGTTGATTTTGGAATGAGTTTAAATCATTTTTTATTATTTTAATGTTTCACTCTACACAACACTAAATCTTAGTATGTGATCCTCCACAAGGAGTAATTTTGTTTAGACAGTGAACTCTTGTTGAAAATAATACTTTGAGTATTTCTATAGGTTGGAAAGACATACTTTGATTTTCTTTCCTGCAATATGCAATGGTAACAATAAGAATATTTAGTTCAAAAAGTACAGATTTTGGTAATTATGGTCAATCATTTATAGACACCATACTCATATTTAGTTCAAATAGTCCGAATTTTTAATTGACTCTATTTTACTATGATTTAGATTCAATGGAATTGTACACTTTGTTTTGTTTGTTTGGATTGTCCTTGAAAATAATACTTGCACTGTTGTTGAAAAGAATACTTTTGAGTGTTTCTGTAGGTTGGAAATATATACATTGATTTTGTTTCATGCAATATGAAATGGTAACAATAAGAATCTTTAGTTCAAATAGTAGGGATTTTGGTAATTATAGTGAGTCATTTATAGACACCATACTTTGTTATCCTTCTTTGAAAGGGATGTTATTCGAATATTAAATTGAATTTATTTTACTAAGCTTAATATTCAATGGCATCATTACCTATTATTAAGTAGTTGAAATTGGAAATTGTATCGTATGTTTTAAAAATTGAAAAATTGAAACAAGGATTATGTCTGATTTTTGCTTTTAGGATATATATAAATTCCCTTGGAATATTTTGCATGTAAAGCTATGGTGTTGATGAAATATTCTCACAGTGCATAAAGAGATTAATTTTATTTATTTGGGGTAAATAAGCTAACTATTTTGAAATTAAGATAAATGGATTTGAAATTAGCAATATTATTGAAGTTATAGTATGAGAGATTTAAAACGAAATTATTCTAGTGGGGTCAATAATATATGTGCCAAAAGAAAAGGAACATTGTTTTCATTCACGAGTAAGAGTATATAAAGCTAGTAAATAAGTTATACATAAGAGGAATTGGAAATGAATCTTCATGCAGTCATCATTTAGTGATTTCATAATGGTATCAAATATTTCTAAAATGGTGGAATTTTATGTTTAAAATATAGGGTATTGTTGCAAAGAAATATTCTCCAAATGAATGGATCAAATGTTAACATTTGAAATTCATGTTACAAGAAATGAATGTTTTAGGATATGATGATTTCTTCTTCATTTTTGGAAGACTTATAATTATGTGAATGTTTTTGGATATGATGAGTCCTTCTTAATTTTTGGAAGACTTATAATGTATGTGATGATTAATGTGTTTTGTTTTCATGTACTATGAAAGGCCAAAAGCATGATACAAATTCTATGTAAAGTATTGTTAACATATATAAATAATATGGATCTATTTTCAATGTTTGTATGAAACATGGATGGGTTTTATGTTATTAAAAAAAAAAAACAAACCTAGTTGGTAGTAGAGGGATCTTACAACTATTCCTTGCATTTGGTTTGTTTTCTTTGGTTTGTTTTCTTTGTTCAGTTAAGGGTTACTTCCACTCTTTTTCTTATTTTTTGTTACTATGTCATGTATTATTTATTTTATTTAATAAGAAAATGCATGAAAATACTCTCATTTGGCTCAAAAGACATTGACATGGAAAAAAATTGAAAAGGGAAATTTTGACAATGAATAATGCTTGGCTTATATGTTATCCTCTTCCCTATCTTGGGTTTACATGTCTTTAAAGTCAATGATGTTTGAATATAAAATATTATTTGTTCAAGATAGAAAGCCTTTGGTCGAACCACAAATCCCATATGTTTATTAGGATCTTCTCTGACTCGGCCTTGTTTTGAATGTTGTTTCGACATGTCAATTCAACTGAGTAGAGAAGGGAAAGGAGAAAAACTTTAAAACGAGCATATAACTTCAATTATCTTTCAAATCCCTTAAAAAAGGAACAACCTCTCATGCTCTCAATAATTTGGGATCCCTCTTCCACCTGTACTACAAATGTTTCATAAATGCTTCAAGCATATCTTAAGAAAATAAAATAAATGGTGAAGAAGAGAAAGTATTTTTTTGCAGAGAGGTGAATCAAGCAACTTTGTCGGGGTAATATCTAGGCCTGCTGGCAATGAAGCGATGCTTGTTTCTCCTTGAGGTGACTCCGCAGGGGTATTGTATAGGCTTTCTTGCAGTGAAGCAACATTAGGGAATGTATTTAAAATTCCTGTTATAATTATTATCCTTCTCCTCTGTCGAAACAGTTGAGGTGTGACTAGTCTTATGTTGATGTGTTTGAAGTTGAGCAAGAAATAGAAGAGACTATATCTTTAATCGGGACAAGTAGAAAGTCATGGTAATTTTTATGGAAAATAAAAAAGTCTTCCAAAAATAATGAGACCTTTCACTTAAGGATAAAACTTGAAAGAATACGTTGGAGTTCTACCAATTTGTTGCTAAGCGTTGATGTTGTGATCACCACCCTCCAAAATTTTTCCTACACATGAATTTTTGATCCTACTAAGGATCTAATGAGATGTCGTTCCATAGTCACTTCATGATCAACTAATTTTATGCTAAGTGTTTAAGTCTTCTTCTTGGTTTCTAAGTTTCAAAGTCACTTACTCACACATGCTCAGCCTATAATGAGTTCATGAGTGCATTCCTTTACGTAAGTTTGAATAGGCATAACACAGTCCATCAAGTGATGTCTATGAAATCTTCAACCTATGTCAATATTCATTGTGCACTTTCAATTGGAAACCTATCACATTTGGTTGTGATTGTAATTTTATTCTGATGAGTTTTTCCAAACATTTCTTTTGCATACCTTCACTTTTTCAAGTGTTTCTTTCATGTTTACATTTGTCTCTTTTTCTTAATTTAACTTTAATAAGTGTCATTTTCATGTTATATTCACTCTGGCATGTGTTTCTTTCAATTTCATTTGCATTTTTAAGTGTTGTTTCCACTTTTCTATTATTGTCAGAAGTGTTGTCTCGCGGGCATGGTAAGTGTCCCGTGAAGTAAAATTAGAGTCGTGTTTCATTTCAGGAGGAAAATTTTGTATCAATGAGTCTTATCTATCATATATAAATGTATTAGGCTCATTCCCAAATTTTATGCATTGTCACACTAGTGTCGTCATTGTCGTCGTAAATTACATCCTAATTGTCGCACTTGTAGGAGTTTTTTATATTGTCGTTGCATTGAGGGGATCATGATTTTATTTCCTATTGAGTGTTCAATGTTGTTTCATCAATTTTTATTAGTGTTTTTGATCATTCATAAGTTCAATCCTAGTCTCACTTCTATCACTATGATCCCAAATTTAGTAAAATTCAGGAAAGTTACTACCCGATCAACTTGACCTCATTCAGCCTCCTGGAATGAATGCAAGATCCATCATGAAGATTCAAATACAATTGCAAGAAGAACAGTTGGCAATGCCACATCATCACAAAGTTCCATGTCACCATTGCCAAGACATAGCTTGTACAAGCATCATCTCAAGAGTCACGTGTGTCATAGTGTCTTGTTGCATCATTTGTGGAAAGTAATTGTGTAATTTCCTAAAATGAGAAAATGTAAAATATGTTGAAGACCAAGGGTCCCACTAGGATACAAAGAGTCACTAATGAGTTCTAAGGTCATATAGAAGCTCAAATATCATGTAAAAATTTGAAAATTAAATGTATAAACTCAAGAGTAATGAGGGAGGTCAAGAGTCACATGGGAGGTGGAGAGTCACCTCATTTGTTATAAATACACCTGTTTAGTCAATTTAGTGTCCTAAATTGTTAACATAAATTATCGACCAGGGCTAGTAAACTGATGAAGTGTAATGCACTATATGTGCCTAAGTGTCCCTTTTTTCCTACTTTGTTTTTTTAATGTTTTGTTGATGTTTTGGGAATTTTTATATTTTGATCCTTCGCATTCTATTCTAAACTAGAAAGATGAGATTAAATCTATTTGAAAAGGAAGGAAAAGGAAATGTCGTAAAATGAATTAAAGTAGATTTTTTGTAGAAATTATATAACTTATGTGTTATATGTCCAAGATTCTCCTGATCTCACACTATTTTAGCTTCATGCAAAATACAAAATCTATTCCACCATTGATCACTTGCGGAAATTAAATCAAGATTGCAATGCACACATGAAACAATAAAAATTCACACACATTAGCACAGTTGTTTAATGGGAAAGCCTGAAGCTAAAAACCCCAACTATCTGTATATAATATATGTCATAGAGATCATGTAACAATCCTCATACAAAACTGATCATATCAAGCTCTCAATACAATACAATCACTACACACTAATCAGGCCAGATCTTGCAAATCCATGAACCAATCTTTGCCACCTGCTAGCCTGCCTCTACTGTGCAATCCCTACTGAAGAATGGCTCTGAATGAGTTCAAATTACTCCAGCCTTTCTCATGCAATCCTCATTGGCATCTCCACTGAGTGTTGGATGCAATCAATGCATCACTATAGTCACAACTGATAGTCACACTTGCTCTTTCACCTATCTCTCCACTGGTCTCCACTGAAACTGCCATGCACTGTAGTTAACTGATGTATTATTTAGTTTATTAATTAGTTATTATTTAGTGAATTAATTAAATAATTAATTCACACAACTCTCACTAGTGTATCAATCGGTTAGAGTAGATACAACTAGCTCAACTGTGTCTAACTGAGTTAAACTGAACACAACTCCACCAACTACTTCTATAACTCCACCAAACTCTGTCACATGAGTTCTAACTGAATTCCTCCATGCAATAGCTCCAATAAACCCTCGAGAATAGCGTAATTCCTTCTGTCATCTCCTATACCACATCTATGCACTTAACTGAAGTGCCCCAAGAGAATAAGATAATGTTTAGAGTCCAAATATTATTAAGAGCTAATAATATTCAACATATCTATTTTTAGACTAGCAATCTAAAAATAGATTCCGCCCAATATGTCTAAAAATAGAAATTCATATATTTTTCCAACTTGAACAACCATCCATAAATAGCATCCCGCAACTTATAGAACATGATCCATATGTCTAAAAATAGACTTCGCACCAAAATAGCTCGCGGGCCCACTTAGTGAAGGCGACTCTTTTCACTAAGCTCATCATCTTGTTGAATCTCAACACTCCCTCTCAACAAGATAGGGATTATCTGCCACCCCGATCCTGTCTCTATGGTATTTGAATTTGCTCCTGGTGAGCACCTTCATCAGAATATCTTCATCCTAATCCTCCGTAGGAATGTAAGAAAGCAACATGATCCTCCGCTGCACACAATCTCTGATATGATGGTACCAAATGTCAATATGCTTAGATCTATCATGAAATACTGGATTAACCGAGATTTTAATGCAACTCTGATTATCACAATAAATCACAATAGGATCTAAATGAGAACCAAACAAACCAACTAGGATCTTCCTCATCCATATAGCCTTGCATGCAGCCAAACTTGCTACCATGTACTCGGCCTTCGCTGAGCTAAGTGCCACTGATCTTTGTTTCTTGCTGTACCAAGAAACTGATGTAGATCTGATACTGAAAATCCCTCCAGATGTGCTCTTTCTGTCCGTTGGGCTTCCTGCCCAATTTGCATCCATGAAGCCATGCAGCTTCAACTCATCCGACTGTCTGTACCTCAATCCATACCCAGATGTGCCCCTGAGATACCTCAGGACATGCTTGCCTTCCTTCCAAAAGAGCTTGGTAGGCTTAACCATTGCTTGTGAAAGTTGGTTCACAACATAGCATATGTCTGGTTGTGTAATGACTAAATACATGAGCGAACCAACCAACTATCGATAAACAGTGGCATCCACTACCTCTGCCGATGTAGCATCCTCTTTCCTCCAACCACCAAAAAGAGGAGTGTCGATAGGCTTGTAGTCTTGCATGTGAAACTTATCCAGTATCTCCCAGGCATGCTTGCCTTGAGACACAAAAATTTCACCTTTCCGCTGCCAAATTTCCAATCCCAGGAAATAATGAAGGAGGCTCAAGTCCTTCATCTCGAACTCCTTTGCAATATCTGCCTTGCATGAGTGTATCAACAGTTCATCACCTATTAGTATTAAATCATCTACATAAAGCACAATGATCAAAGGCTTACCCTCCAACACAATCTGGTATAGGTTAGGATCTACCTCACTCTTGGCGAAACCAAGTCCGGTGAAATAACTGTCTATCAGTGTGTACCAAGCATGAGGTGCTTGTTTTAGCCCATACAACGCTCTTTTGAGCCTGCACACATGCGACTCGCTGCTAAAGATTTTGAATCATTTAGGCTGCTCAATGTACACCTCCTCCTCAATAATTCCATTGAGGAATGTAGTCTTCACATCCATATGATGAATGTGCCAACCCATCTGCGCTGAGAGAGCAAGGATGGTATGTATGGAAGAATACCTTGTGACATGTGCAAAGGTTTCTTCATAGTCGATCCCCTCGATCTGTGAGAAGCCCCGGGCAACAAATATTTCCTTATACTTCTCAACACTCCCATCAGCAGCTTGCTTCACTTTGTAGATCCATCTCGAACCTACCACTGATTTCCCTTTCAGCCTTGGGAAAATCTCCCATGCACTGTTTCTGACAATCGAATCATACTCTTCCACCATGGCATCTAACCATGCGGGATCCTCCACAGCTTCCTCAAAAGAGGATGGCTCCGTCATGATACTCTTGTTCATCAGAGCCATGTATCTAGTAAATCGGTCAGGTGACTGTCTCTGTCTGCACTGTGATCTAGGAGCTCCTACATTCTGCGCTGCATCAAGATTCAGTCGCTCAGCTTCTGTAGTGTGCTTTCACCCTCTGATTTTTGGCGCTAGATGATTGGTTTCTTCCACTCCATGAAACTCCTCTTGTGGTTGATCCACATCTTGAGGCTCATCTTTAGGAACAATTATATCCTCCTCTACATGCAAGTGTAGCTCCCTCTCAAGTGACAACTTCATGGCTTTCTCCTCATTAAATTTGATATCCCGTCGCACGACAGTCATCTGACTGTCTGGAAAATACACACGATAGTTGTGGGGTGTTTCTGTGTACCCCAAAAATATCCCAACCTCTGTGGTTAGCTCTAGCTTCTTCCTGACATCTTTCGTCACATGAATATAAATAGGTGAGCCAAAAATCTTCAAATGAGAAATATCAGGCTTCTTACTAGAAAACGCCTCTTCGGGTGTACTCATGCCAAGTACTCTATGAGGACAACATTTTTTCACATAAACCGCAGTGTTGCATGCCTCAGCCCATAAGTGTATGGGAAGGCCCTGATAATGCAACATTTCCTATGCAACACCCACGATCGTTATGTTCTTTCTCTCCACGACCCCATTCTACTGTGGGTTATGAGGCGCTATGAGTTCTCTTCGAATTCCTTCTTTGCTACAGAAGTCTTTGAATTCACTAGAGATGTATTCACCACCATTATCGCTCCTTAGAGCTTTCACTTGCTTCCCCAACTCTTTCTCAACCAATGCCTTGAACTCACAGAAATTTGAGTATGTCTCGCTCTTCTTCTGCATGAATAAGATCCAGCACTTATGAGAAAATTCATCAACAAATATCACATAATACTTGTGCTTTGCTATTGAAGCAACTGAGAAAGGTCCACACACGTCTGTGTGAATTATCTCAAGGATCGTCAAGGCACAACTATCCTTCTCATGAAAAGTGGTCTTCACAAATTTTCCCAAAGTACATCCCTTGCACTGATCTGATTGCACAAGTGTACCTTTGGGAAGCTCGATATAAATATGCTGCAAAATTTTCAAAGTGCCATGGTGAAGATGGCCTAATCTCCTGTAATTCGTCATCATCCCGACTCACCACTCCTACTTTCCCTGCCATTATTGCACGTCCATCTACCTACAATTGATAAATATTCTTAACTCGAATCCCTATCCTCCTGGTTTGACCAGTTGTTTTGTGGTGCAGGAATGCTTTTCCCTTGCTAAAAACAACATCATAACCCTTGTCTTCCAACATCACCACAGAGATCATATTCTTCTTCAATCCTGTAACATGCATGACATCCTTCAAGATGAAAGGTTTACCAGACTCCCTCTCAAAGGAAATGGTCCCGATACCAGTCGCACTGTATCTACCATCATCGCCCATCTCGATGTGCACTCCAAGATCCTTTAAATCCAGATCATTAAACAAATATTTGTCTCCGGTCATATGGAAAGACACACCACTGTCAAGAAACCACACCGATCCCATCACACTTGAAACCAAGCATGTGATCAAAGAAAAATCCAACTCAAACTGTGAGGCTAAGGCCTCTCCATCTGCAGATCCAATAAACTGCTTATTCTTCTTCTTCTATGGGAAATTAGTGGTGAAATGCCCGTGCTGGTGACAGTGAAAACACTTCACCTTGGACAAATCCTGCTTCTTTCCTTTAGCTTCATATTTGGAAGATTTCTTCCCTTTTCTTTTCCGAGCTTTGGTAGCCAAAGAAAAATTTTCTTCATCTTCATTCGTCGATGAAGATCCATCCCTGGTACCCCGCCTTATCTCCTCCTGCATAAGATCCGACCAAAGTCGCTCCCATCCTGGCAGTTTCTCCCGTCCATTGACAGAGTCTTCATAGCTATGCCAACTCTTCGGAAGCCCAATGAGAGCCAAGCTCACTAAGTCTTCTTCATCAACAGTAACCCCCACACTTCCCATCTCATCCTTACAATGGACAAACTTTGTGAGGTATTTTGGTATACTGTCGCCTTTCTCCATTTTTATTTTTCTAAGCTTGTCTCTAAGTGCCAACTTCCTCTAGTCACTTCTGCTTTGGAACAAGTCTGTCAAATCCTTCCACATTAAGAATGGAATGGCTTTACCATGAAGGCTAGACAAAATTTGGTCCTTCACACCTTCCAACATAATCCTTTGACACTTTGCTACCTTATTTTTCCATGCATCAAGTGCGGTTGCATCGCTAGAAGCAGGCTTCCGAATATCAACATCTATGAACTCCTTCAACCCATTATCATCCAGAACTGCCTCCATCCTGTCCTTCCATGCTATGTAATTTGAGATCCCATCAAGGTCATACTCCAATTGCAATCCGTTGAAAGACATTTCAATGAATGTTCAAGTTCGACACCAAGAAAACACTGCAGCAAATTTGAATTCCACCAGCACAAAACTCAACCGCTTCAATAATTGCAATCTCCTTCAATGATCAATACTACTCTAATACCATTGATCATTTGCAGAAATTAAATCAAGATTGCAATGCACACATGAAACAATAAAAATTCACACACATTAACACAGTTGTTTAATAGGAAAGCCTGAAGCTAAAAGCCCCAAATATATGTATATAATATATGTCATAGAGATCATGTAACAATCCTCATACAAAGATAATAATATCAAGCTCTCATTACAATACAATCGCTACACACTAATCAAGCCCGATCTTGCAAATCCATGCACTAATATTTGCCACCTGCTAGCCTGCCTCTACTGCGCAATCCTTGCTGAAGAATGGCTCTGAATGAGTTCAAATTACTCCAGCCTTTCTCACAAAATCCTCATTGGCATCTCCACTAAGTGTTGGATAAAATAAATGCATCACTATAGTCACAACTGATAGTCACACTTTCTCTTTCACTTATCTCGCCACTGGTCTCCACTGAAACTGACATGCACTGTAGTTAACTGATATATTATTCAATTTATTAATGATTTATTATTTGTGAATTAATTAACTAATTAATTCACTCCACTCTCACTAGTGTATCAATCAATTAGACTAGATACAACTAGCTCAACTGAGTCTAACTGAGTTAAACTAAATAAAACTCCACCAACTACTTCTCCAACTCCACCAAACTCTGTCACGTGAGTTCTAACTGAAGTCCTCCATGCAATAGCTCCAGTAAAACCTCAGGAATAGTGTAATTCCTTCTGTCAGCTGATGTGCCACATCTGTGCACTTAACTGAAGTGCTCCAAGAGAATAAGATAATGTTTAAAGTCCAAATATTATTAAGAGCTAATAATATTCGACATATCTATTTTTAGACTGGAAATCTAAAAATAGACTCCGCCCAATATTTATAAAAATAGAAGTCCATCTATTTTTCCAACTTGACCAACCATCCACAAATAGCATCTTGCAACTCATAGAATATGATCGACATGTCTAAAAATAGACTTTGCACCAAAAATAGCCCGCGGGCCCACTTAGTGAAGGCGACTCTTTTCACTAAGCTCATCATCTTGTTGAATATCAACGCTCCCTCTCAACAATATAGGGATTATCTGCCACCCCGATCCTGTCTCTATGGTATTTGAATTTTCTCCTGGTGAGTGCCTTCGTCAGAATATCTTCATCTTGATCCTCTGTAGGAATGTAAGAAAGCAACATGATCCTCCACTGCACATAATCTTTGATATGATGGTACCAAATGTCAATATGTTTAGATCTATCATGAAATGCTGGATTAACCAAGAGTTTAATGCAACTCTGATTATCACAGTAAAGCATAGTAAGATCTAAATTAGAAACGAACAAACCGACCAGGATCTTCCTCATCCATATAGCCTCGCATGCAGCCAAACTTGCTGCCATGTACTTGGACTCCTTTGAACTGAGTGCCACGGATCTCTGTTTCCTATTGTACCAAGAAACTGCTATAGATTCAATACTGAAAATCCCTTCGGATGTTCTCTTTCTATCCATTGGGCTTCCTTCCCAATCTGCATCCATGAAACCATTCAACTTCAACTCATCTGACTGTCTGTACCTCAATCCATACCCAGATGTGCCCCTGAGATACCTCAGGACATGCTTGTCTGCCTTCCAAAAGAGCTTGGTAGGCTTAACCATCACTTGTGAAAGCTGGTTCACAGCATAGCATATGTCTGGTCATGTATTGACTAAATACATGAGTGAACCAACCAACTGTCGATAAACAGTGGCATCCACTACCTCTACCGATGTAGCATCCTCTTTCCTCCAACCGCCAGGAAGAGGAGTGTCGATAGGCTTGCAGCTTTGCATGTGAAACTTCTCCAGTATCTCCCAGGCATACTTGCCTTAAGACACAAACAGTTCACCTTTCCGCTGCCAAATTTCCAATCCAAGGAAATAATGAAGGAGGCCCAAGTCCTTCATCTTGAACTCCTTTACAAGATCTGCCTTGCATGAGTGTATCAATAGTTCATCACCTGTTAGTATTAAATCATCTACATAAAGCACAATGATCAAAATCTTACCCTCCACCACAATCTGGTATAGGTTAGGATCTGCCTCACTCTTGGAGAAACCAAGTCCAGTGAAATAACTGTCTATCTGTGTGTACCAAGCACGAGATGCTTATTTCAGCCCATACAACACTCTTTTGAGCCTGCACACATGCGACTCGCTACTAAATATTTTGAATCCTTCAGACTGCTCAATGTACACCTCCTCCTCAATTATTCCGTTGAGGAACGTAGTCTTCACATCCATCTAATGAATGTGCCAACCCATCTACGTTGAGAGAGCAAGGATGGTCCGTATGGAAGAATACCTTGCGAAAGGCACAAAGGTTTCTTCATAGTCAATCCCCTCGATCCGTGAGAAGCCCCAGGAAACAAATCTTGCCTTATACTTCTCAATGCTCCCATCAGTAGCTTGCTTCACTTTGTAGATCCATCTTGAACCTACCATTGATTTCCCTTCCAGCCTTGGGACAATCTCCCATGCACTGTTTCTGACAATCGAATCATACTCTTCCACCATGGCATCTACCCATGCGGGATCCTCCACATCTTCCTCGAAAGAGGATGGCTCCGTCACAATACACTTGCTCATCAGAGCCATTTATCTAGTAAATCGATCAGGTGACTGTCTCTATCTGCGCTGTGATGTAGGAGCTCCTACATTCTGCGCTGCATCAAGATTCAGTTGCTCATCTTCTGTAGTGCTCTTCCGCCCTCTGATGTTTGGCACTGCATGATGGTTTCTTCCACTCCATGAACCTCCTCTTGTGGCTGATCCACATCTTTAGGCTCATATTTAGGAACAATTAGATCCTCCTCTGCATGAAAGTGTAGCTCCTTCTCAAGTGACATATGGCTCCAATTGAGAACTACCCTTGTGCGCCTTTTCTCCAATTCACACCTGCATCATACTTAAACACAAAAATAGTTGTGAAATTCTTGAATGGCTACAAAATGCCTGTATTATGTAGCTAAATTGTTCAAAATTATTAAAACAACAAAAATCACAAAAATACAACATGTTAATCATTTGTATGTAACCTTTAAGCAATCCTAATAATTCTTCATTGATTTTTAGGCTTATGAAGTGATAAAGAAATGATGAAATGAAGTGAAGGTTTGCCAAAGAGAAGACAATTCTAGGGCTCAACATACCCCCACTACAAAACTCTTGCATGTCCTCATGCAATTTCATCAAAAATTATTCCATGTGCTCTGAAACCTCTACTAGAACATCCAGCCTTATCCTTCTTCTTATTTTGGTGGTCAGTGTCATTCTGGGTTTTCTCATGAATAATTTGAACCTAAGATTTATGAGGGCCCTGTTTAGTTTCTTATTTCTCTTCTTTAGCTTCCTGTTTTCTTTATGTAGTGTACCCAATTGCAGAGTGAGAGTATCATTCATAGAATTCTCCAATTTAACTTGTTCTCTCAAGATTTCATTCTCATTCTTGATATGTTTGTTTAGTATCTCCAATTCATAATTATCTTTTCTCAGGGTTTCTATTGGAGGTTCTTGTGGATTGAGGGATATTTATTGATTTTTTGAGGCCTTTCTTTCCAGAGATTCCACATAATCATATATTTTCTGTTGAGCTGGGTCTATATCAGGAGTTCCTACGTTATGGTCTTCTTCAAATTGATGTAAAGGAGATCTGTCAACTGGTGTTTGAACTGGAGTTTCTTCATCTTCAACATTTATAATTCCTATTTCCTTAACCAATGTCTTTTTCATTATTCCTTTGAGTGTAGAACTTCTCCTTAATTTTGGTGGATTTTCATTTTCTTCATCAGTATATTCACTTATTATCTTCTCTTTTCTCTTGACCCTAATTTTTTTCCTAATCTTTGTCAACTTTTCAAAAATCAATTCTTCACTCTCTTCTTGTGATGATGTATCATGTTTATTTTCAACAACTTTATCAGTTTTTATTCTCCTGTTTCTTCTAACAGTCTCTTCTTTAGATGATGTTTCCTCTAGCTCTTGAAAATTATTTCTTAAAAGAAAATCTTCCCAGTTATCTCCTATTTGCTTCAAATGGAATTCAATCAGAATTTTAACTAAACCATGGTGGTGTAGAGTAGTTTCTAGAAATTGGACTATTTTCTGAACATTGGAAGCCATTCTTTTCAAGCTATTAAGCAAGAAGAAAGGTAGATTTATATCTCCATCATTTAAGAAATTCATTAATAGCCTGATATGATAAACATACATTGTACCAAATCTACCTTCACATGTTATAATTTTTTGTAAAATTAATAACATGTTTCTCCATTTACTTTTTAAAGATGTGCTCGAAATTCCTTTTCTAATATTGTAATGCCGTGTTGTAGCCACTACAACAAAACCCAAAATTTTGGGTATATTTAAAATTTTGGGTCCCCCTGCTCGCTTAGCCATTAGGGTTTTTTGACTCGGCTTATAGTCATTGAACCTTCTCACCATCATGATGAGATTCTTTCACCGTAGCCATGCTATGTGTCGGGGGGGGGGGATCATCATGCATACACTCAAATGGAAACTTTTTTGTGCATTAATTATATTCATTAGAAGCCCTCTCATCATGGATTGTTTAGGCATTATGTTTGGATACTTCACCAAGCTTATGTAAATTTTTTGAGGGCATCATTCCCTACAGGGTAACTGTGAACTAATTGATGTTATAATGTTTCATACAGGTCAAATCCCATGGATGAAATACCCATCAATGACGTCACCATACCAAGGGAAGGAAGCTGAGACTAAAACAACAAGGGTGCAGTTGAGGAATATGACACTTTTAGTACCTTGTCCATATGAGGATGAGAACTAAGGCTACAGTTGAAGACCATGTCAAGGCGGATTACAAGGGTAAGAGTAGTTCGAGCTGAAATATGAAAGTGGAAGATATGCATCGCCTATAAGCAGGGAACAAAGAGTGCACTGTTTGAGGGAACTTTCTGGTCACGGCTAAGCCACATCCCTCAGAACGTAGAGTTTCATTCCTAAGAGTGAGGGTTACCTGATTCAAATGGTTATATATTTATTCAAGCAAATGATGGCTTAAACTAGCAACATCAACTTGCAATGTGGTAGCTATGACAGGTATTTTGAAAGCAACCGTTGTCATTCCAAGTTTCCATTTTCATAGCATTTGGCAGAATCCTAGTAAGTTTAAGGACATATATGACAAATATCACTCTATATATTTGCTTAAAAATGATGTGAGGACTGTTATAAAGCTTCCCGAAGGCATGATGAAAAGTTTGACTACAGCACGAGTAGAATTTTCAACTTTGGGATAAATCCAATAGTTCATCACATTTAAGGGCTGTAGAGTCCACATGGGAAGCATTGCGAAAGGCCGACGCACTTCAAAATAAATGTGTGAAGAAGTGAATGATGAAGAAGTTGGCATTAAAAGTGCACATCCTAGAAAATGTGCAAAGACAGAAAGAAGTGTTAAGAAACATCTCATCGAGATGGTGTGGGCCCACTAATCCATATCTCTCGGGCCAAGAAATCAGTTTGTTTTTGTAAGGCCACCGAAATAATTTAAATCCTTCACAATATGCCGCTTTAAGCTTGGTCTCCGCATCTCATAAATCCAAAGCATTTCGACATATGGCTCCAATGCAATTGGCGGAATTATGAATTGAACTCAGGTACTTTCACTTGTGGAAGGCCGAAGTTGGTTTATATTAAGGTATGAGAAAGGTGCGCACAGTCGCCCATTGTGGAATATAAAAGGGAGTAACGATACGACATAGGCATAAACCTGTATCCCATAAATTGTGCACCTTATTAGCAGCCCAAGGAAACACAGTTTGTGAAATGTTGGCACATAATGAATGCATGTGCATTGTGGTTACGTCTGTTTAGAGGTTGCGTCTACATTGAGATTTAATGCTCACAGTGCAATCCATGCATGTTGGAATCTCGTAAGAAAAGGAGGAGCTGTACATGCATCATGGGGAATGTGCATGTCCAACGCTTCATTCCTATGCGTTATGTCTGAATACAGAGAATGAAACACGCGACTAGAATGGCATAATGTCTAGTAGTTTCATGCCCTTCTCATTAGAATCTATCCTATATCCCAGTGCTAAGAGACACGTCCAAGGAGCATCTTATTCACTCTTCACCCCTTTCAAAGTTTAGGAATGCGGGTAGCAAGTCAGTCTGTAAGACTAAGGGGATAACGAAAGCTATCCTTGGGTGTATTCAGTGTTGAACTCATGCAGGTGATGGCTCGATGCTTTGTGCTACTCCAATAATGTCATCGTATAAGGTGTTTGGCCACACTAGCCAACAGGTCATGGTTCAGGTCCTCAGTCATCATCCAAAGGTGTGATCTTACCAAGAACGCGAATGGTCACTGGGTCGCAAGCTGACGGAGCAAACGAAATATGCGACTGAGCTGGAGTTGTGACCGTGCGACCCTTGTGAGGTCGCATCTCAAGTTAAAAGCACAGTCGCGTTATCCCTCTGGGTCACTGAGTCGCGAACTGATGAAACGATTGAAATATGTGACTAGGCTAGAGTTGCGACCGTGCGATCCTTGTGAGGTCACATCTCAAGTTAAAAGCACAGTCGCATTATCCCCCCGAGTCGTCGAATCGTGAACTAATGAAATGATTGAAATATGCGACTGAGCTGGAATTGCGACCGTGCGACCCTTGTGAGGTCGCATCTCACGATGAAACACTAATTCGCACTATTGCCGAGGTCACAAGACCTCACCTCAAGAAGGCAGTTGGGGTTGCGACCTCATAATATGATAATCTTGCGACCTATGCTTTGTGTGCACAAAATGATAAAGCCTACCGATGGTGTCTGGGGAAAGAGCATGACGAGCGGCATCACCATGGTTCCAAAACAATTAGACATGTCAATGTGCAAGCTCATGGGAAATTACAGGAACTAAAAAAAAAAAAAAAAAACTCTTACTTGAGATATCTCTTCTTATTTGGTAAAAAATTGCATTCCTCTTCATGCGTAGGATCAACAATCGATTGATATTTGTGGGATTCAAGTTACAAAAACCAGACCATGGCATTTTTTCACGCACTCAAAATTATGACCTCTTTGAACCCCATTCCAAAAGGTCTCTTCGTAAAATGGGAGGGGTATCATTAGCACATAAAATACAGAGTTTCATGTGTGGAGCTTTCACCAAATGGGAAGCATATTTTATCTGTTGGTTTTCCTCATGATGGCTTTCGTTGAATTTGCAACTAGCGAAATGGAACATTAGCTTCTCAAGCCAGATTAACCACAAAAATTTCACCAATCACAAATAGGAACCTTGGCAATTGAAGGAAAGCCTGTGAGTCTTGGTAATCAAAGAGATTCATCATGAAGCCTGTGCACTAGATTCAAAATCGACAAATGTTTATTACAAGGACACATTTGGTGTTATATATTCAGAGATAAATGGGGATCCTATCAAGAAACAGTCAGAGGAAGAGAAATATGTTTATCTATCTTGGGGTTTTCGTTCATTAGCTAAGCCTCCATAGGATCAGATGGAGACTGCCTGGCAACTGGTGATTGTAGTGGGAATCTAGATGTTTAAAATATGAGAACAATTGACCACCTAAGGGTCTAAGTTTATTATTTTCTAAATCATTCCTTCAACTAACTAAATGTGCTTTAGCATCAATATTTTGAAGATATGTGACCCATGTTACATTGTTTTCAGGTAGAGTTGGTCGATGCGCAGAGCCGAAGCTAGGGTCTTATCTGGTAGGCAAGGTGGATCCTTTCAAAGCTCGAAAGAACCGTAAAAGCACTTAGTCACTTGCACGAGACAGAGATGAGGGAAAATAAAACTTGCTGTGAAAATCAGATATCACCGAAAGAGAAATATGCAAGTCGCGGATTACCTGAGGCCATACATCGCAAATTTCCCGAGGTCGCAGGTCGTGGATTGCCCAAGGTCGCAAGTCGTACATTACCTAAGGTTGCAAGTCGCAGAAGGCCCTGGGTCATAGGTCGCAAATGGCCCAAGTCGCAAACCAGCCCAACAGTCGGGAAGACCAAGAGTTAAGGGCCAACTCAAGAGTCATCTCAGCCTATATGTACAACTTTGAGAAAGAGTAGAAGGACTTTTAACTCTACAAGGAAAGCTAGTATGGCAAAGGAATTGTTGCAAGAGAGCTAAAGGCACTAGATATCTTGGTATCAATTAGAGAGAGAGGTAGTGGGGCTTTGGTTTTGTATCATGCATTGAGATGAATAGCCCATGTTCCACTATTGGGTTTTGATGAGTTGTAAACATGTATTTGACATTGCAACAGCAGTAATAATATATTCTCATTTCTGGCACTGATTCACGTGATAATGATTTTTCTTCAAAACTCTATTTTGAAGAAAAATTGTCTATTTCATCTTTTGTAATAAATGCAATGTAATTTTCAAATTTTTTTTAGTTGTAAAGTACTTCAGGTTCAAACTTGGTCAACTTTGCCAAATCTCCATGCCAACCACTCCCTGCAAAAGAGACAGAAGCTCATCATCAGTCCAAAAATCAAAAAGAAGCAAAACAGAGTTTATTTAAAAAGTGTCAAAGTTAAAACATTACAAAAGTGGGGTTTCAAGAAGCAAAAATTAGAATCTTTACCATAAAAGATATTTTCATTGTTTCAACAATCCATTTGCATGCCAAGAGATAGCAAGGAGCTAAGGGAAATGGTGGAGGAGCAAAGAAATCGTGGAGGAGCGAAGACTGTGTGTCATTTGCTGTGTGGCGCACTGGGCAAGTGTCGCGGCGCATAGGATGAGCACGGTGCATAGAGTCATGCCCCTGTGTGTTAAATTTTTCTAGCGCGGCGCATAATAAGGGTGTGACGCACTGGGTTTGCTGCGCGTCGCACTGGGCTGAAACACAAAATTTTTTTCCATCTCTCTAAATCATCAAAACGATTCAGTCTCCTTGCTCCAAGTAAGTTCAAGTCATCTTGTAATTTCCATTAACCCATGTTTGGTGTTGTTTGAGTTTGAATATGAGATTTTGAATGCCAAAACTTAAAACCCTATCATCTTATTGAGAATTAATTCCTTGGGGTTTTGAAGTTGGTGTTATAAAGAATAATTTTGTGTCAAATTACTCAATTCCCCACCTTGTTTTTTCCATCTCCCATCACTGTTATCTCATCACTACACCATCCTCTTACATCTCTAAAATTCATTCACTCCTAAGACCCATTTCCCTATCCCAAGTCATTCATCTCACTCTCATTCTCCCTTTCCCATCTCACTTGTAAAAAATTATCAAACCCCAAGTTTCCCAAATAGTCAATTGGTTGTCCCTACACTTCAGTTATCACTTGATTAAACCCCATTATCCCCACTACCCTATTTCCCCACAGTCCCTCTCATGCTACCATATATTTGGAAACTAAAACAAAAGAGCCAAATTCTCATTTTCATCTCATACAAGCCAACATACACCTTGCATGGACATCATGGAGACAGACACTGATACATCATATGACAGAGATAGTGATTCTACCACTAAGCTACATGCACCTAGAAGGCCTCGTAAAGGTGGAAGACATGTGAGAGAGGAGCCCACCTCATTGACTGAATTGCAGGCTTGCCCACTTGCCATGGCATGTTTTCGAGAACAGTCATGCTATCAGTTTTGTGAAATGATTGCTAGGATCCATCATCATCAGGAATTGGCTCGTTTGTTTGTATTGCATTTACATGATGGTCAGGTAACTCTTGCTGGTGTAAATTTCACTTTGACATCGGAAACTATTTCTCAAGCAACTGGAATACCGAATGTGGGTGAACAATGGAAAAAAAGACAACAGGTGGATAGAGTGCATTATGAACCATACATCAGGCCTAGCTTTGTGAGGCAACTCAACAGGGTGTTTCCATTCTAGTTCCTAAAGGAATCCTATGCGCCTCTGGTGAAAATCATTATTAGATATTGCAGTTGTGAGGGCCAGTTTTCACGCCTCTATGCCTACCACATCAGGTTATTAATGCATTTCACCAGAGTGAGGATGATGAAAATTCCTTATTTCATGTGTCGGAATATCGAGAGAATTACCACTCTTGTGCAGAAGAAAACTCCCGAGTGGTAGTACAACAGTATTTATCACTATGCACTCATCAAGATCGTGGCTGTACATCAGCTTGGATTGCAGGGTATTTCATGGGAGGATTTCATTTCTCGTGATTTCTTCACAGCTCCTTAGGTTCCTCTAGAGGTTTTCCATGATGTAGGTGAACCTTCACATCAGTATGGAGGTCAGGAAGCAAAGACTACTAGTGTGCCGACATATGTCACGTATCAGAGAGGCACTATAAGATTATTTGCAGCAGCCCAACGAGTACTATCTCCACCTGGGGTGGAAGGGGTATCGTTTCCATAATCAGCAGCACAGGTATAGGTACAGGATAGAGGTAAGAGGCCTATGTATGATGAGGGCCCTTCAGGAGGCCATGATACTGATTTTGTACTCATTGATGAGGATTTGAGCTCTCCAAGCTCAAAGTTGAGAGAGACCATTCAGGAGCAGAAGGCAGAGATCGACACATTGACCATCAAGTTGCAAATATCCCAATGGTTCATAAAATAACTGGATCAGTGAAACAAATAGTTGGAAGATCATCAAACAATCATGGAGTTGCAAGACATCTGTGAAAACCGGCAAGCTGCCCAAAGAAGCCAAACCAAGATGACATCCATTGAGCGGGAGATTGAGGCTGATAGAGAGACTTGGCTTGAGAGGGTCAATATTCATCTTGAGAAGCTATTGGAGAAGGCCAACAAGGAAAATAACATGCTAAGGCAAATGAAGAACCATTATTGGGTGTGAAATCATGTTTTCAAGGCGCAAATCAATATCCTGAAAGTAAAACTAAAAAGGGCACTAAAGCGTCGCAAAAGGCATGATAGACTCCAAATTTTGGCCAAAGCTTCCTTGGCTTAGCATAGAACTTGATGGTGGACATTCAGCCCAAATTTCAAGAAATTTGGGAAAAATTTTGTCAATTTTGAATTTTTTGGCCTTAACACAAATTTTTCTGCCCAACACGTAGCGCCACTTGGCGCGCGCTTATAATTGGCAGCTCCTTTTGAGGAAAAATTTGTATTTCTAGATTTTTCATCAAAAATCATGCATGCCTACCCATTACCTAAGGATTTTGACAAGTTTTGGGTTTCCTAAAGGGTCAAAAACACCTTTAAAATGGCCTTTCTGCCACTTTTTGGACACACAGGAAGTAGTGTTGGGAGATTTGATTTTTGGAGGGGAAAATGACAACTAAATTCAGAAATTTTACTTGGGTTGGAAATTATACAATAATATATTTCCAACGAGCTATCTTGAACTCAATTTGGACTTCGGGAATGTCCTCAAAATCAGCCTCAAAGTGGCTCTACGCATAGATATTTCAGGCGCGACGCATTTGGAATTTTGGCCTAGTTTTCACTCAGCAGCTCAGATTTTCACCTAGTGTTGGCTAGTTTGACTTTTTCATGTAACTCTTGATGTAAATTGATGTAATTTTATGACTTTGATGTAATTTTGGCACATTTTTACTCATCCTAGTAGATTCATTCACCAAAAAGTTAAATGTAAGTGAATGAATCAGTTTCCTATCATATAGAGGCAAGTTGTTTCATTGCCTATTTTCTAGTTCTTAGTTTAGATATGGTTGAAATAGCTCCTAGAATGGTGAGCTAGACCCCTAGAGGCATGGGGATGAGTTAGGCTGGTCTATATATTGTAGTTCATTAGTCATTTTTAGGGTTGGACACTTGGGATTGCTTGGCACTTCATTGTACATTTCATCTCTGCATTTTGGCAAAGGAAAGACCAGGGTTTGGAGCACTCTTTGGGATCCATGTGGCTCTATGTTTTGATATTTTTTTTCTCTCTGTTATTGTAATTTTACTTATGTTTCATGTGTACCATTTCGCTTCCTATTTTCTTCTTAAATTAAACAAATAAGTGATAAAGGTGGAATTCATTAGATTGCTTTGCTCTGCCTTGAGTTCTGTTTAATTTTCCATATTTTCATCTATTTGAAGAGGATTCTTGAAAGCCTCTTGCCCTCTTCAGCTCCTCACCAGTCTGAACTATCCATTCATTCAATCCAAAGCATCAAAACAATTTCCTTCCTTGCCCCATTCAGAACTCTGCAAAAACTAGGCCTCATCCCCGAACCCAAAACTGCCTTTCCCTTTGATTCCAACAAAACCCCGAAAATCAAAATCAAACTCATTTAATTTTATACCTAGCCTAAAATCAGCCTTTATTTAAAGTCATCTCAAGCCCCATTGATTATTTTTTCTGAGATTGACCTGGAGAGAGCCCTCTCCTGATCTGGTAGGGCTAGCTACCAGACTGAGCGTGGTTTGATGTTACACTGAACTCTGCCTTCCTTCAGCCAGAGGTAGATTTAGGCAATAACATAGTGGCGACCATATTGGGGAACTAAAATGGTTTTCTTATTAGTGTTTTTCTTTTTATAAGCTACAGACGGAGCCTGAAGTTATGCCAGGTAGCCTTCGAAACGCTCTTGCTTTGCATTAGCGAAAGTAGATAAACGTTGCTTCAGTCAATCTCCGGTCTAGCTTGTAAGCGTGACACTTGACTTGTAAATTACCCCTAGTACATCAGATCATTCTAGACTTTGGATGATGAGTTTATAATTTGATAGGCTGAACAAGTTGGTTTTGTCCTTTTGATTTTTGAAAATAATTCAACACACTGGCTTCCAGAAGACATACCAGAGCAAATCCGGATCCCGATCCACCTCCAGGGTATGAAAATCCCAATCTTATTTCAATAATTTTTCGTCGAGAAATTCCTGTGATTCCTCTGTTTAAATCTCATTCATGTCTCATTGTGTTTGAGTACCTTAAATATCTTGAATTTGATGAACAATTTGAGTTTTCGTTGTTTGAGATGAAGTCCGAAAGTGCTATTGGTTCTACTTTCATAAATCCAGAGTTTATCAAGTATCTTGAAATTGAACAGGCTAATAGATCCATTGACAGTTACATTTTAAATATTGATAACTCCATTGTGGCAACAAATATTCCTGAGTTCATAGAGTCTGCATCTGGAACACTTGGGCCATTAGCAGTTAAATTTGGTTCACAAATTCATACCGAGCCTCCTTTCATTCCTACCATTCCCATACAACCTTCTATCCCTGACCAACATTCTGCAGTAGTTTCACCTCCATCCACACCAGATACACCTCATACATCTACTACTCCTACTCCACCTATATCCCCAAGACCGGTTATAAATCCACCAAGAGCAATGGTTGCTCGATTTTCACCCCTTGTGTTGCCTCAGAAATTGGATAACATGCCCGCTAATTATCAAAGTAATATTCCATTGTTTGATGAAACTCCTCAAAGTGTTCCTGCTCAGCAACATGTGGATAGAATGTCAGATTTCTTTGACCTTCATGAGATTGATGCAGAAAATGTGACCATGATATTATTTGTGCAAACCTTTGGAGGTGAAGTAAGAAAGTGGTTCAGAGCTTTGCCGGCTAGAAGTATTGCTACATTGACTGAGCTTCAGAGACAATTCTTGGATTGATGGGAAGTAAAGAAAGATCCTCTTCAGATCACTTTTGAATATACCAAGATCAAGTGGAATGTTGGTGAGTCTGTCCAAGATTATTGTATTAGATTCAATGTGGTTTACAATGAAATTCCTGATGATTTAAAGCCATCTAGGAGGTCGGCTTTGCTTAAGTTTCTAGATGGTTTCGATTCGAACATGGCCTATCAATTAAGAGAAAGAGATCCGGCCACTTTGGAAGACATGCAAAAAATTGCAGTGAGTGTTGAAGCTAATTTAAATGACAAGAGAGCTAGATTGAAAGCTGAAAAGAAAGTAGTAATAAAGGAAGAGGCTTCTACTTCAGATCAAGTACTCTGTAAGGTGGAAAAGATGATTGAAATATTAACACTTGATAAGCCTGAACCACAGATCAGAAATCCTAACTTTCATGGCCAGTAGCAACCACAATTCAGGATCAAACAATGAGAGCAGCGAGCACAAGCACCAGTAGTACAACAGCAGGTAAAGACACCTTTACAGCAGAATTTTGTTTGTCTGGAATCAGATGATGAAGATAATGTAATAGGAGAAGAGAATAACTTCTTTATACCTGATGATATGCCAACCTTTATCATTGAAGATGAGGAGTATTCTGAAAGCTCAGCTGTACAAAAAGACGAGGATTTCATTTTGGAAAATGAGACCGCTCTTGAAGAAGAGTCGGATGAGTATCAGAGAGGTTATATGAATGCCTTGACTGCCCAGCAGCGACAATATTCACTTAGAAACAGAGATGTCCCTATTAATCCAATTCAAAAGAGAAAGGAAGTTTCAGCACCAAAGAATGATTCACCCGTTGCACAGAAGAAGGGAAAAGAGATAGTTGATCCCAATACTAGAAAATCCCCATCAGTAAATGAGAGATCTAATCAACCAAACATATCGAGGGAGAAAGATGAAAAGAAGGATGTTCCAGCCAAATAGGTAGAAAAAACTTCAGTTTTTAACTTAGAAAGTGAAATTGCTAAGTTAAAAGTATCCATTCCTTTGACTGAATTGATGAAGAATAGCAGCTATAAGGGACAGGTATCTAAGATTTTGAATTTCGATCTAATGTCTGATATGGTGAATGTGGAAGATGATCAACCTGAGTTGATATTTGGACCAACATTGGATGGTGAGTCTCCAGATAGTGATGTGCCTCCTTTTTATATCAGCCTTAGATTGCACAATTATGTGTTACACAATGCCATGTTTGATTCTGGAGCTTCTCATAATCTCATGCCAAGGGAAATCATGGAGAAATGGAGATTGGACATCACTAGAAAGTATCATGATCTTTACTCTTTTGATTCCAGTAGAGTAAGATGCATTAGGCTTATCAAATATTTGGTGGTCAGTTTGGATCAGATTCCAACTAAAAATGTTTTGATGGATGTGGTTGTGGCGGATATTCCTCCTAGATTTGGCATGCTTCTTTCCAAATCTTGGGGAGCGAAACTAAAGGGAAAATTGCAGCTTGATTTCTCCTATGCTACCATTCCTATGTTTGGCCAGATGAGAAAATTATATCGGGAGAAAAAGATGAAGTATATGATCACCAGCAAGGAGAAACTGGTAAATCATCCAATCAATTATGTACATACAGATTTAGAGTCATTCGTTTTGTATTCAGATAGTTTCAATGATGTAAATGGCTAATTAGTTGAAGTAGAAGACATTCCGGAAATCACCAAGAATTTCAGAGAGGCCATAAAGAAAGAGAGACAAAAACTTGAAATTTTCGCTAAGCAATCAGCCTTTCGACAGCAGCAGAAAGTCGATGGACATCAAGAAGAAATAACAGAGCAAACAAAATTTTAGCACTTGGAAGAGGATGAAGATGGTTTATGGACCATGGATTTTGATGCTGCAATAGGGAGTGATGGTGCTGGAATTGGCATTTGGGTACGCAACCCTTTTTCTTCCCCAAACAAGGTACCGAGTAATGTAAGGGTCTGTTCTTATAAATTAGCTTTTGATTGTTCAAATAATGAGGTAGAATACGAAGCTTTAATTGTTGGTCTGAAAATTCTTAGAAATTTAAATGCTAAGAGGAATGCAGTATATGGCGACTCCGAATTGGTTATCAAGCAAGTGAAGGGTGAATACCAAGCTAAGCATCCTCGAATGCAGGCTTACCGAAATGTTGTTCTTGATATCTTGAAATTGTTTTCATACTATACTTTGACTTGTGTCCCTCGTATTCAGAATGGTATTGCAGATGCACTTGCAAAGGTAGCAAGTAATTTGAAAATTCTGATGAAATCAAGTAACAAATTTTAAATTCATGTGAAACATCATCCGACTGTCCCAGACAATCAAAGGTATTGGCAAGTATTTCAAGATGATGAAGAAATTGATGAATTTCTGCAAAACAAAGGTAAATTCAAAGACACTTCTATTGATGTAGAGCATGATTATGGTGAGGCTGATGTACAAATCAATCAGATGGAGGTTTTGCAGCTAAAGGATAATGTCATTCCTAAAGGTTTGGTACCTTTAGAAGAGCTTTTCGATCAAGATGACGTAGCTAGAAAACCAACCTTGTGCCCAACCGAAAAGGGAGCTGAAGATGTGAACATTAGATCAGCTAAAAATCCAAAGATGGTGAAATTGTCCAAAGCATTGCCACCGGAGGTAAAAGAAAAATATGTTAGTTTATTGTCTTCTTTTGCTGATGTATTTGCTTGGGACTATTCAAATTTGAAGACATATGATACCAATATAATTCAACACACCATTCTGATTAAGCCAAATCAAAAACCCTTTCGGCAGAAGTTGAGAAGAATAAATCCAAAGTTGTTGCCATCAATAGAGAAGGAATTGAATCGATTGTACAAGACTGGTATCATTGTTCCTATAAGATTTTCAGATTGGATTTCCAATTTGGTGCCTGTCCGCAAGAAAATAGGTGAGATTCGTTTGTGCATTGATTTTAGGAATCTGAATAAGGTTTCTTTGAAAGATAATTATCCATTACCCAAAATGGATCACATACTTCAGCGAGTAGTTGGAGCATCTCGTATGTCGCTACTTGATGGTTATTCCAGGTATAGTCAAATTCTGGTCCATGAGGATGATAGAGACAAAACATCATTCACCACTCCGTGGGGAACTTTCCATTACGCTAAAATTCCTTTCGGTTTGAAGAATGCTGGTGTGACATTTCAGCGAGAAATGGATATGGCATTTGCAAATGAGAAGGATGTTTTTTTAGTTGTGTATCTTGATTATTTGACAGTATTTTCTAATTCTGACGAAGAGCACCTTTACCATTTGAAGATTGTTTTTCAGCGATGTAGAAAGTATGGTGTGCCACTCAATCCGAAGAAAAGTTTGTTTGCCATGGATGAGGGCAAGCTTCTTGGTCATATTATCTCAAAGGATGGCATCCGTATTGATCCAGCTCAAGTAGAAGCTATTCAGCAAATTGATCTTCCCCGGAACAAAAAGGAGATCCAATCATTCACTGGTAAGATGAATTTCTTACGTCGCTTTGTGCCTAATCTTGCAAAACACCTAAGAGAAATTACAAACATGCTTAAGAAAGACAATGTAGTGAAGTGGACTGAGGAGGTGGTAAAGTATTTTAATTTAGTAAAATTGGCTCTTTCTTCAGCTCTGGTTTTGATCATCCCAGACTATACTTAGGATTTTATTTTGTTTTCATTTGCCTTGGAGCATACTATGGCATCAGTATTGATGCAGAAAAGAGATAAGCATGAAAAACCAATTGCTTTTTTCAGCTGAACCATAAGAGATGCATCCTTAAAATATAACATTATTGAAAAGCAAGCTCTTGCTTTAGTGAAAGTGTTGAAATATTTTCGAGTATATATTCTGCATTCTCATATTCTTGCTTATGTTCCTAACGATGTTGTTAAGGATGTTTTAGTGCAAACAGATCCAGAAGGGAGACGGGGCAAATGGATTGCTGCCTTATTGGAGTATGATGTGGAGATAAATCCTACAAAGCTTATCAAAGGACAAGGGATGGCTAAACTAATGGCTGAGTCAAATTTGCATGCCTTGGACATTAATCTTATTGCTGCTATGTCCGAGGAGAATGAGGAAATTTCATCAGTTTAGGTATCAGAAATATTTTTTCTTTCTCCTTAGTATTCAGATATTGTATATGTGCTTCAAAATTTGTCACCATTGTCTGGCATGGCTAGAAACAAAAGTAGAACTCTGAAATTGAAGGTTGCTAAGTTTTGTATTTTGAATAATTCACTCTATTGGAAAGATCCTGGTGGTGTTTTGCTGAATTGTTTGGTTGAAGAAGAAGAAAAGCAGGTTATGGAGGATTTTCATAAGGGAGATTACAAAGTCACCTTTTTTGGAAAACAACGACCAACAATATTTTGAGAGCAGGATATTATTGGCCGACTCTTTTCGCTGATGTATATAAGACTGTTAAAGGCTGTCATGAATGTCAGATTTTTGAAGGGAGGAATAAATTGCAGCCTTTGCCGCTTAAGCCCATTGAAGTAAGTGCTCCTTTTCAGCAGTGGGGATTGGATTTCATTGGCGAAATCCATCCTACTTCTTCAACTCAGCATAGGTGGATCCTCACAGCGACAGATTATTTCACGAAATGGATTGAAGCGATTCCCACCAGGCAGGCCACAGATTCGGTAATAATTTCGTTCCTTGAGAATAATATTTTGTCTCATTTTGGTTGCCCGAATAAGTTAATCACTGATAACGCAACAACTTTCAAATAAAAAATAATGGTTGAGTTTTGTGACAAGTATAAAATCACTTTGGGACACTCAACCGCTTATCATCCACAAGGCAATAGATTGGCTAAGTCTTCGAACAAATCTTTGGTCAACATTATTAAAAAGTTGCTGGAAATAAACAAGAAAAGTTGGCATAAGAAGTTGGTTAATGCACTTTGGGTAGACAGAGTGAGTCAGAAGAAATCCATTGGTATGTCCCCTTTTGAGCTAGTATATGGAGTTGAAATGGTATTTCCTACCTCTCTCGCAGTTCTAGTGGTCAAACTTCTATAGGAAGATGGCAGTGAAGATGATCATATGCAAAGGAGAATAAATCAAATGATTCATTTGCGGCAGACTAGAGAAGAAGTTTTCCAAAACACGTTCAAGTTGTAAGAGAGAATTAAGAAAATATATGACAGAAAAGCAAAAGTGGACAAATTTCAATTGGAAGAAGTGGTGTTGAAATGGGATGCAAGGAACGAGGAGAAGGGTAAGCATGGTAAGTTCAAAAATCTCTGGAAAGGACCCTTTAAAATTGTTGCATATCGGGGTCAGAATTTTTTTCTTCTGAAAGAGATGAACGGAGAAGATTTTCCAGGAGGGCCGGTCAATGGTCGGCTGCTCAAGTGGTATCATTTCTGAAATGTTTTCTGTTGTTTTACATTCTCACTGTACATACCAGTTTATTTCAGTTTCGTTGCAAGTGTGTGCTGTGATCTTTTCTTCAGTTTGGGGCCCGAGGTGAAGGCTATAACTCTGAAGATTGATTTCAGCTTTGGTTTGAGTTTGTCGAGTTAGGTCTTTTAGTCATTTTGGTTTCAAAATTGAGTCAGTTTGAGTCAAATTTTCAGTCAATAAAATGAGTCAAGAGTCTTGTGTTGATTTTTCGAAGTTATGGACTCCATAGCCCAATGGACGAAGGCACTGCCTACTCTCTCAGAAATCTGTAGTTCTTGGCACCTCCAAGGAGCTACCATCCCCATTAGAGCCAATGTTAGAGTCGGTATCTTCATCCCTCCGTCAGAGATCAAATTTCTCTTGTTGCATTTCATTTTAGGTGTCTCATTCAGTTCAGTCAGCTGCATTCCATTAGGAGCATGGATCATCTGACGGTAGGGTCTTGTCACTCATATCCCTCATGTCATGTACCTGTTGGTCTGTGTCTATTCGTCAAAATAATTTACAGTCATTTATAGTCATGTTTGGTCTCTTGGTTAGCAAAGAGTCATTTTAGGGTTTTTAGTCTCATTAGGTCTAGGGTTTCGTTAATTTAGTCTTCAAAATGACTAATAATGTCAGCAGGCACATGAGGGAGGTTTGAAATAGGTTTTCATTGCAAAAAAATTCGTCATCATAATGCTTGATAATGATTTTTCTTCAAAACTCTATTTTGAAGAAAAATCGTCTATTTCATATTTTGTAATAGATGCAATGTAATTTTCAAAGTTTTTTCAGTTGTAAAGTACTTTAGGCACAACCCTGGTCACCTTTGCCAAATATCCAAGCCAACCACTCCCTGCAAAAGAGACAGAAGCTCATCATCAGTCCAAAAAATCAAAAGGAAGCAAAACAGAGTTTATTTAAAAAGTGTCAAAGTTCAAACATTACAAAAGTGGGTTTTCAAGAAGAAAAAATTAGAATCTTTACCATAAAAGATATTTTCATTGTTTCAACAATCCATTTGCATGCCAAGAGATAGCAAGGAGCTACGGGAAATCATGGAGGAGCAAAGAAATAGTGGAGGAGTGAAGACTGTGTGTCATTTGCTGCGCAACGCACTGGGAAAATATCGTGGCGCATAGGCTGAGCATGGCGCAAAGAGTCGTGCCCCTGTGTGTTAAATTGTTCGAGCGTGGCGCATAATAAGGGCGCGGTGCACTGGGTTTGCTGCGCGGCGCACTGTGCCGAAACACAAAAAAAATTGCCATCTCTCTCAATCATCAAAACGATTCGGTCTCCTTGCTCCAAGTAAGTTCAAATGATCTTGTAATTGCCATTAACCCATGTTTGGTGTTGTTTGAATTTGAATATGAGAATTTGAATGCCAAAACTTAAAACCCTATCATCTTATTGAGAATTACTTCCTTAAATTTTTGAAGTTGGTGTTATAAAAAATAATTTTGTGCCAAATTACTCAATTCCCCACCTTGTTTTTTCCATCTCCCATCATTGTTATCTCATCACTGCACCATCCTCTTACATATCTAAAATTCATTCACTCTTAAGACCCATTTCCCTATCCCAAGTCATTCATCTCACTCTCATTCTCCCTTTCCCATCTCACTTGTAAAAAATTCCCAAACCCCAAGTTTCCCAAATAGTCAATTGGTTGTCCCTACACTTCCGTTATCACTTGATTAAATCCCATTATCCCCACTACCCTATTTCCCCATAGTCCCTCCCATGCTACCATATATTTGGCAACTAAAACAAAAGCACCAAATTCTCATTTTCATCTCATACAAGCCAACATACACCTTGCATGGACATCATGGAGACAGACATTGATACATCATATGACAGAGATAGTGATTCTACCACTGAGCTACATGCACCTAGAAGGCCTCGTAAAGGTGGCAGACATGTGAGAGAGGAGCCCACCTCATTGACTGAATTGCAGGCTTGCCCACTTGCCATGGAATGTTTTCGATAACAGTCATGCTATCAGTTTTGTGAAATGATTGCTAGGATCCATCATCATCAGGAATTGGCTCGTTTTTTTATATTGCATTTACATGATGGTCAGGTAACTCTTGCTGGTGTAAATTTCACTTTGACACTGGAAAATATTTCTAGGGCAACCGAAATACCGAATGTGGGTGAATAGTGGAACAAAAGACAGCAGGTGGACAGAGTGCATTATGAACCATACATCAGGCCTAGCTTTGTGAGGTAACTCAGCAGGGTGTTTCCATTCTGGTTCCTAAAGGAATCTTATGCGCCTCTGATGAAACTCATTATTAGATATTTCAGTTTTGAGGGCCGATTTTCACGCCTCTATGCCTACCACATCAGGTTATTGATGCATTTCACCAGAGTGAGGATGATGAACATTCCTTATTTCATGTGCCGGAATATCGAGAGAATGACCACTCTTGTGCAGAAGAAAACTCCCGAGCAGCAGTACAACAGTATTTATCACTATGCACTCATCAAGATCGTGGTTGTACATCAGCTTGGATTACAGGGTATTTCATGGGAGGATTTCATTTCCCGTGATTTCTTCACAACTCCTCAGGTTCCTCTAGAGGTTGTCCATGATGCAGGTGAACCTTTACATCAGTATGGAGGTCAGGAGGCAGAGACTACTAGTGTGCCGACATATGTCACGTATTAGAGAGGCACTAGAAGATTATTTGCAGTAGCCCGGCGAGTACTATATCCACCTGGGGTGGAAGGGGTCTAGTTGCCATCATCAGTAGCACAGGTATAGGTACAGGATAGAGGTAAGAGGCCTATGCAAGATGAGGGCCCTTCAGGATGCCAGGATACTGATTTTGTACTCATTGATGAAGATTTGAGCTCTCCAAGCTCAAAGTTGAGAGAGACCATTCAGGAGCAGAAGGCGGAGATCAACACATTGACCATCAAGTTGCAAAGAGCCCAATGGGTCATAAAATACCTAGAGAAGTGAAACAAACAGTTGGAAGATCATCAAACAATCATGGATTTTCAAAACATCCGTGAAAACCGGAAGCTTCCCAAAGAAGCCAAACCGAGATGACGTCCATTGAGCGGGAGATTGAGGCTGATAGAGAGACTTGGCTTGAGAGGGTCAATATTCATCTTGAGAAGCTGTTGGAGAAGGCCAACAAGGAAAATAACATGCTAAGGCACATGAAGAACCATTATTAGGCGCGAAATCATGTTTGCAAGGTGAGAATCAAGATCCTGAAAGCAAAACTAAAGAGGGAACTAAAGTGTCGCAAAAGGCATGATAGACTCCAAATTTTGGCTGAAGCTTCTTTGGCCTAGCATAGCACTTGATGGTGGACATTCAGCCCAAATTTCAAGAAATTTGGGAAAAAAAATTTCAATTTTGAATTTTTTGGCCTTAACACAGATTTTTCTGCCCAACGCGTACCGCCACTTGGCGCGCGCTTATAATTGGCAGCTCCTTTTGAGGAAAAATTTGTATTTCTAGATTTTTCATAAAAAATTATGCATGCCTACCGATTACCTAAGGATTTTGACAAGTTTTGGGTTGCCTAAAGGGTCAAAAACACCTTAAAAATGGCCTTTCTGCCACTTTTTGGACACACAGGAAGCAGTGTTGGGAGATTTGATTTGTGGAGGGGAAAATGACAACCAAATTCAGAAATTCCACTTGGGTTGGAAATTATATAGGCATATATTTACAACAAGCTATCATGCACTCAATTTGGACTTAGGGAAGGCCCTCAAAATCAGCCTCAAAGTGGTGTTACGCATATAGATTTCAGGCGCAGTGCATTGGGAATTTTGGCCTAGTTTTCACTCAGCAGCTCAGATTTTTGCCTAGTTTTGGCTACTTTGACTTTTTCATGTAACTCTTGATGTAATTTAATGACTTTGATGTAATTTTGGCACATTTTTACTCATCCTATTAGATTCATTTTCCAAAAAGTGAAATGTAAGTGAATGAATTAGTTTCCTATCATATAGAGGCAAGTTGTTTCATTGCCTATTTTCCAGTTCTTAGTTTAGATATGGTTGAAATAGCTCCTAGAATGGTGAGATCAACCCCTAGAGGCATGGGGATAAGTTAGGCTGGTCTATATCTTGTAGTTCATTAGTCATTTTGAGGGTTGGACACTTGGGATTGCTTGGCACTTCATTGTACATTTCATCTTTGCATTTTGGCAAAGGAAAGACCAGGGTTTGTAGCACTCTTTGGGATCCATGTGGCTCTATGTTTTGATGGTTTTTTTCTCTCTGTGATTGTAATTTTACTGATGTTTCATGTGTACCATTTCCCTTCCTATTTTCTTCTTAAATTAAACAAATAAGTGATAAAGGTGGAATTCATTAGATTGCTTTGCTCTGCCTTGAGTTTTGTTTAATTTTCCATGTTCTCATCTGTTGGAAGAGGATTATTGAAAGCCTCTTTCCCTCTTCAGCTCCTCACCAGTCTGAACTATCCATTCACTCAATCCAAAGCATAAAAACAATTTCCTTCCTTGCCCCATTCAGAAATCTACAAAAACTAGGCCTCATCCCCGAACCCAAAACTGTCTTTCCTTTTGATTCCAACAAAACCCCAAAAATCAAAATCAAACTCCTTTAATTATATACCTAGCCTAAAATCAGCCTTTATTTCAAGTCATCTCAAGCCCCTTTGATTATTTTTGCTGAGATTGACTTGGAGAGAGCCCTCTCCTGATCTGGTAGGGCTAGCTACCAGACTGAGAGTGGTTTGATGTTACCCTGAACTCTGCCTTCCTTCAGCCTGAGGTAGATTTAGGCAATAACAGGTCATATGTATGTCTGCTTTGTGATTAATGTTTATTTTTCCTTGCCATGATGACAGTGTATTGTGAACTACTTTGCAATTAACTTCTGGCGTGTTTTCTTTCATATATGTTTGACTGGTTTTCAGCTCACTGATCCTAGTTACGGCATATCTACCTTTTATTTTGTTGTTTATACTTTCTTGTATCTTTGTTTATGGTTCATCAATATTGGGAAAATTTTGCTTCACTGATCGGTCATTTCATCTTCACCTCTTCTCCGTCATCTTCTCATCCGGAAACCAAGAGTGGAAACAGTCATGGCGACAGCCGGGCCCACATACTGGATGGGGCTCCTATCCCAAATGGTGTAAGGTCTAATTGGGACCTTTCACTGGGGAGACTCCCTTATTTTCGGTAGTACAATTTCTCTCTTCAACATGTCCATACCTGGATTCTTCAACATTTGTTTCCAAGACTCATTATGAAACTCCTTATTCTTGAACCATCGTTCTCCCTGTCTTGGAAATTTTGTGGCTTCAACTATAAATGACTCTGTTATGGTAAACTTAATATCTCCAATTTCCACCTCTAATCCATCAAATGATCTAGCAAATGATTTTGTAATTTCTTTATGGAACCCATTGAATCAAAACTCAACCACCCAACTTGCTGTAATAGCCCTTTAACTTGTGGGTATCCTTATAAGTACTTGACTCCAATTGGTTTTGTTCTTAAAATTAACCCCATTTATTTCTGTATAGATTACTTCCTTTTCTTAGCTGCAAGGTCTGATGCTCTATTTTTTATTTTGTGTCTGAAGAAAGAGTAGATGCTAAAGGATGTCTTGCCCTTAAAAATGACTTCTCTGTTCCTATAGATGAACTGGTTACATAATGTAATGGTAGTGAGTGAATGAGGTGGTGAATGAACGAGGTGATGGGAAAATGATGAAAATAATAAAGTTGAGGGTTGGATATAGAATTAAATAGTTGCGAAGATATTTATGATGATCATCGGAATCATAACTAAATGATACGATCTTCTAAAGATGTGGCCTAATAGGTCACATCTAAGATTTTGACTGTTAGTCACTTAATTAATGATGAACTGTTATGGAGCGTAGGGTAAGTGATATGGTTGAGGTGTTTTTATGATAAAAAAAGATCAATTCGAATGATAGATTTACTTAGGAGACATATGATTAAGCATATTGTATCTTTTTCATTTTTTTATTTTTTTGCTATCAAAATAACTTTGCACAATTTACCTCAGACCTTTTTGACTTTGCTGCTTGTTATGTTTGTCCTTCATTTGTGGAATGTTGATATTTTAAGCTCCATAGTCTCCTTTTAATATCATCCTTTGTTTATTGAAGTAGGTTGCATAGTCAGATCAATTGTAGAACAAAATTGGCTACAGAACAGACAGCTGCAGAATGTACGTGTCAAAAGATTATGAAATATGGATATGGAATGGAATGAGATGGAACATGAGTATGGAATGGAATGAAATGGGAGCATGAAATGGAATGAAATATGACTATGGAATGAAATGAAATATTAATTAAGTGAAGTATGGAGTGAAAAATGGACCTACAAAATTAGGGAAATATTTGTTATGTTAAAAGAAAATTGAAAGTTAGGTGTCGAAAATTCTCCATTTTCACCCGCACCTTCGTATAAATATGCCAATGGCGATTGGTTTTCATATATATATATATATATATATATATATATATATATATATATATATATATATATATATATAATAAATATAATATAACTAAGTTAGTGAAGAAAAATGATTCTTCTTCACTAACTTCATATCAATGTTCTCTTGGAATTTTCTGACAAACTCTTCTCTTGAAAGTGGTTTATGATACAATTTTAGCCTGTGTCCATTTACAAGAAATGATACATTTCCTTAATCTATTGTTTTGATCTTTATTTCTCCATTTTCAAATATTTTCTCAATTTCATATGGCCCAAGCCAATGGGTTTGAAATTTACCTTGAAAATCCTTGAATTTTGAATCAAGCAAGAGTGCCCAATCACCTTCTTTAAATTTCTTTTCTTTGATATATATGTCATGCCATATATTCCTTTGTTGTTAGGCTATTTTTGTTCTTTGGACTGCATCTTGTCTGATCTCATCCAGTTCATTAATTTGCTCCAGTATGTGCTTCTGTCAAATCAATTCCTAGTTGGATTGCCATCTTGAAAATCTATGGGAAACAGGACTTGTTTTCCATAAAAAATTTCATAAGGAGTGTGTCCTGTTGGGTTTCTCCATGTATTTCTGTAGGCCCATATGGCTTCAGGAAGCCTTTCTGCCCAATCTCTTCTATGTAAATGAACAGTCTTTGTAAGAATCCCTTCAATCACCTTATTGGTAGATTCCACTTGGACATTTGCTTGTGGATGGTAGGGAGTAGATTTCCTGTGCCTGATTTTGTACTTCTCTACCATTTTCTCCACCAAATTTGATGTGAATTGAGCTCCTTTATCTGTGACAATTTCTCTTGGGACACCAAAACGAGTAAAAATATCCTCAAAAAGAAAATTAAATACAGATATTTCATTAGCAAAAAATAATGCCTTGGCTTCTACCCATTTAGTGACATAATCAGTGCAAACTGGGATATACTTCTTTTTTTATGGAGGATTAATAGGTCCTACAAAATAAAAAGCCCATTTCTCAAAAGGTTCAATATGTACCCGAGGTTGTAATAGAATTTCACTTGAAGGAGAAGGTTTCCCTACCATTTGGCAACCGTCACACCTTTTTACATATTCTTTAGCATATTTAAAGATGGATGGCCAATAATATCCTAGATGAAGGGTTTTATAAGCTGTCCTCTTGTCAGCAAAATGTCCACCACAAGGTTCATCATGAAATGCCTTAAGAATCTCAGGCATCTCATCTTCTCGAACACATCTTCTGATAATAAGGTCTAGACCTGTCTTGTATAATTCATTAGCAATCCATGAAAATTTTTCACTATCATAAATGATTTTTATTTTATCTCTTACATTCATAATTGAAGGAAATTTTCCTGAAACCAAATAATTGGAAATTTCTGCAAACCAGGGAGTTTGAGTAGTTATTGCAAAGAGATATTGATCAAGGTATTTATCTTCAACTGGAGTATTGTCTTTAACGTTTTGGAGTCTAGATAGGAAATCAGCCACTGTATTTTGTTTTCCAGGGCCTATCTAGAATGGTGATTTTAAATTCTTGTAAAAGCAATAACCATCTTATGAGTCTTCCATTAGTGATTGATTTATTCATTAAATACCTAATTTCAGAGTGACCTGTGTGAACAAAGGTTTCATAGCCTATTATATAATGTCTGAATTTATTTATAACATGAAAAACAACTAAGAATTCTTTTTCAATTATAGTATAATTCAACTCTGAAGGAGTCAAATTTTTACTTTTATAGTAGATGGCATAAGGGATCAGGTCTTTTTGTCCCAACACAATTCCTAGGGCTGTATCTGAGGCATCTGTTGAGATATGAAAAGGTAATTTCCAGTTAGGTCCCCTTAAAATAGGTTCTTCGGATATTTTTTTTTTCAGGGTTTCAAATGCTAATTGGTAGTCAAAATTCCATTTGAATTCACAGTCCTTGGTGAGTAGTTTGAAAAGTGGAGATGCTATCTTGGTGAAGTTTTCTATAAATCTTCTATAGTATCCTGTAAATCCTAGAAAACTCCTAACATATTTTTGACAACTTGGAACTAATAGTCTAGAGATGACTTCAACTTTTGACTCATAAACTCTAATCACATCTCCTGAGATATGATGTCCTAGGACAATCCCTTTAGTAAACATCATGAAACATTTTTCATGACTTAATGGAAGGTTTGCTTCTTTACACATTTTTAGAACTTTTTCCAAGTTTTCTAAGGCTTCTTCAAATGTATTACCATAGACTATGAAATCATCCATGTATACTTCTACATAATCATGTATTAGATATGAAAATATTCCCAATATTGCCCTTTGCAATGTTGCAGGTGCATTGCAAAATCCAAAAGGTAATACTCGGTAGGCATATGTTCCCCAAGGACAGATAAATGTGGTTTTATCTTGATCCTCAAGTGCAACCTGAATTTGATTATAACCACTGAAACCATCCAAAAATGAAAAGTACTTTTTTCCTGCTAATGTATATAACACCTAATCTATAAAAGGTAAAGGAAAATGATCTTTAAGAGTAGCTTTGTTTAATTCTCCGTAGTCAATGCATACCCTCCATTTACCATTTTTATTGGGTACAATCACCAAAGAAGAAACCCACTAACTATCTGAAATGGGATAAATAAAGTTGACATTTAATAATTTCTGCAACTCTTCTTTAACAATCTCCCTAAGGTTTGGATTCATCCTTCTCTGAGGCTGTCTGACTGGTTTACAATTTTCCTCTATGTAGATATGATGAGTGCAAGTCTTAGGGTTAATCCCTTTCATATCAGTGTAGTCCCATGCATATGCAGAGGAATGTCTCTATAATATTTTGACTAGCTTCTCTTGTTGAGATTTTTCCAGGTTTTTATTTATGTTTAAGGTTTTTCCTGGAAATATTTCGATTGTAGAGCTACCAAATTCTTCCATGGAGTAAAGAGACATTTGTCTTGATGAAAAAAAATCAATATTGGATTCTTCTTGAAATTGTTCATGTTTATATTCTGAAGAAAATTCATGATTTTGTAGGACATTTAGAATCTGACTATCTTCACTGACTTTTGAAATAGTGAAGAGAGGTTGTATATCTTCTTCATCATCAATCCATTGTTTATCATCTATTTTGGTGATTGTTCTTGCTGGAGGATACAAAGTAAATTTCTTGGTTGAACTACCATCAGAGATGTACATATCACCAGATCTACAGCTAATGAAGGCATCAGCTGTAGCTAACCAAGGTCTTCCTGGTATAATAGGATGTCATCCTAAATCATTTTTAGGAGTTAGGATCATGAAATCCACAGGGTACTCCCAAGAATCTAAGGACACTGAAATATATTCTAATACCCCATCTGGTTTGATTACATATCTATCTACTAACTGAAGTAATGTGGGTGTATAAAGAAGATTAGGAAGCTTTAGTTTTTCCATGGTTTGCTTACTCATGATATTTATTGTTTCTCCTAGATAAATTAATGTGTTTGGTATTTCAATTCCATTGATATGTGTTTAGACAACTAGATTTCCAGGATCTAGATATTTTGGAATAGCAATTTTTCCCATCATTATGTCTGCTATTTTTCCTACCAGTTGTATTCTTTTTATCTCTTTTATTTTTCTTCCTGGTTTTTTCATACTCAACTCTTTTATTGTTTTAGCTAAGATTGGGATTTCCTTGATGGCTTGTAATAATGGAATCTTAATACAAACATTTCTCAATTCATATAGGAAATCATAGTTAGGAATTATAATTTGTTTCTCTACACCTTTATCAATTTGTAATCTTTCAGGAAAAGGAGGTGTAGTAGTAGATGTTGATGGTTTCTCTAACCTAGGAGTTGAAATCATTGGTTCTTTTTGTTTTTCTTTTTTAATATTTTGGTTTTGAAGAGATGTGCTTTCTTCAAAACTTTTATTCACCTGTAGAGAATCTTCCTCGGAATTATTTTGTTCTTGTATAATTACAGAAGGCTTCCTCTTTTCAAGTATTCTTCCAAACCTAAGTTGCACATCATAAAGGTCTAAAGGAGTAATCACATAAGTTGGAAATTGTTGTCCTTATATCATATATGTATTCTGAGGATTTTTATTGTTGGGGTTTGGTATTGGTTGGGTAGGTAACTGGTTTGAGTTCTAAGGAAATGGTAATGGAAGTGGTGGATTTTGATTCTGATTTTGAGGTTGTGGATTCTACTAAGGATTTTGTTGAGGAGGAAAATTTTGATATGATGGATAAGATGGTGGATATTGATAATACTGAGAGAACCTAACATAAGGATTTTGTGCTCCTTGATCCCAAGATTGAGATTGATTTTGAAATTGGGGCCAAGGTTGTTGCCAAGAATTCCAATTTGGTGGGGGTTGATTATACATTTGATTATTAAACCCTTGTGTTTGAGGTCCCTGCCAAGGTATTTTAGAGACAAAATTAAGAGATTCTATGGAATTTGTGGTTGTTTCTTCTTGAAAGACAACTTTAAGGCCAGGGATTGAAGGAAAATTCTTGGTCTCATGATTTTCTGAACAAATTGCACAAGTCTCTATTACTTCTACATCAAGAGGACACTCTCTTAAGGCATGCTTCTTTCTACATTTCGAACAAAAGCTTTCTATCAGTTTCGTCTTTCTATTTGTTTTGTAGCTTAAGGGTATCTATTTGTTCACTAAGACTCCCTAGAATATCAGTTTTTAATTCATCAATAATATTTCCTATTTCTACCCTACTTACTGTTCCAGTTGCAGATTTGTTTACCCTTGCAAGGGCAGGGTCTCTTGGTCCTTTCAGAATTTTAGATTTTCCTCTTGAGAGATTAATACACAGTTCTCCTATATCAGGTAATGAAAGTTGATATATATCTCCTTTCCCCATCATGTTAAGGATATATATCCATTCATCTCTAATTTTTTTTAACAAAAGAGCTTTCAAAGTATCTTGATATAAATTTTGCATTTTTTCCCTTTTAATGTTATAGTTAAATCTTTCAAGTAAATCTTCCAGATTTTCATCCTCTTTTTGCATCATTTTGAACACTTCTTCCTTATGGTTTACTGGTATACAGTAATCATGATATCTGTCTAGAAATTCTTTCCTCATATCATTCCATTTCCCAATAGACCTAGTGATTAGACTCATAAACCATTTTAGTGTTTCTCCTTTCTATGTTGAAGGGAACAATTTAAGTTTTTGAACATCTTGAAGATAGTCATAAGTTCTGCATAGAACTTCAAATTCAAATAATAATGTCTCAGGGTCTTCACTTTTAGTCTATGAAAATTTGGAAGGATAGAGGGTGAGATATTTTTCATGGTAGCATTTTTTTCTTCATCTATTATAGGGAATCCAAAGGAGTTTTCAATTCCCCTTCTACCTCTACCTCCTTCTGCATTTCCTCTACCTCTACCTCCTTCTGTATTTTCTCTTCCTCTTCCTCTGTCTCCTCCTCTACCTCTACCTCCTCCAAATAGAAATTTTTCTCCATTAAAGATTTCTCCTTCCCCTTCTCCTCCTTCTCCCCTTCCTGCCATGATATGTTCTTCCGAACTAATATAAGGTTCAATATGGAGAACTAATTGTTCTTCTAGTTCTTCTATCAAGGGTATATTTAATAAGGATTCCTCCTCTTCCTCTTCACTAGGGATTTTAATTCTTTTGTTGGAATATATTCCCCTGTGGAAGTGAAAAAGGTTATTTCTCCTATAGGAGTCCTTGGATCTTCTTCCTCTAGAATTGCTTCAGTGGATGAAGTGGGAGATATTCCTGATTGGATATCTGATCTTGAAACTTCTGGAAGCCTATGACCAATATAGTATGGAATATGGGTTTGAGATGGAGGTGTGCTACTTCTTGGTCTTTGTGGAGTGAGTGGTATTGTGGGAATTAAGCTTCTGCCTCTTATAAATATACCCCTAGAGTCTCTTTCTCTACGCATATCTTTGTTTTTGGGATGTAAGAAATAAGGCTACCTAGTTACACTTCCCCGGCAACGGTGCCAAAATGTTTAGTCAATTTAGTGTCCTAAATTGTTAACATAAATTATCGACCAGGGCTAGTAAACTAATGAAGTGTAATGCACTGTATGTGCCTAAGTGTCCCTTTCTTCCTACTTCATTGTTTTAATGTTTTGTTGATGTTTTGGGAATTTTTATATTTCGATCCTTAGAATTCTATTCTAAACTAGAAAGATGAGATTAAATATATTTGAAAAGGAAGGAAAAGGAAATGCTTTCAAATGAATTAAAGCAGAGTTTTATTTACAAGTTTTTGGAGTCTATTTCCTAATTAAGAAATGATGAAAACTAGAAATCCTAATCCATGGATATTGCAACTTAATTGAAGATTCAAGAAATGAAAAAAACTAATAACTAAAACATTACAATTGAATCTTATTCATTCAATAAAATTTTATTGGAATAGTTTTTGAAAGAGATTAATTGTAGTGTAAATGAGGATCTCCTATGACATAAAATAAAATGTTGAACCAATTGATCACTCAAAAACATTACAACTAAATCTTATTCATTTAATCAAAATTTATTGGAATAGTTTTTGAAAGAGATTAATTGTAGTGTGATGAGGATCTCCTATGACATAAAATAAAATGTTGAAACAATCAATAACTCAAAAACATTACAACCGAATCTTATTAATTCAATCAAGGTTTATTGGAATAGTTTTGAAAGAGATTAATTGTAGTGTAATGAGGATCTCCTATGACATAAAATAAAATGCTGAAACAATCATCGTACTTATAAGTCACTCGTTATTATTCAATAAACTGAACCCAGGAAAACACAATGACTGTGAAATAAGAAAACAATCTAGAAAGAAAGAAATAAAGAAAGATACCAAAACAAAAATTTAAATGACTTAGCTAGAAAATACATGAAACCTCCTCGAATAGCAAGGGCCCTCTGCCACTAATTCGGTGTAATCCTTCGCTCCTTAAAATTGTAATCAAAACAACATCAAGGCTAATATCCTTTTATTAAAACAATGCTTGAAAAAAATAGAGTATCACTGTAATTCTGAATATGTTATCAACCGTCCTTTCTCGGTTCTACAGAGCTTAATTTATATGAAAATTCATAACTAATGTTGAAAAAAAATAGGTATAGGTGTAATCTTCAAGTTAAAATTGAATTGAGACTCGTGATTTGCTGCAAAGAAAATCAAGAGTCCTCATTCCTGTAGAAAACAGTTTCTTTGACTCTTTCTTTGACCATTGGATTAGACACCTCCAGTTGTCGATTCAATCCTCGTGGATAAGAAGGAATCATGTAGGGAATATTTGAGAACTACCCATGTGCGCCTTTTCTCCAATTGACACTTGCATCATACATAAACACAAAAACAGCTGCGGAACGCTTGACTGGCTACATAATGCCTGTATTTTGTAGCTAAACTGTTCAAAATTATTAAAACAAAAAAAATCACGAAAATACAACATGTTAATCATTTTTATGTAACCTTTAAGAAATCCTAATCATTCTTCATTGATTTTTAGGCTTATGAAGTGATAAAGAAATGATGAAATGAAGTGAAGCTTTGCAAAAGAGAAGACAATTCTAGGGCTCAACAACACCCTCATAACTCAAGAAAATGGACTTTTTGGACTTGAATTTCCTACTTTAGCTTCTCTAATATTGGCATAGGAGATAAGATGTTTCATTAGAAGAGCGAGAGGTGACATGGGGATAGTGTGGCAGCATTGTAGTTTTATATCTTGGCACTTCCACTTAATATTTGAAGCTCTATGATTGAACACATTTTCATGCATGTATCATGAATGTTGTAAGACTATTCTTTAGATGCTTGTGGTATATGTTTCGTTCATATGTACTAAGGAAATTGAACTATTTTGGTGGCTTTTTTACTTATCTTATTGAATATGTGTTGTAATTGGTTTTATGATTGTGGTTTTCTTATGAATTACTTTGCAGTCACAACTAATGATTATCTTATAATCTTGTGTGTATCTTTTAGGATAGTACTATTACTTTTATTCTAGAGGCTCACTCTCTTTATTCTTTCTGTGAATGTACCTTATATACATCACAATTGTATGCCTCATAGTGTCAACTTACTTGCTTATTTAAAAGTATGTTTGTATAATATCTTTCATTAATAATGGAAGCCAAGTCAAATCCATAAGGAAAATGGAAATCGGTCGTATTTCTGGTTTTGTATCCTACTCCAAATGATGTGAGGTCTAATTGGGACTTCACATCAGAGACACCCCTTTGTTTGAAAAAATTACAATACCATCAATAGTTGGTACTAGAAGGAGGGCTAGAGAACAAGATGTGCACGTTGAGTCTTTTTTGAATCTCTTATCTAAAATGGCTCTTTCCCATATCATAATCCTGAGATATATTTCTAAGGAGCTTGATCTTACCATCCCCACAAAAATTATTCATAACTTGTCTCAATTTAAGTTTGATGGTGAGGGTGAGCTAATTGTTCTTGGAAACTTCTTAAAATTTAAATACTTTTTGTCTCTCTGATGAAGTTCATTGTAAATATGTTCAAAGCACGTTTTTCATCCTCACGTTTGAAGTTCGAGTTAAGAAATGGTGTCATACATTACTTGTTTCTTCTATCCATTCACTCGAGCAACTTATTAAGTAGCTTTTTCAAGCTTTCGACAGGTATGGTTATCAAGGTGTGTGTGATAGAATTTATTTTTTTAGAATGAAACTTAGTGAATTTGCAAGGGAATTTATTAATCAGTTTCTTGACCTTTGCTATGAATTCCCGGAGGGGGTGATTCATTCAGGTCACATCATGGAAAAAATTCTGAGTTTAATTCTACTCATCTTGAGATCTTTTGAATCTAACCCCCCAAATGATTCTCCCTCACCAAATTCTACAAACCATGACACCCAAAATTTGTGAGGAGGAGCCTATTATTCCTTATGTTCCTTTCCATCCTCCTTTATCAGTACCAATTTGGTTTCCTCCTTTTGATGATGTTAAATATGAGAAATCTTCAAAAAAATAATAATAATAATAATAATAATTGATCTTTCTCTTCCACCTTCAACCCCTTCTCATGTTCTAGATTTTATGAGGGAGAATTTGGGTTGGTTCAATAACTACAAAGAGTATGAGGTTAAGGGTGATCCCTTATTTTTTCAAGTTACATAAATGTGTGTAATTCAAATCTTGAATATGATATGATTGAAACTAAAGTTTCCTCAATGGATACCCTTCAACCTCCACTTTCTGTGTCTCATGATTCCTTGTCTCATGATCCACTTGATCCACCTACTTCAAATAATAATGATGTTCAACATCTTGTTTCAAGGACTTATCATATACAATGTATTTGTATTTCACATCCTGAGGAGAAAAGTGTTCAATATATGTTCCATATTTCTTCCCTCTTTTAGGATGATAATATTTCATTTTCAGTTGATCATCGATCTCACAATCTTGATAACCTGTCAAATGATTATGTATCCTTCATTCAGGTCAAGAATTTGGAGAACCATCATCATGACATTCCTATTTCCATTAGCATACATGGTGATATATATCCAAGTACATCAAATGATATCTTTCCTTATTCTAAGGACTTGGATTTGTACGGTATCAATATAGAAATTTTTTCTCTTATTTTACAATATCCATTTACGCATTGGGAGTCTCTTTCAATTCAGAATGATTCTAAAATTTATGTGAGTCATGCATCTTCATATATCAAATTTTAAGAAACAAATTGTTGGGATTTTGAATCTTTGATATACCCTATTGAAGAAAACAAATATCAATTTGAATGTTACATTGGTATGCATATCTTTGATCATTATGATGATGAAGATAATCTCATGGAACATAATATGCATGTAGATATTTTTTTCTTACAACTTCAATCTAATTTATTTACAACTAGTGTTTCTCCTCCTGAGTCTTCTCATCTTCTCTCCCCTCTAACACACTACTCAGTGTACTTGAATGTGTTTGACAAGTCTGCTACACCAACACCTTCTCTTAATCCCTTGGATACTTTTTTCTGTTGGTTTTGGTTGCAATCAAGTATAGGATGGTGTGATTCTACCATTAGAGGATGAAAAAATTGAATCTATTATTCATGCTCTATTCAATTGTAAATTTTTCATAAGTCAAGAGGAGTATGTTACAAATCTAAATGATCAAGGGATTTTTCTAATTGATGCATCTAGGTGCTCTATCCATCAAGAGTTTGATATGCTTAATCTTAAATTTGATAAAACCATTGGAACTATGTTATGAAACCAGCTCACAAAATAGAAGAAAAGATAGATCAACGACTTAGAAATCAACCTCTTCGAGGGGGAAACCTCCTTTAGATTACATAAATGAAAAATTCTTGGATGATACAAATGACAAGACCTACCTTATATATATAGGATTCTAAGGGGTCATAATATAACAATATGGGGACCACATGGGCACAACAATAAAAATAATGGGGCTACTCCTATGGGGCACAATAATAACAATATGGATACTACATGGGCACAAAAATAACAATAATGGGGCTGCACTAAAAATAACATTAAGGGTCTATACTAGTACTATAGGGACCAAACATGCACCTCTCCTTCAAAAAAGTGGTGTTCTCAACGCTTGATTAGTTTTGGATGCTTATGTATAAAATTATCATCCTCCCATGTCGAATGTCCAGTGGTTTAATTATTCAACTTGATGAGATACTCTGAAATTGATTGATTTTGTAGTTGTTGAGTTTTTGTTTCCATGACTGCTTCAGGTTCCAATATTGTTTTTCCTTCCTCATCAAGTTCTAGAAATATTTACAATATTTTTCTTTTCTCTTATTGATTTCTATACGCGACTTTGTCTAGCCCAACTAGCACATATACGTGATGATACTAACAGAAAATTGCGTATACTGAGATAACTTTACTGATTAGATAAACTTTCAGAAACATTCTTAAACCCAAATTATTAGTTATGCATCAGATAGTTAAGCAGTAAATATGTGCAGTAATAACAGAATAAATCATCACACAAGAGCATCACATGAACACTAATATTTAAGGTGGAAACCCAATTCAGGAGAAAACCACCGCTGCTGTCATCTCTATCTTCAATATATATTATATGGAAAACTGCTTACAATATTGTACTAATGCAGACTCATATCATTATGCAGGCATCTACCTGCAGAAGGCTGCAACCTTCTCTCGTTCTCCAGCTACTAATGAAAGGGAGCTCCAATTCCCTAATCACGTTTACCAGCCACTACTGGAAGGGAGCTTCAACCCCCTGATCAGAACATCAACTTCTACTGGCAGGAAGATTCTACTTCCACACTGCAAGCTTCAACCCTCAAACCCACTGTAGACCATGTTTCATCAATTTTCACACTGGATCCCATAGCTTCAACACAACTCAGAATGAATATCAAAACCAATAAACTTTGTTAGCCAGCTATAAAATTTGTTATACCAAATGTTGGCTAAAAAAATTTTGAGCCGTCAAGGAACAAATTTTATTACTAAAAAGTGTTGGCTCTTGAAGACTCTTGAAGGCCTCCTGCCTCTGTCCTCAAATCTTCACTACTGTGCATGTTCCCCTTTCAGAATCCTGTTGATTCCCAAGAAAGAATACTGCTGCAAGACCCTTTTCCCCCTTTTCCCCTTTTCCAAAGCTAACCTCATTTTCTATCCCTCTATTTCCCATGAAAATCCATAATTTTCATGTTTTTCCCATTCCACCTTCATCAAAATCCATTTTATAAGGTTTAAAGACTCCTTATTTGCCTTATTGAAACCCCTCCAAACCTTTGAAAATTATAAAAAATCCATAAGAATCATATTTTTTATGTATTGTGAACTTAAGCCCCTTGGGCTAAGTTTTTAACCCCCCCCCCCTCCATAAGCCCCTGATTGTACTACCCTTCATATAACCTTTGGCCCCACAGACGGGCGCCTATCTGCTTCAAATAAAATATTTCCTGGCCAAAGTTTAAAACCTTGGTTATATATTAAAAATCGTCAGCTTTATTATTTTATAAAATTTCCGCCGGTTCCATTTTAAAATCGTTCCGCACCATCGATCTTATCTGAAGATCGAACGGTGTGGAGTCCATCTCTCCTATGGTCCCCGCCATCCACTAACAAATTGCAAAAATGCGTGGTATCTATCGCACTGCCTTTGGGCGAGGGTGGTTTATTCCCAATTGGCAACGATTCCATTCAACGGTTGACGCGTGGCCTGGGTACTGTTCACAAAACCAACGTCCATCGCGCGTTAACATTCGAACGTGGACCCGGCGCAATATTGATGTGTGCCGTCCGATCTGAGGCTGCCCATTCGATAGTTATCGTTCACCGAAGATGCCCTACAGTTAACCGGGCTACGGCGCAGCCTCCAATTAATTTCTGCCGTCGATCTAATCTGCAAATCGACGACCCATATTCCATCACCCTGATTCATTGCCCAGTCAACATTTTCTTCTTTTACTTTCTGTTTTCCCTCCCGACCATTGATCTCTGCGCAATCGATGGCTCTAATTTAAAATATTCTTCCGCCTTCTCTACGACTTCTCCCGATCAATCTCGACCATTGGATAATGCCATCCAACATCCACGCTTTCCCCACACGTCATCTGCAGCAATAAACCTATATATGCATGAATTTTATAATATTTTTTGTATTGTGCAGGGTTTCTAGTGATTTTTCCACCATGACTGAAGAAATTTCAAAGGCAGAGGATGACGATATTCCTACCTTCGATTCACCAAAGAAAATCATCACAGGGTTGAAAATCCACGTTTTATCAATGATTCGCGAGGCATTGATGCCATTCGACCCCTGCGCAGCCCTGCACACCAGCAGAAAACCATGAATCAAGCACAGTCAAAGAGTATCAGTGCAGAAAACCAGAAATCTGCCAGAATAGAAGATTGAATACAACTATTGTGGGGATTACGTCTAAGATGGTTTCTCAAAAGCCTAATCCCCAAGTAAAACACAGTTTAAAGAAAATTTGAAGTGTTTTATCGACAGGAAAACCTCCACTACCACAAATGAGGCAAATTGCTCCCTTTAGCTACCACAATGCCACCTGTGCCTCAAAGTATTCAATCAGAGGTCGTATTTATTGATTAGGATCAGATATTTATCTCAAAACGCAGCCGAAGAGATAAATTCTGCAAGTAAATTAATGACAAACATCTGCAGATTTACTTCGACGCCACATAGAGCCTCAAAGGTCAACAAAAGCTCCCACCGAGCTTAAAATTTATGTAAAACATTTAATACAGAGTGCACCCATGTAAGTTTCTTCATTGAGCCCCTCAAAGGCCCAGAAACCATCAAGTCTGTATTAATTGTAATTGGAGATCTTTTATTAGATCTCACCTCCTCATTCTTCTATATATACTTCTGCAGAAAATGAGTGAGGGGTTGGTTGCAGAACTTTGAAATACAATTGAGCTTAAAATTCTGATTGTAAATAGTGTTCACTGGCCCTTGGAGCTCTGCTTGTGATAGATTAGTTAGGCTGAATAGTGAAGATGATTGCTGAACTGAAACATTGGACCTGAGTACTGTAAATGGTTTGACATCAATAACAAGTTGTTTCTTGGGATCCTGGTCTATATCATTGGTGAAGTGCCCCTCTCTTTGTTATTGTTTTCCTTCTATGTATGTCATATTGTTCACTATTCTCTGATAAAGAACAACATTTATAGAGTTAGGACCTACTATATATCAGTAACCTTGTCTGACTGAAAAGCTTTATCTCAATTTTTTCCTCCAATTTGTTTGTTTAAGAATGATTTAATACAGTTTAAGCAATTAGGAATGCTGGAGTTCCCTCGTCCTACTGTTTGCTTTAAAAATTGTTCTTGAAAGTTATTTTCCTTATTTTCTTATTAAAGTTAGACTAGAAAAGTGATGGTTGGCCCTGTTTCTAGCTTCTATTCTCCAAAAGTAGATTCTGAAAGTTTCCCTTGGTGTTGACTGAAAACAGACTAGGTTTAAAAGTACTTTATCTGATCTTAATTTTACACTCTATCTTCTCTTATATGTTTTCATACTTTCTGAAGGTAATTATGTGGATTACTGGATTGTTTGTCAATTAAGCTGCTTAAATACAAACTTGCCCAAGAATCCAATGGTTAGCCCTGCACTTGGTTGGTTTTAAACAGTTACTTAAGAGGCTTTTCTTGTTTGGACTGACTATAAATCCCTTGTGAAATTATTATCAGTTTCCACCCCTCCAACACTTTATTGTTCCCATTCCATCATTTTAAATCTCAATAATCTTGTGATGTAGATGACTTTCCCCTTGGATCACTCTTGATGTTGTTGCTCAATTAAAGCCCTGTTATGACTCCATAGCCCAATGGACTAAAAACCAGCGTTATATCTATCTCTTTAGCCAAATATGTTCTATTCACTTGCAACTTCTCACCTTTGAAACTGTTTTGCATTTAGAACTTTCCCCTCAAGTAATATTCATGCTCAACCATCCAAAAAACAAAACAAACCCTTGGCCTTCATAACCAGCCTAATATCATAACCCCAAACTTCAAAGAAAAATCCATCTTTGCACTTATTGGAGAGATCCCTCTCCGGATTCAGGAGGGCTAGATCCTAGAATCCAAAAGTTGGTTGAAATAATGTTGCTTCTGCAGTTTTAGTCTCACCAATCTGCTAAAATTACAGATTCCTAACAAACTCAACCCAAAATTTAATCAGAACAGTGAGATCATTGTATCCAGATTACAGTAATAAACCATATTTCAGAGTCAGCATGCAGAATCGATCTCAACCCTGATCATTCATTATCTTAAAATGCATACACTAGTTCACTATACTGAACCTGCATGTATACATGCTTTCCTTCACACCAAACTGTGTATAGATCTGAGAATACTAAATTTTCAGAATATGATCAGTCTCAGAACCAAATCTAATGCTTTTAGTTAGATATATTTTCAGATTTTTAGAACCCTTATTCATTCAGCATAATTATTCATATTTAATCACTCATTGATCATATTTTTATATATTCAACTTAGCAGCATATAAAGAATTCAAACAACCCAGATCTACATGAATACTTCATTGACAAAAAGCATAAATATAGCAATATTAAACTGATAACCTCTCCAGTAAGCTTCAGAAAACCCTGACTTCCATACGCGCTTTATCTGAGACAAAGCCATGTATATACACACTTTCACTGATATGAAATATCGTGTAGATCTGTAAATATTAATTTTGCAGAACGTTAAAAATCTATAGACTTACCCATATTTCTTCACTTCACTTCAGCAGACAGGCACCAGGTCACAGATCCAATCATCTCATCAATATATCAAATACATATTTATTTTAGGCTATATATCATGATCCATAATTGTATCCAAGGGTGCATCATAGTTTCAGATCTACCAATAAACAAAATCCATCCCATGCAGATATACTTCTGAGAGAAGTATTTAGTAGCAACCCTTACACTTTCACACCTTTGCACTATGATATTCCTCTCCTTATATAGGTTTAGCCTTTACCAATACCATGAGCCAAAACCACACAAGTGCCGATGGTATTCTTGGACGGAATCAAATAGATGACACAATGCTCAATATTGTGGGCTAATACAATGGTAATGCCCCCTGTTATCATAATTTTAGAGTGAAAAAGGCATACGCGACTTGGCTTCTTCGTACCTGCGTGTATACGTGACTTCTCTTCAAAATAACTATGAATATACTAATTATGGATGTATACACAGGTTTTCTTGTATACAAACCTGCGTATGTACACGGGTTGCCTTCATCAAACCTACGTATACATTGTGAAATATTACCTTTATCATTTCTCTATCACTGACTGGAATTCATTTTTTTGCCACATATGAACTGACCTGTAGATACATCATTTTTACATCTTTGAAAAATATGTTTCTATAAAAAGGAAACTCATCAAGTAGGTTTCCATCAAGGACAAAATATTGCATCATATTGCAAACAATCTCCCCTTTGGACTTGATGGAAACCATGATGGTGTGTGATCACCACAACAGATAGATACATTAATCATAAAAATTATTAAAACCCCAAGATACTCTCCCCCTTTGACATCAAGGGAAAAGTGTGTATTAATACCAAAATGAGGTTTCTCTTCCCTAGTAGAAAGAAGAACTCTGTAGATTTGATGTGCACTGGATTTACCATGCTCCCCCTAAGTTCACGTTGAATATTCAGATATATTTTTCAATGAAATACATTGACTCTTTAACTCAACCGAGTATGACCAATCCTATCACCAAGGACTCATACTTACATCAATGATCCAATCAAGTGGAATTACATATTTGACTCAACTACCCAACCAAGTGGGTTTACAAATTGAAACAAGTCCTTACATGACTGAATATAAAAATTTTACACCATAGGTCTCAACATGACCTTTTCATAAAATAAAAAATATGACTTTTTATATCCAAGACCAAAGAATCTCAAATAGGAGATCATAACAGCAACCAACATAGTGCCAACAATGCACTCTTTTCAGCAAGGAAATTTCTCCCCCTAAACTTGTGCATCCTGAACACCTTCAACAACCAATTCATCAAGGCATGTTCATCAAGGAGATAAATATCAAGGAAAGGCACTGTAAGAAAAATATCAAAACAACAAAGTCTACCCAACAGCACCATAGACTATTCAAAAATTTGATCCATATAATTTTTGTCAGCAAAAACCATATGAGGTTTCATGCACAGAAACTCGCGTATATACACAATTATCCTTTATGTAACCAGTGTACCAAATTTAATATTCTGATATTAAGCAGAATTGATAAGAGAGGCAGAGACAACTCCTAGCTTCTATCTGAGATATTTGAATGCTTCCCTAGGAAGAGGTTTAGTAAATATATCAGCAACTTGTTCTTTGGAGGGAACATATTCCAATTTAACCTTTTTCTCAAGCACTTGTTTGCGTAAGAAGTGATACTTGATAAGAATGTGCTTGGTCTTGGAATGCATAACAGGATTTTTTGAGATATTTATGGCACTTTTATTATCACATAATATGGAGATAGGAGGTGAAAAATTTATCTGAATATCTTGTAATGTCTGCAGCATCTAAAGAAGTTGTGTGCAACATGATGCAACAGCCACATATTCTGCTTCTATTGTAGATAAGGCACTAGAACTCTATTTCTTGTTGAACCAAGATACTAATAGGGGCCACATGTAGAATGCACCACCACTTGTGCTTTTTCGATCATCAACATTACCATCGCAGTCCGCATATGTGTAAGCATGAAGAGTGATATCAACATTATTTGCATACCATAGACCAAAGTCTTGAGTCCCTTGTAGATATTTGAATATTATTTTTATAGCTTGAAGATGTGACTCTTTTGGATTAGTTTGGAATCGTCCAACAATCCCAACTACGTGCATAATGTCTGGTCTTTTCCCGATTAGATAAAGCAGACTTCCAATCATAGATCTATACTCTGGTTGATTCACCATGGGAGAATTATCAGGATAAGTGAGGTTACATCCAGTTACCATTGGAGCACTCACAGGTGTGCAGTCTTCCATCCCATACTTCTTCAGAATTTTCTTGATATATTTTTCTTGTGATAGAAATGTGCAATCTGTTGCTTGTTGCACTTGTAAGCCAAGAAAATATGTTAGTTCCCCAAGTAATGACATTTCAATTCTTGTTGCATAACAGAAGAAAAATTCTGACTCATGGAATCTTCATTACTTCAAAAATTTTGAGATTGCAACAAGATGATGAGCTTAGTGGAAAGAAGTCTCCTTCACTAAGTGGGCCCGCAGGCTATTTTTGGCGCAAAGTCTATTTTTAGACGATGTCTATTTTTAGACATGTCGATCATGATTATATGAGTTGCAGGATGCTATTTGTGGATGGTTGTTCAAGTTGGAAAAATAGATGGACTTCTATTTTTAGACATATTGGGCAGAATCTATTTTTAGATTGCCAGTCTAAAAATAGATATGTCGAATATTATTAGCTCTTAATAATATTTGGACTCTAAACATTATCTTATTCCCTTGGAGCACTTCAGTTAAGTGCACAGATGTGGCACAGGAGCTGATAGAAGGAATTACACTATTCCTGAGGGTTAAGTGGAGCTATTGCATGGAGACTTCAGTTAGAACTCATGTGACAGAGTTTGGTGGAGTTATTGAGGTAGTTGATGGAGTTGTGTTTAGTTTAACTAAGTTAAACATAGTTGAGCTAGTTGTATCTAGTCTAACTGATTGATACACTAGTGAGAGTGGTGTGAATTAATTATTAATTAATTCACTAATTATTAACTCATTAATCAACTAAAGAATACATTAGTTAAATACAGTGCATGGACAGTTTCAGTGGAGACCAGTGAAGAGGTAGGTGAAAGAGCAGTGTGACTATTAGTTGTGACTATATTGTTGCATGATTTGCAACACACAGTGATTGGAGATGCCAATGAGGATTGCGCAGTACAGGCTGGACCAATTCGAGTTCATTCAGAGCCATTCTTCAGCAGGGATTGTGCAGTAGAGGCAAGCTATCAGGTGGCAGATATTGGAGCATGAGATTTGCTAGATCGGGGCTTGATTAGTGTGTAACAATTGGAGATTATACTGAGAGATTATGAGGAGATTTGTATAATTATTTTTACATGATCTCTATGACATATAATATACAGATAGTAGGGGGTTTTCAGTTTTAATCTTTCCCATAAAATACTGTGTTCATATGTGTGATTGTTTATGGTTTTAATGTGCGCATGCAATTGTTTTTTTCCACAATTAAATGATCAATGGTAGATGATATTATGTATTGTGCATGAATTTAAAATAGTGTGTGATCAGGAGAATCTTGGTGAATAATATATCAGTTATTCAAATTTCTACATGGTATCAGAGTGATATTTATCATTGGAGAAATTGCAAAACATTGAAGCGATTGAGTTTTGAGCTGGTGGAATTCGAATTTGCAGCAGTGTTTTCTTGGTGTCGAAGTTGAGATGTCTTTCAACAGATTGCGATTAGAGTATGCCCTTGAGGGAAGCTCAAATTATATTGCATGGAAGGATAGGATGGAGGCGGTGCTGGATGAAAATGGGTTGAAGGGGTTCATAGATGCAGAAATTCCAAAACCTGCTTCTAGCGATGCTGCCGCACTTGACGCATGGAAAAAGAAGACAACAAAGTGTCAAAGAATTCTGTTGGAAGGTTTAAAGGATCACATAGTGTCTAGCCTTCATGGTAAGGCTTCTCCATTCTTGATGTGGAAAGCATTGACAGACTTATTCCAAAACAAGAGTGACCAGAGGAAGTTGGCGCTCAAGGATAAACTCAGGAACATAAAAATGGAGAAAGGCGACAGTATGCCCAAGTACCTCACGAAGTTCATCCAATGCAGGGATGAGTTGGGAAGTGTGGGGGTGACTGTAGATGACGAGGACTTGGTGAGCTTGGATCTCCTTGGGATTCCGAAGAGTTGGCATTCCTATCAGGACTCTATCAATGGTCGGGAGAAATTGCCAAGATGGGAGTGACTTCGGTCAGATCTTGTGCAAGAGGAGATAAGGCGAAGTACCAGGGACAGATCTTCATTAAAGAACTCTGATGAAGAAAATTGCACTTTGGCTGCCCAAGCAAGGAATGGGAAGAGCAAGAAGAATGCTTCTCAATCCGGTGTGAAAGGCAAGAAGCAGGACATGTCCAAGGTGAAGTGCTTTCACTGTCACCAACACGGACACTACGCCACTAATTGTCCACAGAAGAAGAAAAATAAGCAGGTTACTGGATCTGCAGCTGGAGAGGCCTTAGCCTCACAGTTTGAGATGGATTTTTCATTTATCGCATGCTTGGTCTCAAGTATGATGGGTTTAGTGTGGTTTCTTGACAGTGGTGCATCTTTTCATATGACCGGAGATAAATATTTGTTTACTGATCTAGATGAGAAATATCTTGGAGGGCACATCAAGATGGGTGATGATGGTAGATACAGTGCGACCGATATCGGTACCATTTCCTTTGAGAGGGAGTTTGGTAAACCCTTCGTATTGAAGGAAGTGATACATTTTCCAGGATTGAAGAAGAATCTGATCTCAGTGGCCATGTTAGAAGACAAGGGATATGATGTTGTCTTTAGTGAAGGAAAGGTTTTCCTACGCAGTAAGGCAACTAGTGAGACCTGGAGGACAGGGGTTCGAGTTAAGAACCTTTATCAATTACAGGTATATGGCTACGCAGCAATGGTAGGCAAGGCAGAAGGAGTGGTGAGCCAGGATGATGGCGAGATGTGGCACCAGAGATTGGGCCACCTTCACCATGGAGCCTTGAAGATATCGCAGCAGATTTCTACTAGGCTTCCTAAGGGAACTCTTGCGCAGTCAGATTAGTGCAAGGGATGTACCTTGGGAAAATTTGTGAAAGCCACCTTTCACAAGAAGGATAGTCATGCCACGACGATCCTTGAGAGAATTCACACAGATGTGTGTGGACCTTTCTCAGTAGCTTCGACGGCAAAGCACAGGTACTATGTGATATTTGTTGATGATTTTTCTTGGAAGTGCTAGATCTTCTTCATGCAGAAGAAGAGCGAGACATACTCAAAGTTCTGTGAGTTCAAGGCACTGGTTGAGAAAGAATCGGGGAAGAAGGTGAAGGCTCTTAGGAGTGACAATGGTGGTGAATTCATTTCTGAAAAATTCAAGGACTTTTGCAATGCAGAAGGAGTTCGAAGAGAGCTCATAGCACCTCATAACCCACAATAGAATGGGGTTGCTAAGCAGAAGAAAAAAATGATCGTGGGTGCTACACGGGCGATGTTGCATGATCAAGGCTTTCCCATACACTTCTGCGCTGAGGCACGCAATACTGCAGTATATGTGCAGAACCGTTGTCCTCACAGGATACTTGGCATGAGTACACCCGAGGAGGCGTTTTCTAGTAAGAAACCTGATATTTCCCATTTGAGGATTTTTGGTTCACCTGTTTACATTCATGTGACTAAGGATACCAGGAAGAAGCTGGAGCCGACTGCATAGGTTGGGATATTTTTTGGGTACACTGATACACCCCACAACTATCGTGTGTATTTGCCAGACAGTCGCAAGACTGTTGTGCGACGGGATATCAAATTTCAGGAGGAGAAATCCATGAAGTGTTCACTTGAGAGGGAACCACACTTGCATGCATATGAGGAGCTATTAGTTCCTAAGGATGAGCTTCAGGATGTGGATCAGCCACAAGAAGAATTTCATGGAGTGGAAGAGACCACTGATGCGGCGCCAACCATCAGAGGGTGGAAGTGCACTACAAAAGCTGAGCGACTGGCTCAAGATGTAGAGAGGATTGCAGGAGCACCTACATCACAACATAGACAGAGACAGTCACCTGATCAGTACACTGGATACATGGCTCTTATGAGCAAGTGTATCATGACAAAGCCATCCTCTTTCGAGGAAGCTGTGGAGGATCCCGCATGGGTAGATGCCATGGTGGAAGAGTATGATTCGATTGTCAGAAACAATGCATCGAAGATTGTCCCAAGGCCAGAAGGGAAATTAGTGGTAGGTTCGAGATGGATCTACAAATTGAAGCAAGCAGCTGACGAGAGAGTGGAGAAGTACAAGGCAAGATTTATTGCCCATGGCTTCTCACAGATTGAGGGGATCGATTATGAGGAAACCTTTGCACCTGTCGCAAGGTATTCTTCCATACGGACAATTCTTGCTCTCTCAGTGCAGATGGGGTGGCACATTCATCAGATGGATGTGAATACTGCATTCCTCAATGGAGTGATTGAGGAGGAGGTGTACATAGAGCAGACCGAAGGTTTCGAGATCTTCAGCAGCGAGTCGCATGTGTGCAGGCTCAAGAGAGAATTGTATGGGTTGAAAAAAGCACCTCATACTTGGTACACATGGATAGACAGTTATTTCACTGGACTTGGATTCTCCAAGAATGAGGCGGATCTGAACCTATACCAGATTGTGGTGGAGGGTAAGTTGCTGATCATTGTAATTTATGTAGATGATTTGATTTTGACAGGTGATAAGATGTTGATACTCTCATGCAAGGATGATCTTGCAAAAGAGTTTTAGATGAAGGACTTGGGCCTCCTTCATTATTTCCTAGGATTGGAAATTTGGCAGCACAGTGATGGACTATTTGTGTCTCAAGGCAAGTATGCCCTGGAGATACTGGAGAAGTTCAGCATGCATGGCTGCAAGCCTATTGATACTCCTCTTCTTGGTGGTTGGAGGAAGGAGGATGCTACATCGGTAGATGTTGTGGATGCCACTGTTTATCGACAGTTGGTGGGGTCGCTTATGTATCTGGTCAATACACGACCCGACATATGCTATGATGTTAACCAGCTTTCACAAGCTATGGTTAAGCCTACCAAGCTCTACTGGAAGGCAGGAAAGCATGTATTGAGATATCTTAGAGGCACATCGGGATATGGATTATGGTACAGACAGTCGGATGAGGTGAGGCTATGTGGCTTCACAGATGCAGATTGGGCAGGGAGCCCAACGGACAGAAAGAGCACATCTAGAGGGATTTTCAGTATCGAGTTGACAACAATTTCTTGGTACAGCAGGAAACAAAGATCTATGGCACTCAGTTCAGCAGAGGCCAAGTATATGACAGTGAGTTTGGCTACATGCGAGGCTATATGGATGAGGAAGATTCTGGTCGGGTTGTTCGGTTCACACTTAGATCCTACTATGATATATTGTGATAATAAAAGTTGCATCAAACTCTCGGTTAATCTAGTATTTAATGATAGATCTAAACAAATTGACATCTGGTATCATCATATTAGATATTGTGTGTAGCGGAATATCATGTTGTTATTCATCAGTATTTTTCACTTTTTGGTGATGACTAGTTGTAACAGCTAAGTTTTCCAACAGCCGATCTAAAAATTTGTCAAAATTGCCAGCTGGGAAAAAACCCATAATTTTTTTTTTTTCCTCCTACTTTTCAGTCTGCCCATGACGAGATGAAACCTCATTATCAAATCCTACCTAGCCTTAGCCATACTAGTCTGCCCATCAGCTCCAAAGATACAATCCAAATCTATTCAAACAGTCTCCCCTAAGTTAGGAAGTGGCGCTTTAAGGTATTTCTCCCTTGGAAAACTATCCAAGAGCCAAAAACCTCCATCTGCTATATACTAGTCATAAAAGACCTTCCTACTCTGCTAATGAAGTTGGTTACAGCCCTAGGTCGTGCCACTAATACAATCTTAAGTCTCAGCAATACATAGACCATAAGTCAAGCTGATTTTAGGCGTTTTTACAGTGTTTGATGGATCTTTCAAAGACATAAACATACCAGCATCTCAGAAGACAATTTTTGGCTCCACATGAGAAGACAGTTGCTTCTCAATATGATCTTGAGCCTGGGATGCATCTACGAAGCAAAGAGTTCTTCATCAATCTCTTGCGACCACATTCAAAGCCTGAAAGGACAGTAAAAGGAAAAACAACACAGTCAAAAGTCTGATGATATGACATGGCTAAGAACCTCCTTCATCTATAAGCAGAGGGTTTGAAGACCAAAGAACCTCCTTCATATATAAGCAGAGGGTTTGAAGACCAAAGAACCTCCTTCATCTATACGCAGAGGGTTAAAAGTGCCTCCTTCTTCATAAGCAGAGGGCCAGAGCAATGATCAATTCTAGAGTTTTCACTGACTGATAGACAAATTGTAAACACAATAGGAGATAGTTGAAACAGAGAAATGATGTAAAAGACAAAGAAGGAAAGCAGGGGTACCACTGTAATCCAAGAGGTTAAACTTGTCTCTTATCAAATTTTCTTTCAAAAAGGGCAGTCTGGAGCCCAATCAAAACAAATTTGTTGATGATTAAGGGACAGCTCATGACACAGGCCAGTGATGATAATTATTTGACAAAGGATTCTCATCTTCCTGATTCATGAGAGAATGTATTTCAAATATCTCATCACAGTGGACAAGAAGGCAAATTAGGTTTAGTTTTCCAAAGGAGGTATGCTCCTATAGCAAAGGACCAAGATACCTTGCTGGTATATTTTAAGCAGAGGAAAGGTTTTAGAAAAAGCGCCCTTCTTGATAAACAGAGGATGATAAAACATAGGTGAACGCAACTGCATTTTTGCACCCATAGTCAAAAAAGGAAGCTCAAGCAACACCTCCCATATAATTTAGTTTACACAGTAACAAGACCATACCCATAGCATCCAGAGAAAAAATGTCAGTTTAGGTTGCAAGAGGGAGAAGTGACCTCTTTCAAAATGTCAAAGAAAACCCCATGCAACACAAAATATCCTCTACAAAGGTCCTCTTTTCAAATGATAAAGACAAGTGGGTGATGATGATATTCAAAGATGCTTCTTTTTCTTTTAGTATAAAAACCTCTTTCAAATAATCAAGGGTGACAGCAGGTATGCCATACAAAGACTAGAGGTATAAAAGGGATATTGAAGTGGTAGTTAATTTTCTTCCTCAGCAAAGGGCATTGCAAATAGGTATACAGAGTCATAAAAGTACAAGAGAAATCATAACATGTGTTTCAGGTCCTGGGACCCAGTAAAAGCAATATATGCATGCCATTGTCAAGAAGGAAGGCACTTTCTTTATAAAAATATGTCAAAAGTGATAATGCAGCACGGGTGATTATGACTGAGTTTCACCTCCAAATCAAAAGAAAAACATCAGTTAAAGGCACACTTATAATCCTCATATAGCTCAGAGAAATTTTTCCTCCCATAGTGCAGAATATCAAAGGGCAGATTGTTCTCTCTATGAAGAAAACAATAAGAGTGTTAAAAATTCTCCACAAAGTGTTTTCTTTTCAAAAGGGGAGGTCGGGCTTATAAAAATGATCATTACCATTCTGCCTTGATTGAACAAAAGTCCGAGCTATATGTTCAAAAAGAGGTGAGCTCCATGTTTTAATTTTAAAACAAAAGGCTTTTTGAAGGTTTTTCGAAACCATCATTTATTACACCAAGGGGTTTTTACCTTTTTCAAATACAAAGGGGTTAGGGACCGTTGCCCACGCATTGTTCACATCTCAAAACACCAACAGAGCTCCTCTTGCTATCCTCGAGATCAGAGAGAGGAATTTTGAGCAATTGCACAGAGTTTTTAGGCTTGAAGAAATGCGCGGCGCGCCTGTACAACCGCGCGGTGCATTCAGGCGCACATTTTACACAAGACAACAAAGCCATGTGGCGCGCCTGTAGGCTTTGGTCCTATCGGCCCGACAGGTGACCCAACAGCCCATACTACATGACACTCTCTCTTTCAAACGCGTCGCGCCTATGACTAGCCTTTAAAATGCCTCCAAATTACTTTCAAAGTGGCTCCAACTCACAAGAAAATATTTACATCATGTTTTGAGGTACTTTTGTCTTGCTACCCTTTAAATTCAAGTTTTCTAAATGGTGTTTGGGGTAGAGGAAGTCTGGTTTGAAATGAGATATGTTAAGTGATTGTTTTGAAAGAGGGTTAAGGTGTTTTTTTTAAAATCTGAGTTTGGAATAGCTCTGATTCACCAGCAGTGAGCATAGTCAAATGATGGTTTCCTTTTAATGTTTCAAAAACCTATGAACTGCCCTCCAAACAGTTTTTCTCCTTTACTCTATAAAACAGACCTCAAATGAGTAAAATGGCTAAAACAGTCTACAGGTGTGTGGGGAAAAGCTGGGTATGAGGAACCGTGGAGTATAAAGAGGGCAGTGTTTTGGTTGAAAGGAGTTTATTGTTGTTTGAAAGCTACAGGTCTTTGAGCTCACACCAAACACAATAAGCTCTGTTATCTTATCCTATTACACAGTGACCTTTGACTATGTATATACTTTCTGGTTGACTGTGTTTATGTTGTTGAATCTACTGGTTGAGTGGCCTACAAAGAAGAGAGTAGTGTTTCAAATTAAAATGGTTTTTGTTTCGCCTTTCTCTACAAAAACAAGGTTGTCCTGTTGCCTCAAAACACCAAAGTTGGGTGCCCTTACCACAAACATAGAAAAGTCACTTTGATTGTGTTTATCTTTGTTGACTGTATGCTCATTATAACTATTTACTGATTGATATACAAAGGCATGAAAGGGCAGTGTTTGGAAGGAACATAGACCTAATAGCAAAGGAGTGCATTTCACACAGCATTTGAAACCATTGTTGCTTGATCAAACAGTAAGTTTACAGGGAAGGCAAAATTTGGTTTAAAGAAGACATTTCAAAAAATTTGAGGCAATTTGGTGTTACAAAATTGCATCTAGAACAAGATGCCTCCCAGGCAGGATAGCAGGAGTGGATTGCACAAAAGGTATGAGCCTATTTCCACCGAGGAGGTCAATGCACACCCATCAATCTTATTCAATTTAGATGAGGTTGGGTGCTTATATTTTTTCCAAAGGGTACAAGAAGTGAAAAGTTTCTCTCCTTTAACACATATGTGTGCTTTGAGGTTCTGAGAAATTTTTTTTAAATTGGCAGGCCTTGACTTCAAGTTCAACCCGAGATCCATATCCAAGGCTACTAAAATTCCCTATATTGGCGAGAAATGGTTTAAACAAAGCTATTTGGACTTAGACGACTACAAACCATTCCTCAAGCTTGAGAACAGAGAATCATGCCCTGCTATTTTTCCTTTCTCATATATTTTAGCCAGCTATTCCCCCCTCATGAAGATTATCATGAAGTTTTTCACTTGTGAGGGGAGGTTCTCCCAAGTTTATGCATATCACGTCCGACTGTTGATGCATTTCATGAGGACCAAGCAGCTGAATATTCCTTTCTTCTTATGAAAAAGCATTGATAAAATGGCCTCCTCTGTCCAAAAGAAACCTCCTTCGCAGCAAATAGCCTCTCTATTCCATCACTCTCTCATCAAAGTCATCATCCTTCACCATCTTGAAAAGAGAGAGGTCTCTTGGGATTTTTTCATCAGTCACCTAGATTTCTCCACTGTCCCTCTAGTCCATACATCCCCTACATCCCCCACTCATCGCCCCTCCCCTTCTTCTAGCAGACCTACTCCTAAAAGGCTCAAGTTCACTACAACACAAACAAAAGAACAAAGAGAAGGAGAAGAAAGTGGCCAGCAAGTGGAGGGAGAACATGAGCATGAAGAAAAAGATGAGGAGCAGTAGCATGACAGTGATGAGGATGAGTAGCAGCAGGAACAAGAAGAGGAGAGTGATGAACAGCAGCAACACAATGGTGATGAACAGCAACAAGAAGAGGAAAGGCAGCAGCTTGAACAACAACATGACAATGATGAGGGTGATCAGACTTATGGTGAAGGGCAGCAGCTTGAAAAACAGAATGAGCAGGAAATTGAGACAGAGCAGCAACATGATATTGAGGAGCAGGGGTAGCCTAAAAAAGACACACAGCAACCCCCTCAAGATTCATAGCAGCCTTAAGAAGAAAAGAAAATTCAAGAGGATGACAAGCAAGATGACAAAGGTAAAGGAATCATGCCTTCCTCTCCTGAAAAGGCCAAGCCCAGGACAACAAGAAAGAGAGTGCCTAAGGTTGTCACTCCAAATGTGACAAGAGCTCTCTGTAGCAAAGGAAAGTTTCCAAATAAGCCTATGATTGACTTGCCTAAGAGGAAGAGCACAAGAATAGCCTCCCAAAGTAAAGGGAAAGGCAAGGTAGAAGGAAGTCATGAGCAAGAAAGTGAATTTCATATCATCCCTATCCAAAGCGATGATAGTGATAATGAGGCCCGCATTCTATAAAACCTCTTGATCCAAAGAGAAGGCCAAATTGATGCATTGAAGGATGATCTTCATAGGGCAAGTAATTTCAATCAATTCTTGCAAATCCAAAATAGTAAAATGAGTGTCCATATGGCCATTCATGAGACAAGGGCGACTAAGTACAAAAAGGAGGCCTCTAAAGCCCAAGCAAGGATAGATGAGCTCATAGGAAATTTTGATGAAAGTGAAGAAGAAGACCAGCCTAGGCGAAAAAGGCCTAGAACCATAGGGCTTAAAAGAGCCCTTGAGAGACAAAAAGAGGAGGAAAATGCCCTTCTCCAATCCACCCCTCTTACAGCATTGTTTGAACAGGAGATAGAAAACAGTAATGAGGCGTGGCTTGAAAGATTCAATGACCATTTGGAGAAGAAGTTAGAGAGGGAAAACAAGGATTTAGAGTTTCAAAGGAGAATGACGAAGCATTACCAAAAGTTAAATCAGTTTTCTCGGCACAAGTTAAAGGCTGCCCAAGAAAAGCTAAAGAAAGCTAAAGGGAAGCGCCCGGCATGAAAAGTGAAGAAAGACACATCAGGACTTGATATTTTTGCCACTGCTTCATAACATATTGCTAAGAACCCTTGAGGGCCATACTCACTGATTTTGGGCAAATTTTGACATACTTTGGTTTTTTGGCATTTTTGAGTTTTTGGTCAAAACTCATGAAATTCACCATTTCAGTTTGGGGGATCGTCAAAGGAGGAGAATGGTATCATTGGATGCCATAATTTTAGGAGCATACTCTCAGGGATTTTTAGAAAATTTGGAGATCATTTTCTCCCCTGAAATGGCGAAAAATGCTCGCTTTTTTCACACTCTACACAGTCTATCAGCAAACTGTATTTTCTGGCTTTTTACACACAGTCCTATTTTTGGAGGACTTCCAGGCATCAGATTGGGAAAATTTTAGTTTTTCCAGAAATTAGACACTCATATATTTCCAACAATATATCATGAGCCTCGTTTTGACATCGGGAAGGCTGCCAATTGTTGCGGGAAAGTCAGGAGACCTTTTTCTAATGTAAATTTTGAGTGTTTTTGTAAAATTTGAACCTTTAAAATATGTTTTTTCCTTATGTGCGTTTAGCTATTTTTGCACATAATAAGTTATGATAAGTCAATTTAACTCCATATTTTAGCATTTTTTATATATTTTATGAGATATTTTGTGCTTTGGGCTTTGCAAAGCCTCAAGGACAAGTTTAGATATTTTGATTAGGCCAATGGGATAGCAAGTTGAACCATGAGGTTTTCCTCACTTTGGCCTATATATTCCAAAGGATTTCATTGTAAACAAGGCTGAACTTGATGATAGAAGCAATATATGGTCATATAAGCTTTGGAAGAAATACTTGTCTCATGCTTTTGGATTGCCTCTTGGATGTTCTTGGATGGTGAAAGAGGATTGTTGTTGGATTCCATGACGTGGTAGAATGGTATAGTGTCTCTTTCTTTGTTTTGTCTTCTAGTTTCAATTCATGAATACATGTTTCTTGCTTGCTATAGATCAGTAGAGAACAAATTTGAGACATGCCCTTGGAGGCACCTCAAATTTCCTGTTTCTTCATAGCTTTCATGTTTTCCTCTTCCTTAGTCACATTAAAGAATTCTTAACTGCTCTTTAATAACTTATGGATATTGTTGCTTAGTTTCATTCATATTTCTATGCATGTTAAGTATGATTTACGGTACACCCTGCTTACCTATGGCTAGCCATAGTTCCATCCATGAAACTTCTCTTTGACTGATTAGATTATCATTTTTTTGAACCAAGGAGGCCTAGTTCCGATCTAGCCCTTTGTCTAAGACTATGAAAATCTAGTTTTCAAAGAGCCCAATAACTTGAAGTACTGTGTTTAGGCGTTTCAACATAGTGTTTTGAGTTTTTTTTCTGTCTTAAGTGTTTTCCCCAAAGTCTGATAGCCATTTCCTGAAGTTAGAGAGTTGTACTCCTCTATGCATGGCTTGAATGTTTATTTCTATGTATTGATTAGCTTATAGTTACATTTTGCATGATTAATGGTTTTCCCTACCATGTTTATGTCTGCTATTAAACTAGTTATGCATGAAACTCTTTGTTGTTCACAAACTTGATTTCCATTTACTCCATTTTTCCCAAAGATCCTTTCTACCTTGAATCAATTCAGCCCTTCAACAGCCTTGTATCACCGTCTGATAGCTTTCTTGACCTTTTCGACCCCATAGCCCAATTAATCTTACATCTTTTTTACCTATCTTATATCTTTGATCAGTTTCATCCCTCATAACTTAAAAAACCAAAACCAAAAACTTACTTCATAACTAGCCTAAAATCAGAACACAATAAGAAAACACACAAATATCCCTTATATATATAGAGAAAGCCCTCTCTGATTCCAGGAAGGATAGGTCCTTGGGCTCCAAAGCTTGGTTTTAATGTTACACTATCATTTGGTTTGCTAATCAGCCAAATCACGGGACCCTAACATAATGGCAATCACGGTGGGACTAACTGAGTACATAAAAGTCTATAAAACTCTTGTAGATTCATTATTCTTCAAAACTTAAACAGGCAAGCGATCCATAGAATCATTTAGAGTAAACTCTTTTTGTTATCTCCACCCTAGCAAAGTGATGAAATAGATTTAGAATACTTTAAGTAAACCATAGGCTGCACATAAAAACTCAGAAAAACCCCAAAAAAATTCCCAGATTGGCTTTTCTTTAGTTACTGGTGGTGGAACATAGCTAAATATTTTCAAAAACATCCAAGTTCCACCTGGTGACTCCACTAGCCTCCAGTAGGCCTAAAAAACTCCATAAAAACCAAAAATTTCACAAACCATACCTTTTCTGATAACTCATCCTTCCAAAAACTTAACTTAGGGTGGAAACTCTGTAATCAGTGACAAAACTAAGTATAACTTAACGATTTAGAAAAAGCCTCACCTAAACATAGGAGATCAGCAGAAACCTTCTTGCCAAGAGAATCATTAGCTTGTCCATACAACCTAGCAAACTGTTGAAACCAAGTGAATCACTCTTCTTCGCAATTTTCCATCTCAAATTTTGCTATAAAACTTTTTCCCAAAGCATCTTTGATTGTATTGGTGGTGGACCATAGTTTTCATAAAATCCACCTGGCGACTCCACTAGTTCATCCTTTTAGTTTTGACCATCCTTCACTTTAGTATAACTTTAGAGAGGCCATCCATCCAAAACATTCACAAATACCATCCTCTCTAAACTCTAGACCCGAAATCTGGCTTCGCGAAGAATCAGCACCAGATCTCATCCAGACCCAAATCCACCTATCATAGTAGACGACCCAGAGAAGATTATGTGGCAAGTTTCTGAAACTAACAATCTAGACACTGATAGGTCCATCCGTAAAGCAAGATCAGTACTTGAACATCTCACTACCTTGTAGGATTTCCCCTTTGACTTAGAATCAGCAAAAACCCTTTTCAGAAGAAAGTCACAAATTAAGGTAGACTTTGACGATCTTGAGCCCTTAGATCTTCCGCAGAGTCCTAGTAGAGAAGCCTCACCTACCACACCTCCCGACTTTTAGCTTCTCCATCACTTTGGCTATTACCATCCCAGATCTGCTCAAAATCAGACCACTAGTCCAAGTACATCTGTCACGCCTATCCAAACCACTACTGTTCAAACCATCTCAGCTCATCCCACAATCCCTCATCTTGTACATCATCCATTAGCTCCCGTCATGGCAGCCTGGTACGCACCTTTGGTGTTGCCACAGCCCTTGTCTCCCTTACCACCTGACTATCAAGCCAAAATCCCACAATTTACTGGAGAAGATACTACCACAACTCAACAGCATGTAAGTAGGATTAGCGATACCTTTTATTACTTGGAAGTAGAAGACGAGACCATCAGAATGAGAATCTTCGCCCAAAGCCTGGGCGGAGAACCCAAAAAATGGTTTAAAAGCTTAACTCCAAAAAGCATCCACAACATCCCAGAACTCTGCCAAACCTTCATAAGCAAGTGGGAAATTTGAAAGAACCCTATTCAAATCCTGTCAGAATATAACAATCTAAAACGGGAAAATGGGGAAAGTGTCCAGGGATACTGCACTAGGTTCAACAGTGTGTATAACGCCCTCCCACCTCACTTCAAACCCCCACTTGGTTCAGCCTTGGCAAAGTTCCCCGAGGGTTTTGATCCAGACATGACATATCAGCTAAGAGACAAGGATCCCCCTACCCTAGAGGAAATGCAACAAGTAGCCATAAAAGCAGAAGCCAACTTAGCAGAAAAAAGAGCTAGGACTAGATCAGAAAGAAAATTCACATATAGAGATGAGGTCTCCACTTCATCTCCTTCCCTAGATCCTAGAATAGATGACTTAGTCAAGACCATGGCCAAAATATGGGAAAAGATAAGTGAGAAGGCCCTTGTTAGGGACAATAAGACAAACCCTCCAAACAGAAACCAGAACCAAAATTTTAGGAGGGAACAGCCTCAAAACAGACCAAGGGAAAATGATCAACAAATTAGACCACCATTTAATGAAAATTATGTGGAAGAAGATGATAGGGATACAGAACCCATTGATGAAAGTCATTTGAACCTCATAGGGTCTGATAATGAGAGTGAGGTGTATCTCACAGAAGAAGAACAATCATTATTCTCTCTGAATCAGGACGAAACCAACTATGAAGATCCCGAGGATCCTGCCATAGATTTCCAGAATGCCATAATAGAAGCTCACAGGAAGTATGACCTTAGAAGCAGGAAAAATCAAGACAACTCCAAGAAAGGTAGCTCAGACACTGCTAAAACCCCTAATACCATCCTTAAGAAAGCAGTCAACAACAAAAAAATCATGGTCGGGAAAAATGACCAAAATAAAGATAGAGTTACCCAAACTGATCCTGATTCAGATATTCCTAGTACTTCCACAAAAATTCTCGAGGTGGCTGTGGGAAACAAAATCCCAAAACAGAGCCAGAAAACTCAGAACATAGAGAAGGTCATGGTTGAAAAAGCTGAAACAAACATATCTAAACTACAACTACCTTTTAGTTTTGAGGGTGAGATCACCAAGATAAAGATCACCATGCCTCTTACTGAGCTTATCACCCAAAACTCTTACAAGTCCCAAGTGTTGAAAGTATTGAATATAGGAAGTGATGCCAACACCCTTAATCTAGCTGATGACACTCCTGAAGTGTTGTTTGGTCTGAAAGTAGAAGGGATATTCCAAGAGGGAACCACTCTTCCCTTTTACATTAGTTTAAATATCCATGACCAAATCCTTCACAATGCCATGCTAGACTCCGGTGCCTCGCATAATCTTATGCTGAAGGTTGTAATGGAAATATTAGGCCTAGAAATCACAAGACCATACAAAGACTTATATTCTTTCGATTCTAGTAGAGTCAAATGCCTAGGCTTGATCAAGGATCTGTGTTTTAGTTTGGCCCAAATACCCGCAAAGCATATGATCATGGACATAGTGGTGGCAGACATTCCTCCCAAGTACGAAATGCTTCTATCCAGATCTTGGGGAGCCAAGCTCCAAGGGAATATTCAATTGGATATGTCCTTCGCCACCATTCCTGTGTTTGACCAAACAAGAATACTCTATCGAGAGTCACACATGAAATACATGATCAGTAGCCAAGAGAGGCCAGATAACATTCCAATGTATTCCGTGCATTCTGACCTAAACTCTTTTATTCTCTATACTGACGAGGACATTGAAGAACAGTCAGAAGATACTGAAGCAAACTTAGACTCACCACATCAGCTGCCCCTAGTTCTCTATGATGAACTAGACAATCAAAACTATCATGATCATGAACAACTACGTCTTGAGGAAAGTAAGTATGTTCCTTCTAAAATAGGAATAGAGCAAGAAACACAAACCATTATGTACTATCAAGCGAATTTCTCAAACCTTAGTCAAACCTCAGCAATAACATCAGGAAATTTTTTTAGAATAAAATCATTATAGGACTTACATATCACAAATATTTTCAGAACTCAGGAGCAGGGAATATTGATGTTTTTACCATACCTCAAATATTTACCATCACACAACTCTTCCTCTGCAAGTGAAGCCTTGACTGTAGCCATAGCAGCTCAAAATCCAGAAAAAGTGCCTGATAAACCCCTTATGAGAAAACATGATAACCACAGTCCAAATATACTTGAGTTAACTGAACTGGCTAAAATCTTGTCATTCCATCAAAGACTGAGAACTGCTAGAATTGGAAATCTCATGCTGAAGATTACATCATGCAGAGAAAACAATGAAAAATACTATGCCACTACCATTACTCCAAGAGACAACTTCGACAAAAGGAAATATAACCATCTGAACCAATCAATAATGATCAAAGATAAAATAGATGTTCATAGGGTCTGTTTTGATTTTAGAAACACTAATGCACATCCCTATAACATAAATTTTATTCTTCCTACTCAAGACCATGATATACCGATAAAAAGTGCTTTTAATCATATGTTTTTGCAAGATGATGTTTCAGGTTATAATCAAATGATTCCCTTGCAAAGTAGACAGCCCAAAGACTTTTTTCAGTATGCTGGAAGTAGTTCTAGTTTCAGACTCAGAATTGCAAAACCACCAGATATCAAAAATATGCTCATGAAAGCCATGTTTCCAGTCCTGAATTTCTGCATTTTTTCATACCTTGATGATGTCATTATTTATTTCAAGAATAACCAAGAGTATATGCATTACTTAAGGAGAATGTACAGTAAAGAAAGGAGTGGAAATCAGAGGTACAAAGAGGTACAACGGGAAAATATTGGTTTGTTCATAGATTCTTGCATGAATCCCTATGTCATGTTGGAAAGAGAAAACTTTCCAAATTTCTCTTTTTAGGATTTGAGTGGGCCAAGAATGATAGGAGATCCTTATGAGGATAAGATGCTTAAGTTTCGCCATTTCCAAGATTTCTGAGTTTAAAAACATTTTCATTCATTGTATATACCACTGTTTAAAAAATAGATAAACAGAAAAGTCAAAAACAATAGAAAAATAGAAAAGAGGGCAATTGAAAAATATAAAAAGGCCCCATGTTCCAAAAAATATTCCTTCGGAAATCGCGCAAGTCTAAATGCCACTACTAGTACTCAAATGTCTTGTTCAGCTATCTAGCTTAATCATAGCTGAACATGTTTAAATTTAATTGCTAATAAGTTAGTGAGTGAAAAAGATGGTCAACATTGTGTAAGCTTGACTTATCAAAGAGAGTAGATTAGGAAAAGATATTGGTTCCACACGCCCAAAACAGAACCAAAGAGGGAAGAGGGGATGAAAAAAAAATTATACATCTTAGCCCTATTTTGCCTAGTTTCCATTTTTGCAAAATAATATTTGTGTGCAGCTTGTCTTTCATGCCGCAAATACATGACAAATCAGAATTTCTAACCCTGATTTGATCATTTTGAATTTCATGTTTTAGATTAGAGAATAAATTCTTGTCAAACAGCTTAATCTTGACAGTTGATCTAGCGTAGGTAGATTAATGAAGGAGTTCATCATTTTAATCTGAACTCCCGGCAAATATAAGTGTAGAGTTAGATAGGTTCGTTTTGCAAAAAGAAAAAATATGTGTTGTCAAAAGGCTGCTAGTTCAAATGCACCAAAAAGAAGAAAAATTGTTAGGAAAAATAGTGGGATAGGTAGAAATATCATTGATGTTGATCATGCCGTCTCTTTTCAGAAGTAGCATCAAGAAAAAGTGAAATTTGCGTCAATGTGTAAGGCACTGGTCTTCATAAGCCAAAGATCCGAAATTCTGGACACCTCCTAAAAAGGAGCTGCCCTCCCCAAATGGAGCCACTGTTATTCATCAGTATTTTTCACTTTTTGGTGATGACTAGTTGTAACAGCCAAGTTTTCCAACAGCCGATCTAAAAATTTGTCAAAATTTCCAGCTGGGAAAACACCCATAAAAAAAAATTTCCCTCCAACTTTTCAGTCTACCCATGATGAGATGAAACCTCTTTATCAAATCCTACCTAGCCTCAGCCATACTAGTCTGCCCATCAGCTCCAAAGAGACAATCCAAATCTATTCAAACAGTCTCCCCTAAGCTAGGAAGTGGCGCTTTAAGGTATTTCTCCCTTGGAAAACTATCCAAGAGCCAAAAACCTCCATCTGCTATAGACCAATCATAACAGACCTTCCTACTCTGCTAATGAAGTTGGTTACAGCCCTAGGTCATGCCACTAATACAGCCTTAAGTCTCAGCAATACATAGACCATAAGTCAAGCTGATTTTAGGTGTTTTTACAGTGTTTGATGGATATTTCAAAGACATAAACATACCAGCATCTCAGAAGACAATTTTTGGCTCCACATGAGAAGATAGCTGCTTCTCAATATGATCTTGAGCCTGGGATGCATCTACGAAGCAAAGAGTTCTTCATCAAGCTCTTGCGACCACATTCAAAGCTTGAAAGGATAGTAAAAGGAAAAACAACACTGTCAAAAGGTTGATGATATGACATGGCTAAGAACCTCCTTCATCTATAAGTAGAGGGTTTGAAGACCAAAGAACCTCCTTCATCTATAAGCAGAGGGTTTGAAGACCAAAGAACCTCCTTCATCTATAAGCAGAGGGTTTGAAGACCAAAGAACCTCCATCTATAAGCAGAGGGTTAAAAGCTCCTCCTTCATTCATAAGCAGAGGGCCAAAGCAATGATCAATTCTAGAGTTTTCACTAACTGATAGACAAATGGTAAACACAATAGGAGACAGTTGAAACAGAGAAATGATGTAAAAGACAAAGAATGAAAACTGTAATCCAAGAGGTTAAACTTGTCTCTTATCAAAGTTTCTTTCAAAAAGGGCAGTGTGGAGCCCAATCAAAACAACTTTGTTGATGATTAAGGGAAAGCTCATGACACAGGCCAGTGATGATAATTATTTGACAAAGGATACTCATCTTCCTGATTCATGAGAGAATGTCTTTCAAATAGCTCATCACAGTGAACAAGAAGGAAAATTAGGTTTAGTTTTCCAAAGGAGGTCTGCTCCTATAGCAGAGGACCAATATACCTTGTTGGTATATTTTGAGCAAAGGAAAGGTTTTAGAAAAAGCGCCCTTTTTGATAAATAGAGGATGATAAAACCTAGGTGAACGCAACTGCATTTTTGCACCCACAGTCAGAAAAGGAAGCTCAAGCAGCACCTGCCATCTAATTCAGTTTACACAGTAGACAATACCATACCCATAGCATCCAGAGAAAAAATGTCAGTTTAGGTTGCAAGAGGGAGAAGTGACCTCTTTCAAAATGTCAAAGAAAACCACATGCAACAAAAAATATCCTCTACAGATGTCCTCTTTTCAAATGATAAAGACAAGTGGGTGATGATGATATTCAAAGATGCTTCTTTTTCTTTTAGTATAAAAACCTCTTTCAAATAATCAAGGGTCACAGCAGGTATGCCATACAAAGACCAGAGGTATAAAAGGGATATTGAAGTGGCAGTTAATTTTCTTCCTCAGCAAAGGACATTGCAAATAGGTATACAGAGTCATAAAAGTACAAGAGAAATCATAACATGTGTTTCAGGTCCTGGGACCCAGTAAAAGCAATATATGCATGCCATTGTCAAGAAGGAAGGCCTGTTCCTTATAAAAATATGTCAAAAGTGATAATGTAGCACGAGTGATTATGACTGAGTTTCACCTCCAAATCAAAAGAAAAACATCAGTTAAAGGCACACTTATAATCCTCATATAGCTTAGAAAAATTTTTCCTCCCATAGTGCAGAATATCAAAGGGCATATTTTTCTCTCTATGAAGAAAACAGTCAGAGGGTTAAAAATTCTCCACAAAGTGTTTTCTTTTCAAAAGGGGAGGTCCGGTTTATAAAAATGATCATTACCATTCTGCCTTGATTGAACAAAAGCCCGAGCTATATGTTCAAAAAGAGGTGAGCTCCATGTTTTAATTTTAAAACAAAAGGCTTTTTGAAGGTTTTTCGAAACCATCATTTATTACACCAAGGGGTTTTTACCTTTTTCAAATACGAAGGGGTTAGGGACCGTTGCCCACGCATTGTTCACATCTCAAAACGCCAACAGAGCTCCTCTTGCTGTCCTCGATATCGGAGAGAGGAATTTTGAACAATTGCATAGAGTTTTCAGGCTTGAAGAAACGCGTGGCACACCTGTACAACCGCACGGCGCGTTCAGGCGCACATTTTACACAGGACAACAAAGCCGCGCGGCGCGCCTGTAGGCTTTGGTCCTGTGAGCCCGACAGGTGACCCGACAGCCCATACTGCGCGGCACTCTCTCTTTCAAATGTGTCGCGCCTATGACCAGCCTTTAAAACGCCTCCAAATTACTTTCAAAGTGGCTCCAACTCACAAGAAAAGATTTACATCATGTTTTGAGGTAATTTTGTCTTGCTCCCCCTTAAATTCAAGTTTGCTAAATGGTTTTTGGGGCAGAGGAAGTCTGGTTTGAAATGAGATATGTTAAGTGATTGTTTTGAAAGAGGGTTAAGGTGTTTGTTTTAAACTCTGAGTTTGGAATAGCTTTGATTCACCAGCAGTGAGCATAGTCAAATGATGGTTTCCTTTTAATATTTCAAAAACCTATGAACTACCCTCCGAACAGTTTTTCTCCTTTACTCTATAAAACAAACCTCAAATGAGTAAAATGGTTAAAACAGTCTACAGGTGTGTGGGGCAAAGCTGGGTATGAGGAACCGTGGAGTATAAATAGGGCAGTGTTTTGGTTGAAAGGAGTTTATTGTTGTTTGAAAGCTACAGGTCTTTGAGCTCACACCAAACACAATAAGCTCTGTTATCTTATCCTATTACACAGTGACCTTTGACTGTGTATATACTTTCTATTTGACTGTGTTTATGTTGTTGAATCTACTGGTTGAGTGTCCTACAAAGAAGAGAGCAGTGTTTCGAATTAAAATGGTTTTTTTTTCGCCTTTCTCTACAAAAAAAGGCTGTCCTATTGCCTCAAAACACCAAAGCTGGGTGCCCTTACCACAAACACAGAAAAGTCACTTTGACTGTGTTTATCTTTGTTGACTATATGCTCATTATAACTATTGACTGATTGATATACAAAGGCAGGAAAGGGCAGTGTTTGGAAGGAACATAGACCTAATAGCAAAGGAGTGCATTTCACACAGCATTTGAAACCATTGTTGCTTGATCAAACAGTAAGTTGACAGGGAAGGCAAAATTTGGTTTAAAGAAGACATTTCAAAAACTTTGAGGCAGTTTGGTGTTATAGAAGTGCATCTAGAACAAGATGCCTCCCAGGCAGGATAGCAGGAGTGGATTGCACAAAAGCTATGAGCCTATTTCCACCGAGGAGGTCAATGCACACCCATCAATCTTATTCAATTTCCATGAGGTGGGGTGCTTAGATTTTTGCCAAAGGATACAAGAAGTGAAAATTTTCTCTCCTTTAACACATCTATGCGCTTTGAGGTTCTGAGACAAACATTTTAAATTGGCAGGCCTTGACTTCAAGTTCTCCCCGAGATCCATATCCAAGGCTACTAAAATTCCCTATATTGGCGAGAAATGGTTTAACCAAAGCTATTTGGACTTAGATGACTACAAACCCTTCCTCAAGCCTGAGCACAGAGAATCATGCCCTGCTATTTTTCCTTTCTCATATCTTTTAGCCAGCTATGCCCCCCTCATGAAGATTATCATGAAGTATTTCACTTGTGAGGGAAGGTTCTCCCGAGTTTATGCATATCACGTTCGAATTTTGATGCATTTCACGAGGACCAAGCAGTTGAATCTTCCTTTCTTCTTATGCAAAAGCATTGAGAAAATGGCCTCCTCTGTCCAGAAGAAACCTCTGTCGCAGCAAATAGCCTCTCTATTCCATCACTCTCTCATCAAAGTCATCATCCTTCACCAGCTTGAAAAGAGAGAGGTCTCTTGGGATGTTTTCATCAGTCACCTGGATTTCTCCATTGTCCCTCCAGTCCATACATCCCCTACATCCCCCACTCATCGCCCCTCCCCTTCTTCTAGCAGGCCTACTCCTAAAAGGCTCAAGTTCACTACAGCACAAAAAAAAGAACAAAGAGAAGGAGAAGGAAGTGGCCAGCAAGTGGAGGGAGAACATGAGCATGAAGAAAAATATGAGGAGTAGTAGCATGACAGTGATGAGGGTGAACAGTAGCAGGAACAAGAAGAGGAGAGTGTTGAATAGCAGCAACACAGTGGTGATGAACAACAACAAGAAGAGGAAGGGAAACAACTTGAACAGAACCATGACAGTGGTGAGGGTGAGCAGACTTATGGTGAAGGGCAGCAGCTTGAACAATAGAATGAGCAGGAAATTGAGACAGAGCAGCAGCATGATATTGAGGAGCAGGGGCAGCCTAAAGAAGACACACAACAGCCCCCTCAAGATACACAGCAGCCTCAAGAAGAAAAGAAAATTCAAGAGGATGACAAGCAATATGAAAAAGGTAAAGGAATCATGCCTTCCTCTCCTAAAAAGGCCAAGCCCAGGACAGCAAGAAAGAGAGAGCCTAAGGTTGTCACTCCAAATGTGACAAGAGCTCTCAGTAGCAAAGGAAATTTTCCAAAGAAGCCTATCATTGACTTGCCTAAGAGGAATAGCACAAGAATAGCCTCCCAAAGTAAAGGGAAAGGCAAGGTATAAGGAAGTCATGAGCAAGAAAGTGCATTTCATATCATCCCTATCCAAAGCGATGATAGTGCCCGCATTCTAGAAAACCTCTTGATCCAAAGAGAAGGCCAAATTGATGCATTAAAGGATGATCTTCATAGGGCAAGGAATTTCAATCAATTCTTGCAAATCCAAAATAGGAAAATGAGTGTCCATATGGCCATTCATGAGACAAGGGCGACTAAGTACAAAAAGGAGGCCTCCAAAGCCCAAGCAAGGATAGATGAGCTCATAGGCGATTTTGATGAAAGTGAAGAAGAATACCAGCCTAGGCGAAAAAGGCCTAGAACCATAGGGCTGAAAAGAGCCCTTGAGAGACAAAAAGAGGAGGAAAATGCCCTTCTCCAATCCACCCCTCTTACAGCATTGTTTGAACAGGAGATAGAAAACAATAAGGAGGCATGGCTTGAAAGAGTCAATGACCATTTGGAGAAGAAGTTGGAGAGGGAAAATAGGGATTTAGAGCTGCAAAGGAGAATGACGAAGCATTACCAAAAGTTAAATCAGTTTGCCTGGCGCAAGTTAAAGGCTGCCCAAGAAAAGCTAAAGAAAGCTGAAGGGAGCACCCGGCACGAAAAGTGAAGAAATACACATCAGGACTTGATATTTTGGCCACTGCTTCATAACATATTGCTAAGAACCCTTGAGGGTCATACTCACCGATTTTGGGCAAATTTTGACATACTTTGGTTTTTTGGCATTTTTGAGTTTTTGGTCAAAACTCATGAAATTCGCCATTTCCGTTTGGGGGATCGTCAAAGGAGGAGAATGGTATCATTGGATGCCATAATTTTAGGAGCATACTCTCAGTGATTTTCAGAACATTTGGAGATCATTTTCTCCCCTAAAATGGCAAAAAATGCTCGCTTTTTGCACACTCTGCCCGGTCTATCAGCAAACTATATTTTCTGGCTTTTTACACATAGTCCTATTTTTGGAGGACTTCTAGGCATCAGATTGGTAAAATTTCAGGTTTTCCAAAAATTAGACACTCATATATTTCCAACGAGCTATCATGAGCCTCGTTTTGACATCGGGAAGGCTGCCAAATGTTGCGGGCAAGTCAGGGGACCTTTTTCTGATGTAAATTTTGAGTATTTTTGTAAAATTTGAACCTTTAAAATATGCTTTTTCCTTATGTGCGTTTAGCTATTTTTGCACATAAGAAGTTATGAAAAGTCAATTTAATTCCATCTTTTAGCATTTTTTAGATATTTTATGAGATATTTTGTGTCTTGGGCTTTGCAAAGCCTCAAGGACAAGTTTAGATATTTTGATTAGGTCAATGCGATAACAAGTTGAACCATGAGGTTTTCATCACTTTGGCCTATATATTCCAAAGGCTTTCATTGTAAACAAGACTGAACTTGATGATAGAAGCAATATATGGTCATATAAGCTTTGGAAGAAATACTTGTCTCATGCTTTTGGATTGCCTCTTGGATGTTCTTGGATGGTGAAAGAGGATTGTTGTTGGATTCCATGACGTGGTAGAATGGTATAGTGTCTCTTTCTTTGTTTTGTCTTCTAGTTTCCATTCATGAATACATGTTTCTTGCTTGCTATAGATCAGTAGAGAAAAAATTTGAGACATGCCCTTGGAGGCACCTCAAATTTCCTGTTTATTCATAGCTTTCATGTTTTTCTCTTCCTTAGTCACATTAAAGAATTCTTAACTGCTCTTTAATAACTTATGGATATTGTTGCTTAGTTTCATTCATAGTTCTATGCATGTTAAGTATGATTTACGGTATGCCCTACTTACCTATGGCTAGCCATAGTTCCATCCATGAAACTTCTCTTTGACTGATTAGATTATCATTTTGTTGAACCAAGGAGGCCTAGTTTTGATCTAGCCCTTTGTCTAAGACTATGCAAATCTAGTTTTCAAAGTGCCCAATAACTTGAAGTATTGTGTTTAGGCATTCCGGCATAGTGTTTTGAGTTGTTTTTTTGTCTTAAGTGTTTTCCCCAAAGTCTGATAGCCATTTCCCAAAGTTAGAGAGTTGTACTCCTCTATGCATGGCTTGAATGTTTATTTCTATGTATTGATTAGCTTATAGTTACATTTTGCATGATTAATGGTTTTCCCTACCATGTTTATGTTTGCTATTAAAATAGTTATGCTTGAAACTCTTTGTTGTTCACAAACTTGATGTTCATCTACTCCATTTTGCCCAAAGATCCTTTCTACCTTAAATCAAATCGGCCCTTCAACAGCCTTGTATCACCGTCTGATAGCTTTCTTGACCTTTTCGACCCCGTAGCCCAGTTGATATTACATATTTTTTACCTATCTTATATCTTTGATCAGTTTCATCCCTCACAACTTAAAAAACCAAAACCAAAAACTTACTTCATAACTAGCCTAAAATCAAAACACAATAAGCAAACACACAGATATCCCTTATATATAGAGAGAGAGCCCTCTCTGAGTTCAGGAAGGCTAGGTCCTTGGGCTCCAAAGCTTGGTTTGATGTTACACTACCATTTGGTTTTCCAATCAGCCAAATCACGGAACCCTAACACATGTTACTTTCAGACATTCCCACGGAGGATCAGGATGCTGATATTTTGACGAAGGCACTCACCAGGAGCAAATTCGAATACCACAGAGGCAGGATAGGCGTGGAAGATAATCCTTATCTTGTTGAGAGGGAGTGTTGAGATTGCAACAAGATGATGAGCTTAGTGGAAAGAAGTCGCCTTCACTAAGTGGGCCCGCAGGCTATTTTTGGCACAAAGTCTATTTTTAGACTATGTCTATTTTTAGACATGTCGATCATGATTCTATGAGTTACAGGATGCTATTTGTGGATGGTTGGTCAAGTTGGAAAAATATATGGACTTCTATTTTTAGACATCTTGGGCGGAATCTATTTTTAGATTGCCATTCTAAAAATATATATGTCGAATATTATTAGCTCTTAATAATATTTGGACTATAAACATTATCTTATCCTCTTGGAGCACTTCAGTTAAGTGCACAGATGTGGCACAGGAGCTGACAGAAGGAATTACTCTATTCCTGAGGGTTAAGTGGAGCTATTGCATGGATACTTCAGTTAGAACTCATGTGACAGAGTTTGGTGGAGTTATTGAGCTAGTTGATGGAGTTGTGTTCAGTTTAACTGTGTTAAACATAGTTGAGCTAGTTGTATCTAGTCTAACTGATTGATACACTAGTGAGAGTGGTGTGAATTAATTATTAATTAATTCACTAATTATTAACTCATTAATCAACTAAAGAATACATCAGTTAAATACAGTGCATGGACAGTTTCAGTGGAGACCAGCGAAGAGGTAGGTGAAAGAGCAGTGTGACTATCAGTTGTGACTATATTGTTGCATGATTTGCAACACACAGTGATTGGAGATGCCAATGAGGATTGTGCAGTACAGGCTGGACCAATTCGAGTTCATTCAGAGCCATTCTTTAGCAAGGATTGCGCAGTAGAGGCAAGCTATCAAGTGGCAGAGATTGGAGCATGAAATTTTCTAGTTCGGGGCTTGATTAGTGTGTAATAATTGGAGATTATACTGAGATCTTGTGAGTAGCTTTGTATAATGATTGTTACATGATCTATATGACATATAATATACAGATAGTTGGGGGTTTTCAGCTTTAATCTTTCCCATAAAATATTGTGTTCATATGTGTGATTGTTTATGGTTTTAATGTGCGCATGCAATTGTTTTTATTTCCGCAATTAAATGATCAATGGTAGATGAGATTATGTATTGTGCATGAAGTTAAACTAGTGTGTGATCAGGAGAATCTCGGTGAATAATATATCAGTTATTCAAATTTTTACACAAAAATGATGTCATCAACATACATAACAATAATCAATAGTATATCATTCTCAGTTTCTGTGTATAAGTTACTGTCAGCAGATCCCTTTATGAAACCTTATTGTTGAAGATATTTTTCAAGACGATAGTACCATGCTCGAGGAGAATATTTGAGACCATATAAAGCCTTTTTAATTTTTCAAACAATTTTTTCATCATTTCCCAAAATGAATCCTTCAGGTTGTTCTGTATAAACTTCTTCTTCTAGATCACCATTGAGGAAAGCGAATTTTACATCCATTTGATAAACTTTGAATTTTTTAAAACTTGAAATAGCAGGAAACATTCTTATGGCTTCAAGTTTGGCTACAGGAGAAAATGTTTCTTAAAAGTCTATACCTTCTTGTTGGGCATACCCTTTACAAAAAATTCTAGATTTGTTTCTAATAACATCTCCAATTTCATTTAACTTGTTTTTGAATATTCATTTTGTTCCAATAACATTTACTGCATTATGTGTTGCGTCTCCCCAAAAGGTATCTGGAGTTCTAGATTCATCGAGCATAGCACGAGCCATATGTTGAACTGTTCTATTCATTATTACTACCACTCCATTTTGTTGTGGGGTTCCAGCTACAAAAAATTGTCTTTTTATGCCATAATGTTCACAGAAATCAAAGAATTCATCTAATATGTATTATCCTCATCAGTCAGATCTAATACATTTGATTTTTAGATCTAATTCATTTTCAACCAAAGCTTTGAAGATCTTAAATTTTTCAAATGCTTCATCTTTATGTTTTAGTAAACCGATCCAACACATTCTAGAGAAGTAATCAATAAATAGAATATAGTATTGTTCTCCACGAGGTGACCTTTTTCTTACACGACCACATAGATCAGTATGTATAAGTTCAAGAGGCTTACTTGCTGATCCTTCTTTGGCATTGAATTGCACCCTAGTTTTCTTACCAAATTGGCATGATTTCATATGGTACTTTCAGGCAGAGTGATGCTGGGAAGATCACGAACAACTTTGAGTTTGCTAGATTTTATTATTTGAGAGAAGCTCAAATGTCCCAATCTTCTGTGCCATAACTAATTTTCTGTAGATTTACCTAAGTATTATTGATATTGGCCACCTTTCAATATATACAGATTGCTTAGTGTTCTAGTTCCTTTTATTTTTTTTTTCCTATGTCAAGTTCATGTACTATACATTCTTTTAAACTAAAGACAACTTCATTTCCTTGATCACAAATTTGGCTTACACTCAACAAGTTATGCTTTAACCCATCCACATACATAAAATTGTTAGCTTTAACCTTTTCTTTTAGAAACACAGAACCTTTACCCTTAATTATAGTAGGAGAGTCATTTCCAAAAGTAATATTCTTTTCTTTCTCTAATGCATTATATGAAAGAAGTTTATTTTTATCACCTGTCATGTGTTTTGAGCATCCGCTATCAATGTATCATTTATTTTCTTCTGCTTCTGAAAATAATGCTATGCCACAACTTTCAATCTGTGAGTCCTTCTTTCTCCATACCTTGGAATTTGTGGGTATATGTTCTTTTGGCTGAATTTTTCTCCTGCCTTTAGATTCTTCATGTCCAAAGTTATTGCAATAAGAAAATTCAATTTTCCTTAAAGAGGAGAAAAGTTGTTGTAAGTATTCTTCTTTACTCCAATCTCATTTCTTTTCTTTCTAGCTTCTTTGGTCATGATGGTATTGTATGCAACACATTGTACAGCTTTATGACCAAAATTGTGACATGAGAAACATTGTCCATTAAAGAATAAATTTCTACAATCATGAAACCTTCTATTTATGTTTACCTGCTGATTGATATTTCTGTGATTGTTCATTCTTGAATTGAAGTGGTCATGCTTTACTTGGGTAGTCTCTTTGTTCTCTTGCTGAGTGAAAAAATGTTGTTGGATGGCTTTAGCTACATTTAGATAGCTTGGTGCTGAAGACTAAGAGGATTCTCTGATATATCCAAGACCTGTATTTACAAGGGGAGAGTGTTGTACCTTGATAATTTCATCTAAGGTTTCAGATCCTTTAGCAAATATAATATCTAAAGTTTTCACTTTCTCAATTTCCTTTCTTAGACTTAATATTTCACATTCTAATTTCTCATTGTGCTTCTCCTTTTCTATAAGCTGGTTCTTTAGAGTATCTATGGATTTTTTTCTTTTCTTCCAAACATATCTTGAGTTGATTTATTTCTTCAAGAAAATCATTTTCTTCTAATGCATCCATAAAAGTATCTTTATCCTCACTAGAGTCTTTTTCAAAAGCCATGAGCAGTCTAATATCTCGATCAGATTCTCCTTCTTCACTATTTGATAGACCATCACTATCTTCATTAGTACAATAAATTTTTCTATTGATAAATAGTTTCTTATTTCCTTTTGCCACTTCCTTTCCCTTTTCATGATTATCTTTATCGGGACATTTAAAAACATAATGACCAAATCTTCCACAAGAAAAAAATTTAAAATTAAGCTTATCTTTGAACCTTCCATTGCCAAGGTGTAGCTTCTTTACAAAATTTATCTCATCATCTTCTGAAACATACCTTGATCCTTCTTGTTCTTCTACTTCCTTGCCTTTTGCAAAAACTCTAAATACAACTTATTTGACTTCATATGGACCTCCTTTACTCATTTCACACGTAGTCAAAATCCCATGAATTTGAACAATAGTAAGAGTTTGTATATCCTGCTTCTCTTCAATAGCAGGCACTTTTGACACGATTTTTGGAGTTTGAGATCTTAAAACCTTTTCTACTAGAGTAGTGTCAGTTATGTTTTCACCTAGATTTCTCATACAATTTACAATATTATCTAGACATAAAAATAAACTAGAAATGCTTTCCTAATTATACATTCTAAGTTTTTCATATTGAATTCTGAGAGTTTGGAGTTTAGCACTTTTTACCTTGGCATCACCTTCATAGCTCAGAATGATTTTGTCCCATATCTCCTTTACTGTATTCAACTGCATGACTTTGAAAAATTCTGATTAATATTGAATTATATTTAAATTAAAAACTTTTAATAAAATTTTATTGGTAATCATACATAATAAAATATAGTTTTATTGATGGAAATTTAATATATTTTATTAATTTAGTCAAACTAGTCATTATGTTACTAACGGCTAGTTGGAGCTTTCCTCTCTATTTAATCTGGTTTTTTGGTTCAGATTTCTCATCTTGTCCTGATGATGAGCCACACTAGCTGGTTCGAAACGTGTCGGCAAAAATTCCCTACATGTGATTTTCACCGAAAGAATTTCTTACACATTTTATGGATCATAGAAGCAAAATTCCCAAAATAAAAAACAAATTCTGATTCAGTCAAACTTCCCAATCATTCATTGACCTCCTTTGCATTGGTTTCATAGTTCTTTCTTGTTTCTGGATCTACTGGAACTGAAGTTGGATATTGATAAACTCCTTCAACCATATCCCATACATCTACTCCAAGAGACTGAAGATAGGATCTTTTCCTTGTCTTCTAGAAGATTAAATTGTTTATGTTGAAGAGAGGAGGCCTAATAGATGATGTCCCATCTTGATTGCTCATCTTAGATGATCTTCCTTCTAGCAATTAAGCTTCTTCAAAAGGGCCCGCTCTGAAACCAAGTGTTGGGAAAAATACTAAGAGGGGGGTTGGGGGGTGAATCAATATTTACAATCTTTTTCTTTTCTCTTACTGATTTCTATACGTGACTTTGATTAGCCCAACTCACATATATACGTGATGATACTAACAGAAACTTTTGTATACTAAGATAACTTTACTCTTTAGATAAAATTTCAGAAACATTCTTAAACCCAGATTATTAGTTATGCATCAGATATTTAAGCAGTAAATATGTGCAATAATAATAGAATAAATCATCACACAAGAGAATCACACATGAACACCAAGATTTAAGGTGGAAACCCAATTCGGGAGAAAACCATCGTTGATGTTGTCTCTATCTTCAATATTTATTATATGGAAAATTGCTTACAATATTGTACTGATGCAAACTCATATCAATACGCAGGCATGTCCCTACAAAAGGATACAAACTTCTCTCGTTCTCCAGCTGCTACTGGAAGAGATCTCCAACCCCTTGATCTCGTTTACCAGCCACTACTTGAAGGGAGCTTCAACCCCCTGATCATAACACCAGCTTCTATCAGTAGGAAGCTTCTACTTCCACACTGAAGGTTTCAACCCTCAAACCCACTACAGACCATGTTTCATCAATTTTCACACTATATCCCATAAATTCAACACAACTTAGAATAAATATCAAAACCAATAAAATCAACCAAAAATTCAATCAGAATAGTGAGATCACTATATCCAAATTACAGTAATAAACCATATTTCAGGATCATCATGCAGAATCAATCTCAACCCTGATCATTCATTATCATAAAATGCATACACTACTTCGCTTTAATGAAACCACATGTATACATTCTTTCCTTAACACCAATATGCATATAGATCTGAGAATACTAAATTTCTAGAATATGATCAATCTCAAAACCAGATCTGAGGCTTTCAGTCAAATATATTTTCAAATTTGCAAAACCCTTGCTCATTCAACATCATTATTCATATTTAATCACTCATTGATCATATTTGTACATATTCAACTTAGCAGCATATACATTATTCAAAAAACCCATATCTACATGAAGACTTCATTGACAAATAGCATAAATATAGCAGTATTAAATTGATAACCTCTCCATTAAGCTTCTGAAAACCCTGACTTCCATACGCGCTTTATCTGAGACAAAGCCACGTATATACGTGCTTTCACCGAGACAAACTAGCGTGTATATCTGTAAATAATAATTTTGCAGAATGTTTCAAATCTATAGACTTACCCATATTTCTTCACTTCACTTCAGCAAACAGACGCCAGGTCACAGATCCAATCATCTCATCAATAGATCAAATACATAGTCATTTCAGGTCTAGAGATCTTGATCCATCATTGTATCCAAGGGTGCATCATAGTTTCAAATCTACCAATAAAAGGAATCCATCCCATGCAGATATACTTCAAATAGAAGTATTCAGTAACAACCCTTACACTTGCACACATTTTCACTATGATCTCCCTCTCCTTATATAGGTTTATCCTTTACAAACACCATGAGCCAAAACCACAGAAATGCCGATGGTATTCTTGGAAGGAATCAAATAGATGACACAACGCTCAATACTATGGGCTAATACCATGGTAATACCCCCTGGTAATATAATTTTAGAGTGAAAAATTCATACGTGACTTGGCTTCTTCGTACCCACTTGTATACATGATTTCTCTTCAAAATAACTGCGAATATACTAATTATGGATCTATACGCAAGTTGCCTGTATACAAACATGTGTATGTACCCAGGTTGCCTTCATCAAACCTGCGTATACTTTGTGAAATATTACCTTTATCATTTCTCTATCATTGACTGGAATTCCTTTTTCTGCCACATCTGAAGTGACATGTAGATACATCATTTTTTACATCTTTAACAAATAGTTTGCTATCAAAATGCAACTCATCAAGTAGGTTTCCATCAAGGAAAACTTTAGCAAGTAGGTTGCCATCAAGGACAACATATTGCATCATATTTCCAATAAGGTGCTCTATCCATCAAGGGTTTGATATGCATAATCTTAAATTTGATAAAACCATTGGAACTATGTTATGAAACCAGCTCGCAAAATAGAAGAAAATATAGATCAACGACTTAGAAATCAACCTCTTCAAGGGGTAAACCTCATTTACATTACATAAATGAACAATTCTTGGATGATAAAAATGACAAAACCTACCTTATATATATAGGAGTCTATGGGGTCACAATATAACAATATGGGGACGACATGAGCACAACAATAAAAATAATGGGGCTACACCTATGGGGCACAATAATAATAATTTGGATACTACATGGGCACAACAATAACAATAATGGGGCTACACTAACAATAACAATAATGGGCTATACTAGTATTATAGGGACATAACATGCCCCTATCCTTCAAACATGTGGTTTCCTCAACGCTTGAGTAGTTTTGGATGCTTATGTATAAAATTATCATTCTCCCATGTCGATTATTCAATGGTTTAGTTATTCCACTTGATGAGATACTCTGAAATTAATCGATTTTGTAGCTGCCAAGTTCTTGTTTCCGTGACTGCTTCAGGTTTCAATATGATTTTTCCTTCCTCGTCAAGTTCTGGCAATATCTTTAACTGGAAGCTTGTCACCTATAATCTTCTTTAAGCATGAAACATGGAAAAATAGTTGCACTCGGGAAGATGCATGAAGCTCCAATTTTTATGCCATAGTACCAATATTTCCAACAACTTGTAAGGACCATGATAATTTGGTGATAATTTATTATCCTTCTTAGCTTGCTTGAGGGACATTTTTTTGTATGGTTGCAGCCGTAAAAATACCCAGTCGCCTACATCAAAATTTATTTCACTATGATTTTGATCCTCCTGTTCTTTCATTCAATTCTACACCGAAGTGAGGTTATCCTTTAAGAGTTGTAGAACTTTTTGTTGATTCTCAAGGTGATCTTCGACTTCTTGAACATTAGAATTTTCTCTTAAAGATGATGTGATGGATGGTGGATAATATCCATAAAGTGCCATAAATGGGGTGATTTTTTCTCAGAATGGAAGGAAGTGTTATACCACCATTCAGACAGAGGTAACCACTTGATCTAGTGTATCTTCTTATCAGATACAAAGCACCAAAGATATCCTTCCAAAAAATTGTTCACTATCTCAGTTTTCCCATCAGATTGAGGATGATATGATGAACTATGAGCTAAATGAGTACCCAAACAAGAAAATAATTTTTTCCAAAATTTTTTATGTAAAAATGGGATCTTTGCCACTTAAAATAATCTTTGGGTTTCCATGTATCTTTTGAATTGTTTCCATAATTTCAGTAGCAACTATATTGGCTTTAAATGGATGAGATAATGCACAAAAGTGTGCATACTTAGTAATTCTATCAACTACAACCATGATGATAGTCTTTCCCTCAAATTTCTGTAAACCTGTGATAAAATCCATTGAAAATTCCTCCCAACGTTGACTTGGAATGGATAAAGGTTGTAAAAGACCTGAGGTCTTAATTGTCTCAACTTTATTTTGTTGGAAAACCAAACATTATGCCAAAAAATTTTGAATATTAGATTTAAGGCCATCCAAAAAGATTCCTTCTTGAACCTGTGGTAAGTTTTTTAAAATCCCGAGTGCCCTTCTAAGGGAGAGGTATGCAATTCCAAAAGAATCTTTCGTTTGAGTTTGGAATTATTACAAAGACATAAGCGATCTTTGTACCATAATGAATCATTTTTCCAGCTAAATGTTTCAATTGTACTGGGATGAGTGTCCACACCTCTTCATCATTCTTCCTTTCATCCCTTGCTTCAGTTATCCACTTGAGTTGGATAATATAAATAGCACAAAGCAATGCTTCCACATCCTCATCCTTTCTTGAGATGCATCTGCACAAACATTTTTCTTCCCTTTTTTGTAGATGATTTAAAATTCATAACCCAACATCTTTGTGGCCCATTTTTGTTTCTCTTCTGAAGATAATCTTTGTTACAAAAATTATTTAAGACTATCATGATATGTTTTTACCTTGAAATGTATTCCCATAAGGTAAGGTCGACATTGATTTAGTGCATATAGTATTGCCAACATTTACTTCTCATAAATAGGTTTTTTTAAATACTTTCCTTTGATTGGACGACTTTCAAAAGAAATGGGTCTTCCTTCTTGCATTAAAACTACACCAATTCCATTTCTTAAGGCATCACATTCCACAATAATGGTTGTTGTGAAGTTTGGCATAGCTAACATCGGTTCTTGGCACATTGCCTCTTTAAGATGTTCAAAGACCTTAGTTTCTTCTGAAATCCAAGAAAATGAATCTTTCTTAAGTAATGATGTTCGAGGTGCCGATATTCTCCCATATTTCTTAACAAACTTGTGATAATAACCTGTTAACCCTGGAAATCCTTGAAGATGCTTTGTGGTTGTGGGGATTTTCCATTCCTTAATGTATTTAATTTTGTTAGGGTCTACCTTAACACCCTCATGAGATAAAATATGACCCAAATATTCCACCTCTTGTACTCCAAAGAAACATTTGGAGGTTTTTGCATATAATTGTTTCTCCTCCAATAGTTTGAGCACCCTATCAACCTATTGAACATGATCCTTCCAAGAATTTTTGTATATTAGTGTATCATCAAAAAATACTAACACAAATTTCTAAGGAAGAGCTTGATAATTGCATTCATCAAAACTTGAAATGTGGAAGGTGCATTAGTAAGGCCAAAAGGCATGACCAAAAATTGATAATGACCCTCATGAGTTATGAATGTTGTTTTCATAATGTCTTTGGTATTCATTCTGATTCTATGATATCTAGAATGAAGATCCATATTGATGAAGTAAATTGCTCCATGTAATTCATCAAATAATTTAGTAATGATGGGGATGGTAAATTTATCCTTAATAGTGAGATTTTTTAGCTCGATATAATTCAAATACATACACCATGATCCATCCTTCTTGTGCACCAATACTATTGGAGCAAAGAAAGAAATTTGACTAGGTTGAATTATACCAGCCTTTAGCATTTCTGCAACCATACATTCAATCTCACTCTTTTGGGCATAAGGATATCTGTCAAGCCTGATGTTTGGAGGAACACTTCCTGGAATCAGATTAATAGCATGATAATGATCATGAATAGGTGGGAATCCTTTGGTAGCCTCAAACACCTTGGAATGAGTGTCCAAGACTTTTTGGAGATACGGAGAAATAGATGATTTTGATGTTTGAACCTCTAGTGAGCATAATTATACAATTACGCCTCATTGTTCTTTCTTCAGAAACTTTTTGATGACATTAGAGCCTATTATATTTCCCTAGCTTCCCTGTGATACCCTGTAATTCAACTTCCTTTCCTTACCAAAAACTTTTCAAGAAAATATCTTGAAAATTAAAATCTATCGTCCCTAGATATTTTAACCATTGGACTCCTAGTACAACATTAGCACCACCCATTGGAATGGAGAGAATTGGACTATTCAATACATATTTCCCCTTGGTTAGCTTGATATTATGTCACTTTCTAGAGAAATTTATAGTTCCTCCATTTGCAACCATCACTTGACACTATAGTGTTGGGTATAGGAATCAATTCAATTCCTTGGCTACCCTATAATGAATAAAATTATGGGTAGTACCTGAATCAATCAGCACTATTATATTTTTCTTCTTGATATGTCCTTCTATCTTGAGAGTTTGAGGAGTGGTAATTCTTACCAATGCATTACAAGATATGGTCAGATTCATTTCTTCTTTCTATAGGGTTGGTTTCTGGTGTATATCCTCTTATTTTGAAGTTTCTTGTTCCTTTTATTCCTCCTCTTCACAATATATGTAAAATAATTTATTCTTAGCACACTTATGACATTTAGTGTATTTGTTATCACAACTATCATCAAATCAATTTTGATTTTTTTATTCCAATAGTTGTGGTGTCAACCTTGTAGGTTATGGAAGTCTAAGAGTAGAAACATTTCCATATTTATAGTTGTGAGAGGTAGGATTCCTTGTCACCATATTTTTTCTTTCAATTTTTCTTACCAACCCGAATGCCTTCTCCAATGAATAATGTTCCCAAATGAAAAACTCATGTTGGATGTTATCCTTTAAGGTCCCTATGTATACATCAATCTCGTGCTCCCTGGAATATCATTTACCCTTATATTCGATTTTTGGAAGTCCTCAATGTGCTCCACCATTGAACCCTTTTGTTTGAGATTTATCAATTGGCTAATGTAATGTTCCTAAATTAGCTTCAGCTAATTGGAACATTATTTTTTCCTTATTTATTTTGTATTTTATGAATAATGAATAAATTGTGAAGGAGGACATGTAAAACTCCTGAAAACTAAGAATAAATCAATGCCTATGTGAACAGAGACATATCTAGGCTCTTTAAATTATATCTTGGAGGTGTGAAAGGGGCTAAATCACAAGAGGGCATCTTAGACTGTGCAGTTCTAGAAGGAGATTCTAAATGTGAAAGGGGCTAAACCAATGAAGTGGTTTAGGGTTTTGCCAAGACTCCAATACTATAAAAGAAGGAGGAGAGCAACAAGCAAACGTTGTTGACGATATTTATAAGTTGAGGTTGCTTGAGCAACTCGAGTTCTCTTGGCTGTTTAGCCAAAGGGAAGAGGGTTTCCTGTTTAGGAACCCTCTCTCCTTCCATGGAGTAGCTCCTTGGAGGAGGTTGTGTTGCATTTCTCCATTATCCAGAATTTTGGCCAAGATTCTTCTTGCATCTATAGCACAATATTATTTAGGGATGAATTTTTTATGTGAGCTGCAACAAGTGGAGATTAGATCTCTTTAGATCTAGGGAGTTCTAGCACCCCTTATCACTGGGAAACTCATCTATCCCATTGATAAAGTGGTTTTAGACTCATTGGGCTTCATATCTACATCTTGGCAATAGGCCAAACCCATTCCAGAAGAGGCAGCAGAATATTTTCCCCTGAACTGCGTTATTTTCAGATCTACAACTGTGGGGTGTTTTGTCGGTACTTTGGAGGAGAGATCTCTGGTGTTAGGATTCTTCCTCTCACTATGCTGATCCATGGATTGGCCATCCAATCCATGTTAGTTTCAGATCTGATCTGTTGTAACATGTTATTATTCAAAAATTTCTGAATCATTTTGCAGATCAATTTTAGATCTCAGATCTACTTCCGACATTTCATGTTTTGCACAAAACCCCAAGGGGAATGTATAGATTGGCATTTCATGTAATTATTTCTATATTAGATCCATATTTTCATGTAATGATATGCTTCAAATCTGAAGATCAATGAAATATTGCTTCATCCCCTGAAAATAACGTTGTCATGGTTATGCAATCTTTCCTTATGTGTTGCAGCAACTTAATGTGGGGTTTTCCTTATGAAAATGTATGTTTTTCTTAGTATAATCCATATGCTTCCTATTCTGAACTTGCATACTGATATTAATGCATAAAATTATTCAATCCCCTTATAAATTATGCTACCTATGCTTCAAAAAATTTATGCATAAATTAGGTCATGGGAAATCAGGGTTTTTCTTGACTAGTTGAGAAGGAGGAACTGTTTAACATAGAAAAACTCATTTTTTTGAGCTGAAATTTTGTATGTGAGTCTCTCTTAACCTGATATAACATATTTCAGATACATTCCCCTTCCTTTTACGCATATTTCTGCACACACTCATTTTAGTGCATAAAACGTTGCTTTTCCTCACATTTTTGAGAATAACAGTTGAGTAAAGGTTGTTGTTGTACTTTCTATTGGTTTTTGAGTGTTCTTAAGCATATTTAATGATGGATGAAGCTCCCATTCCTGAAAAATGTGTTTTTTAGGCATGCCTTGCTAAGTAAACCCTTTTGGGCATTACCTCTCGACAAGAGTCTATGGAAAGAGTCTGAAAAGGGCTAGATAGCCTACGGATCTCACACTTCCTTGAGAAGGTGACATATCCAGTAAATTCCTCTTCATTAAATCTCTGGTATAGATCATATTGTTGATTGTTAATGTTTCAAAAAGAGGGCATTACATTGATACCAGTTGTGGGAGATCTGTTTAGCAGATCTAACTTGATTTTTTTTTGAAGAAATTCCATATTTGAGTCCCGCACAGCATATTAAAGAGGAACCAAGCCATTTTCTACATTTTATTTTCCTATTTTTCCTTATACATCATTCCCATTTAGCAGCTTGACAATGTTTCTGAAAAAGGAACATTACAGCTAAAGAAGGTGTTTCTCTTTGTATCCTCATAATTTTTGGAAATACTGATAAGGGGTGAATAAGTATTTATTTTCAATTTTTACTTTAACTAGTTATATTCTTCACAATTATAATCAAATAAATGTATAACGATAATATTATTATGAAACAAGAAGGATTATAATCCTTTTTCAAATGAATCAGTACAATAAGATGTGATGGTACCAACCCTTCAATAATCCAGGCACCAACTTGTTTCTAAGCACCAACTTGGACTTTAGCACCATTCTAAACCATAATCTAGCACCATCAATTGTGCACCATTTTAAACCCTTAATTATGCACCATACTGCACCAAGAGTTCACCACATATCAATAATACTTTTGCACTATTCAATGTTTTTCTAAAAGATTTTCTCACTTCACAACGGGTTCATATTTGTCACCCAACAAACAATTGCAGTGCCTAAGCTCTGTTGCTAAGAGTATTTGCATTTGGTGACCTATTTTACTCCTCCAAACTATATGATATTCGAGCAATGTGGTAGAGACAATCCTTCCTTTACCCGAGCCTCAAAATTGTATATTACAGTGGGTTTGAATGTCTCGAACCACTGTGATTTAGGATTGTATTACAGTTAGCAAGGTTCAAAGATAATGTAGGTTAAATGAATATAGAAAAATCACAAAGGTTTTAAAATAATACTGCACCACTTTTTCGAGCCACAGTAGGTCTGAAAGTAAGATAACATAGGCCTGTGGAGTGACACAGGCCACAACAAGGGCTTTTGAGTTGTTGTGTATGTGCACCGAGCCATAAAAACATATCCAAGTAGAAACATGTCTAAAATACGAAGTGTTCTGAAGCTATTATAGTGGATAAGCTATCTGGAGGTGTCAAATATCTAATTTAAAACTTAGAAACATTCATTCATAAACCCTTTCTCCTTAATTTTATGCTCTCTTTCTTTTAAGTTCACGAGTTGTGAACTGTAATACTCTTCCCTGTGGATGATCACTGAATTGAGTGGATAGAAATGAGGTCTGTGGTCTAATTTATATGCATTAATTTGTGAAAATTAAGGGATGTGGCCCTTGGATGGAGGCTGACATTAGGGATAGAGCATAGGTCTATTATATGTCAAAAATAGGATATAGAATTTTCAAAATCAACTTCTCCTAGACTATTTGGAGTTTCAAGTCAAGTGATAGCTCATTGGAAAGGAAAATTTATGCTCTAAAATATGGAATAGGAATCAACTTGAGAGGATGCCTCTAAAATAGAGAAAAAACATTTTTTAATGTGACTAGTCTTAAATAGTGTAGAATTGGAGGAGGACAGAATGTGACTTCATGGAGACATTTACTAGAAGATCTCTTACAAATTTCCATCAATTGACAATTATTAACCAACAATAATGTGCTATTATTTCCTACGTAAAAAATAGCCAAGTGAAAATTTGTTTATCGATACCATACAAATTTATTGGGTTCTAAATATAAATTTGAAATGCGTACCTTTTGTGTGTTTTGCACATTATGGAGATCAAAATATTGCTCCATATGTAGTATCCATGTTATGAGATCTTTGATATCAAAATTCCTCATATGGATCTTTGGAATATGGTGGGTCTTAAATCCAACATTAGATTCTATGAAATCATGATTAACACTTATTTTTTTCTCATCATGATTTTCGTCTACTACCTTTTCACCATTAGGAAGCTTTTCTTGTAGCAACTTTGTAAAACCTTCCTTCAAACCTTCCATGTATTTCTTAAAATGTTCCATGTTTCCTTTTAGTTTTTCATCTATACCATCAATATTAGCTTCCATGAAATCCTTAAAACCATCCATATTAGCTTCCATGTATTCTTTTAAACCATATATGTCATATTTGGTTTCTATTTGTGAGATCGAAATTTGTTGCACTTGGTCCCATAATTTTGATATATCATGTTGCAGTTCTTCCTCCTCATGCGTCATAGTAGAGTTTTCTGAGGGCTTAATGGGTGTATAATTATTTTTTTAGGCATTTTATAACCCAATACAAATATTTATGCTTCAATATTCCCTTGGAATCACTTCAAACTGATTTTTCAAAAACAAGTTATGCAAATGTTTTTAAAAAATACACACATTTTTCTTTCTTTTAGGAGCTCAATATTGAAACGGTTGTAACTTTGTAATTTCATATCTCCAATATCTAAAACTAGGTACTGAGGTAGCCCTCTGAGTCTTCTTTCCAATTCCATAGGGCATACCTACTTTGGATTCTTCAAGATATAGCTATGCCCAATCTCCCACAATGTCCTAATTATGGATTGGTTCATTAGAGTGAACTTGTACGGCATGCCTCGTATCACTATTTTTACCTTTGACCTAAAATTGATACAAAATAAACTACACTCAGTGAAATTTTGATAACTTTTTACATAATTCAAATCCAATGTTTGAACCAAAAGTTAACACGATTTTCCCTCAGTCACCTGTTTGAGATGAAATTTTGGAGCCTGCAAAAACCTTAACTTCCTCATATCATATCTTTGAAACTATAGCGAACCAATATCTGAAATTTTTACACGAATTTCCTAAGGGATTTTTCTTCACGTGATAAAAATTTAAACTTCTGAACCTTCATATAAAAAAAAACATTATAGGGAAAATTCCAAGATGTCCTGTTTGCAGCAGAGAAACCTTAGAATCCAAGGCTCTGATCCCAAAAAATATGAAACCAACTTACAAAATAGAAGAAAGATAGATCAATGAATTATAAATTAGCCTATTCTAGGGGGAAGCCTCCTTTACATTACATAAATGAAAAATTCTTGGATGATACAAATGAAAAAACCTACCTTCTATATATAGGAGTCTAAGGGGCCACAATATAACAATATGGGGACCACATGGGAACAAAAATAAAAATAATGGGGATACACCTATGGGGAATAATAATAAAAATATGGGGACTACATGGGCACAAAAATAAAAATAATGGGGCTACACTACTATTATAGGGACCTAACAAACTTACAATGTTTTCATTGATACACCCTACGATATTGGTGCATATTTAATTGTTGGTTTTTTAAATCCCCTACTGATTATTATGTTAGGTTCTCACAATCATGTTGAGATCTCAAAGCTAAGTTGGATCCATACTTTCATGCATAATTATTTTCTTAACATTCATCCACTATAAGTGAGCTCATTCTTGAAATAATTTCAACATTTTCAAGTTAATTTTCTAAATCCTTAGAGTTTTTAATCAGATGGGAGACCCTTGTTTAGTTAATCCTTCATCATGTGAATCCCTTGCATAGCACTCAAGATTATAGATCATGTCTTATACAAATACACATATTTTCAAACCCTGTCATTCTGATTGTCAAGGCACAAGTCATCTTTGGTTGGAAGATTCCTCCTTATCAAATACTCCCGAGATCAATCACCTTTCTATACATTTTTTTATGTCATATGTTTAATCATATTTTTGACACAATATATCTTCTTGAGTGATAGTAAATTCTTGAGTCATCTGGGGAATCAAAACCCTTGTGTGATATGAATACCTGGTTTGATTCTTATTTCCAATCTTTCCCCAGCCTGGTATCCTAATTGGTTTCCTAATTTTGTGATGTCAATGATTGTCTTAAATACCTTAATCTTTCATATTGTTGGCATAATGTCTAATCATATACAAATAGAACCAACAAAGAATCAAGGATATGATAGTCATCAATCTGGTCATAGTCATTTTACATTGATTGATTTTGTTGAATCTAGAGATCTTCATGGTTTATCATTTCATGATTCAGATGCTTTTCAGATAGTTGAGGTACTTTAGCATGAGTTGATGGTTATGTTGGGATATCACCATCTTGACAAGGCTTACGAATAACATAAAATCAAATTCCCCTCAAAAAATTATCTTTTCAATTTGCATGCATTAATTGAAAATTCATTTTCTCATGAACATCAGGGCTTTCAAATATGTTATTCTAGATAACATGATCCAATCATTGAATGGTTAGAGAATTATGACCTCTAAAACTCTATCGCAAATAATAAGTTTTGATCTTTCTTGATGTTTTCTAAAACAAAAAGCACAAATGAATGTACTTTCACTAGCAGCCTTCAAGGTTTGTATGATCGATATTTCAATCAATGATGTAAAGCTTGAAACTAGATCAAACTAGTTGGTATGGCACATTCTTCCGTTTATAAGAAAGACCTTCAATTCATTGTTCAAGTTTTTTGAATTATTATCTTTACTTTTTCATGATGATTTATATTGATTCATTATAGAACTTTTGAGTTCTAAAATGGGCCTCCTAAGAAAAATGTGCAACCAAAATAATCTTTATAAGAACCAATAATATTCAAGATGATGGCCCACCAAGAGGAGGAGCAATGAGGCGAACCAATAGGAGGAGCGATGAGGTGAACGCAGGCAGCAATTTCGGAGGGCTCGTGGGCTCAATCTCGTGACCTCCGAGTCACCTAACAGTTCAGGGTTTTGTGCCTAGTTCTTCATGCTCATGGACTACCCTAACCCCGTTACTCACCTACACCCTTGACCTCACTATGACGGTTCACTCTACCTATAGCATCGAACCTCTACAGATAATTTACCGATTTTTCTTAACAATTTTTTGGGGGCTCACAATGGCAGTGGCCCTGGATGAGGAACTCATATATTATTTTCAGTACCCCTTCACCTTTGAGGACATATGGTCATTAACTACTCAGTTTTCCATAAGTATTCACATTACCCATCTGATTTTTCCCACTTTTAATCATTTTGTTGTGCCTGGGCCCTCATCCTTTGCACCCACTCTAGACTGCTCTATTTCAGCTCGCGGCTCATTCCTTGTCCCCGAGCTCTCTTATGCCCCCCTGTTTTACTCTCTGTTTCTAACCTCGATCTCATTTCCTCCCCAGACCTTCGTTCACCATCCCCCACCTCCCTGTCCTTCCTCTCTCATACTTTCCCCCTGTTGTCCGTAGCACTATTGGCTATGTTTCCTTGGCCTTCCACCTCGTATCCCTCTCCCCATAATTTTCCCCTCACACCCATACCTCTACCCCTACCCCTCTGCCTACTCCCTAGCCACTACCTTCTTTGACCAGGAACCCTCAGACCTCATAGTCTACCCCCCATCAACCCTCAGTTCGATTCAACATCACTCCCCCTGACCTGAGCCACCCTCCATTCATTGCTGCAGCTCCCCCCCCCCTTGTACCTCCAGACGTACAAAGTGTGTCAAGGCCTACAACCAGGGAGATCTACTCATGCTCGAAGAAAGCATACATATGGTCGATGTTTTGGGAAATTTGAATAAATTTCTGTTAGGGTAGGTCTGTGGCCGCAACTATGGTGCTAAACGACTGCGGCAATGGGTCACTGAGATATGAGGAGGCCTACTACAATAAGTTCTCACAATCTATACTCTTACCAAAGGATGGTTTTCACTCGTGTTCACTTCAAAGGATCCTACTAATTTGTTCCTATCACAGTACTAGCATATTGAGCTAGCTCCAGTACTCCTCAAGAGATGAAGCCCCTTATTCAACCCCAACTGTGAACAGTTGGGGGGCGGTCCTATATTAGTTCGCTACCAAGTCTCCCTATTCATCTATGGACTGAGGAGATATTTACCAACATTGGAAATATATTAGGGACCTATCTGGACCATGACTGCACCTACATTGAGTCAGGAAAGATGGATTTTTCTCGCGTTCTTGTTCATCTGGATACTAGGGAGGGATTCGAGGAGTCCTTAAAAATTAAACGGTGGAACACTACTCAGATCCATATCCTTGATTATGAAGGCATACCATTCATGTGAAGATGATGTCATAAGGTGGGTCATGTATATAAGGATTTTCCATTGATTTTCTCTGCCTCCATTTCACATACTTCGGTTGGTAATCAGACATTGGACCCGGTCTTCATCTCCCTTAATAGAAAGGATTAATTAACTGGCTTCCTCTCAACTCCATTGATTTCACTTATGGGGGCTACCACACAAGATGTTGTTGGTGCCTCGACCAGGATCACTCGTTCCATGACAGTGGTTGCTTCCTCTAGGCACACTCCGAGATCTGGTACTCCTCCTCTCCCTCCTCTCCATTTTACATCCTTACTATCTAATTCTGAATCAAATTCGTGCAATGCATCCTCACATGCTGGCATACATGTTTCATCGGTTACCTGCCCCCTCATCTCCTCCCCTCTGGTTTTCTCCCCCACTCCCCCAACTATCATTTCCCTCTCTCCTCCCCTTCCCTCCTCCCCTCTCCCCGCTCCCCCATCCTCCCACCACCCCCCCTCCTCCTCATCTACATTGGTGGTGGACTCCTCTAATTCCACCTCTTCCCATCTATATAACCTTCGCCCCCACACCTTTTCCCTTGTCGGTATGGGCCCTGTTATACTATACAACACCCCCCATTACTTTAAATAAATGGAGACCTTTTAAAAATAAATAGAAATTTATGAGCTTGATTTTATCTTAGCCTAAGTCTAAAAAATTTAGGAAATAAAGGTTTTTCCCTTTTCAATTTGATTTTAAAAAGAAATCATCACAAATCACATAGCTTACAAGCCAAATAAGTTCAAAAATATATAAGTATTACAATTTTCTATATCCGCTACAAACTTTCAGAGTTATATATAATTCCCGTTACGAATGCTTTAAAAACCCCTTAAAAATAAAACGCATCACGCCTTTTAGAAAAATCCGCTTATGGAAATTTGGTAAACATTGCAATGAGTCAGACCCGAAAAAAAAAATAAGGCAACAATGATAAAGCTCCAAAGGTCCGATAAAGTGCATGAGTATGATTCCTTAGTCAATTTCACATTTCACAGCAGATAACCAAATGTAAAGTTTTACAACCACATGAAAATTGTGATCTGCAATTTGCGGAGATTGCATTCCATGAAATTCATTGGTGACGAAAAACATGACTAATGGTAATGGTTTAAAGTTTCGATATGCGATATCCATACTTATTACTCAAGTGCATGAAATGATTCATATCTAATCAACCTGAGAAAGATCCAACGTCTTAAATTGATAGATTATACATATTGCGTAAAAGTGCGTAAGAGATTTGATAGGAATAATTATGGGTTATTAACGGCATTTAATGGGAGTAAGGTTCAAAATATTGATATCTACTTCAAGCATGTTTTGAATAATTGAGCGCCAGATTTTTTATTATATTTTTTTAGCTCTATCCTTCCCTCCATTCACCTTAGATTTGAGTTTACTATGTTCACTTGAATTTAGGAAACTGCCTAACAGAGTGAGAATAACTGGAATGACAAAGAAAGGAAAGGAATTGCCCAAACATCCACCGTTGAAGACTCAGACATGCCTCCATTGTTCTCAGATATGACATGCAACAAGGATTGCGATAGTTCTTCATGGGAAGCAATGTACAAACTTTTAGAGGATAAGCAGCCAAGGGTAATCGTCAAAATAGCTAACGCAGACACGTTAGTTTCCTCAGACCCGTCCTACTTCGACGTTGCATGCTTGTTTCTTCACAAAGTAGCAACAAGGCCGAAGATTCTCCCCTACACAGATATGGTAAAGTGGGTAATTAACCAACTTAACATAGCAGATAGGTCATTTAAGAATTCAAATATGAATAATATTGGTTCGTTCACTACAGAATATTTGAGGACAATGTACCACTTTCCCATTCCGTAGAAGAATTATGATAAATATTTTGTCCAAATCTTTACAAAGAAGCATAAAGACCTGATGAAAGTAATAAATGGATGGAAAACGACCAAGGCAAGCTGAAACAAGACAAACTTGGTATGTACTTGATAGAAAAGTTACCCTCCCCTTATTGATATGTTGTTGGAATGTTATGTAGATTTTTTGCAAAGCAAGATACCACTATGTTTTCTGTAGATTGGTTCCATTTAATTGATGCAATCATCAATTATTCTATTATGAATTGGGTGAACATCTTGTCTGGTAATTTGGCCAGAAATATCATGGATTATAGAAGTAAAAGAAGTTTTTCCTCTATGGAAATACCCCCCTTCTACATGAGTGCTTATATTATGGACGCAATTTTCTTTTGATCAAGTTTTCCTATCATGGGATGTAAATGGACAACCCAAAGACCCCACTCCAATCCATATTTACCACAGAGCCCTTTGGGGATATGATTTTCATTTACATTTTTATAAAATTTGCAATGGAGTCATGTTACCCATGCATCTGATTATCTTTAATGAAAAATCCCCTAGGATTTCTAAAGAGGCTAGCACAAACATTTTTCCAGTTGCTAGATGGTTTTCTGAAGAGAATTTCACCTATATTAGATTTTTTTGGAGCTATGCTTCTCCCGATGTTTTGTCCTATTATGTTCTTGATAAGCTCCTAGCTAGGTAAATTGCTTACCAAATTGTAGTAAGTCGAATTTCTAAGAAACTCAAAGACGCCAAGAAGGCCATTTGGCCTACTTTCCCTTTGCAGTGTAGTACTTTTTCACTTTTCGATATTGGTCATGCATTCAAGGAAATTTCAAATTTTACTTTATTAAATTTGGCTATAATTCCAAAGAGGCCATTTGACCCCAATGATGTGATTAATAATTTCATCACTGAGCTTAAATTGAAACATTTCTTAAATGAGATAGATATGTTTGATGATTTCTTTCAAGGCATGGATAAGTTCACAGATGTACTGAAAGATGCATCCATTCATCTCAGTAAAAATGACTTTGAAGCTTTCCAAGCATATAGAAATAAGAGGCTAGAAAGAATCCCTTTGGATTTAGGTTGAAGATGTCAATAGACCAACTCCAAGCATTAGCCTGTATAATGAAGCCAAAGACACATCTAAATATGAATCCCAAGAGAAATCAATTCACGAGTCAGGGAAATCACAACATAATTCTCAGAATTCAGATCACTCTGATAATGAACCTGAAAGCAGGAATGAAAGCCCCGATAAAATAATCAATAAAGTGATCAAAGGGATTGAAATGCAAACAAAAGGAGGAATTAATGGAGCTAGATCATCTTCTCAAGAATTTCAACATATCCAAAATACACCCAACCAGACAGAAAAATCTCAGCCAAAATATTTGAATAATGAATGGGAAAAATTTTCCAAGGCACTGCAAACACCATAGCCAAACCCTAATATTGATGAATCCACAAGTTTTCAAATGCCTTGCATTCTCAGAATTTAGTGGAAACTGCAATTCTAATACAATAGGTACCTGAAGTTCATGATCAAGAGATCATTCTAGCATACCCTACAGAGCATATTATTTTATAGATTGAAGAGATACCCTCACTTAATATCCTCTGCAGTCCCATTCATAAGGTTGTAGTTAAGAGAAGAAAGAGGAGAATAATGGATGAAACAGTTTCAAATCTTATGAATGAATCTGTAGACGTTCTACGGAAAGACCCTTTGGCTGATCCTATAGAACATTTAACTAAGTTATCACAATACACAGGAGCATATGCTACTGCCACCATTGATAAATCCACCGAATTACAACTTCTTCTGAAACAAAAAATAATACAAAGTACAAGAGTTGGAGATATTGTTAGAACAAAAAAACGTTTAACTCCAACAAGAAGATGGAAATGAACTTTTCTCAATTTCAAAAGGATTTTGAAAGAATGAATTTTCAACACCAAGTGCAGATTACAGAGCAAGAAACACATCTTGAAGCAGGAATGGACAAATTGAAAATCCAACCTCAAGTAGAGTTGTTAATTAAAAAATCATTGGAAATGAATGCAAATCTAAAGCAACAGAAAGAAACCTTTTGTCAACAGGCTTCAATCGCCATCTCTTACTATGATACACGCAAAATAATGATCCAACGAGTGGCTAACAGAAGACTTGAGTGTCATAAAGTTTAAAATAAGATAAATGAGTTCATTCAGTGGCAAGGATCTGACTCAGGAAAGAAAGCTGACCTACCTCAAATAGACAAATTTCACAAAGAGATTTTATTTAAGGATTGGTAAGTACAGCTGAGATAAGAAGAAAAGGCAATGGCAAGGGAATCAATATTAACAAATGAATTTATTGAATATGTTAATGAGAAACTTTTGAAAGCTGAACTTATTAAAGAATACACAACTGAAGTGCTCTCAGAGCTCAAACCATTAGAATCACAGTGGAAGAAAAATACAGAGATGCATGAAGAAATGATTAAAAAGATAAATAAGTTTGATCAAGAAAATTACTAGAATTTTCGGATCAAACCTTATCATCAGTGCCTAACTCTTCAGTCATTCACTGATTCAACAAAGAATTCGCAACTAGCACTTTTGAATGCAATGTTCAAAGGCCAGATCAGATCAGGAATTTCACATCCAGCTCAGCTAAAGCCAATGGTGGATATTTTTTAGCTTCGAGATCAAATGCGCAAAGAGGATAAGCACACATAATCGTGTTGTTATTTTATTTTCCTAGATTGTAGCTTAATTTTTCTCCTTACTGTTAGGTCCCCGTAATTTGTCAAATTAGCAAGGGAAAATGTACAAGGGTAACATAAAACAAAATTTGGAGTCCTAGGACCTAGCCTTCCTGGACTCAGAGAGGGCTCTCTCTATGCTTATGTAAAGGAAGTAACTTGATAGCATTTAGGGTTTTGACTTTAGCCTAGTTATTAGGTCTAGGGTTTGTTTGTTTGTTTTGATTGGTTGGGTAGGTAGTCAAGTAAAACAGATAGAGTATGAGAGGTTTAGACCATTGGGATATGGAGTCTGCAATAGTACTAGAAAGATACAAAAATAGGTCAGGGATGCTTCGGAGGGCAAGTTAACAGGGCCAAATGGATCTTCAAGGTTTAGGTGAATGGAATGAACAATAAATCGTGAAAAAAGTAGGTGCAAAGGGTAGTTAAGAATCCTTTGTCAAATACTACAACAAGAAGGGCCTTTAGAATACTATGCATGAAGACAAAACCAAAGACAGGGCATACCATACTTCTTTGACTAAACCCTAGCAAGAAAACATCAAGAAAAAAATCCAATAAACCCTAGAGAGCAGTGAACTCCTAACCTCTCCAGCTAATCTACCTTCAGAAGAAAGAAAAACATGAAAGATGACATATAGCATAAATTAAAGAAGAGGGAACTCCTAACTTCATTAATCAAACTATAGATAAACTTCAAGGCAACTATTTAAGATAAGAAAACTGGCATGGAAAATCATAAACCTCTTTATCTAAACCTAATCAGCAATACTTTGAAGTAAAGACATCAAAAATAAAGTTTAAAGTGATGGAAAAGGGCAGGGCTAACCATAAAACCTCTTTGACACTGACTCCATTGAATCATTCATGAGATAAACAATAAAAATAGGTCTAGAGAGCAGCTAAGAATTATCTAAACTGACCTAGTAGAGGAAAACATAAAAGCAAGAGAAGCAGACAGACTTAATGAACTTTTGACAACATACCTTAAGCTAAAACTTCTGTTCAAATGCAAGAGAAGGATGAAACAACATGTAAAACATAATAAAATGATAACAAAACAAGAAATACATCACCATTTTCCATGTTCATGAATCCTGCAAAGTGCTTGGCTCCATTATCATTCAATCCAAAAGGATTACAAGGCTCCAAGGCCAAAAACTCTTTACAACTAAGAGCATATGCTCAGTTCAACAAGTGACAAACCAACCAACAACCAACAAAAAAGAATAATTAAGCCCTCATGTAGTATTTAACTTGAAAATGAGGAAGTGAGAAAACCCTAGAGGCTTCTAGAAGCCATTGATTGCTCATAAATATCAATTTTGTCCCTTGTGACCATGCAAGGCCCAAGGCCCAAAATATCTAATGAAATAAATGCAACATATCTTCTCAACCAACTTTGGCAAAGAAAACTGAATTTGAGGCCCTCAAAAACTTCCAAAAATATCCCAATGTGTTTTGTTGACTTTTTGTTTGCAAGGGCGCAGCACTGAGACTCAAGGATGCATTTCCAAGCCAAGGGCGCAGCGCCTGCATGGGAAAACTCGGTCACCTTGCAGCTGAATTTTGAGGGCCTTCCTGGTGTTGGAATGAGCTCCGTGATAGCTCGTTGGAAATATTGTCAAGTATAATTTCCAAAATTTCTTTTGGTTTTCCATTTGGTGTCCGTTTTCCTACCCGAAAAGGAAATCTCCCAAGACTGCTAAGGGCGCAGTGCCAGCCCTGAAAACATGGTAGAAAGGTCAAAGGTTGCATGTTCTTGGGCCCTTTGGAGGACCAAATCAACTCCAAATGACCTAAAATTTTGTGAGAATGTTGTACGTGACCTGAAAAATCCAAAAATTTAAACCATTTCTCCTAAGGATTCCCTGAGAAAAAGCGCAGCGCCCTTGTTGGCTCCTAAAACATTCAAAAATTCATAAGTGCAGAAATGTGCCTAGAATTTGAAATTGTTTTGCCCATGGTGTTTGGGATTCCTGTAGGGATGAATCAACTAGGTTTTAAAGGTTTCCTTTCTCTTTTAGCTTCCTTTGTGGCTTTCCCTCATTGGCACTTTGACCTACTGTCATCATCGTTTATGTTGCTTTCTTCATGGCTCTTTGACCTATTGCCATCATCTGCATTGATATTTTCTACCTCATTACTACCAAGAGTATCACTATCCTCTGCCTCATCATCATCATCATTATCCTTTCTCTTTTCACCACTACTTTCTTCATCCTTAGTTTCTGCATCTTTTGTATTTGAGCCCTTTCTTTCTTTGACTTGACATATGCCCCACTAACTAATTCCTTATTGATATATTCATCACTGCTCCTTTCTTCACTTGTTTGATTCATCATTGGTTGATTTCTCATTTGCCTCTCCCTCGTTATCATTTTGAAAACTATGCCTTGAGAAAACCTTAGGACTGATATGATACTAATTTGGAAGATGGCAATGGAATGATGATGAAAAGGGCAACTGTAGGTGGATGAGATGAAGTAATGAAGGTATATGTATATTAGGTTGAGTTATAGAAAAAACCCTAATGACAACCCTTTGTTTCTTGTTTAAAACTCTGTTTAATTTCTCTTTGTTTCATTTACCTATGACCTTTTGTTTCCTTCTTCACTTATTTCTTCATAGCTTGATTCATCATTGTTTTTTTCTTCACTTGTATTTGCTTCATTAGCATTTGCCTTACTACCCGCAATGCTCTTTTATACACTGTTGTTTGCTTCATTGACATCAGCCCCCTTAGTGCCTTCTTCTTCACTGCCACTATCTCTAACATTGTAAAACCTGCCTTGATAGACATTAGGACTGCCAATGGAAAAATATCAAGGGAAAATGGAATGATAGCCATTTCAAGTGAGTGGAAAGAGAGTGTATGAATGCGGGCCATGGAAGTATAGACAAGCTTAGATTTAGGACCACACTCAACAGAAAAACCCCCTTTTTATCATTGATTTCCTCTATATGTAGATGAAGTAAATGGAAAATAATGGTTTATAGCTTTGTATCCTAGGGTTTCCTCTTAGGTCTCCACCTTTTCCAATCAAATGATGAAAAAATTGCTTAAAACAGGGCTAATGACATGTACTTACTCCTCAACATGTTTGTAGGACCCCCAGCAAGAGTTTGGAAACATTTGAGGTGTTTTGAGTTTCTTTGAGAGCTTGGGAGCCTTTCTTTCCAAATGCAAAGCGCCTGAATGAGGTGTCGGGTTGGGCATGTTGGGCAATGCCTTATGCCAGGCGTGCAGTGCCAACTACTGAGTGCAGAGTGCCAATTTGCAAAGGGAATTTGGAGGCCTTCCCGATGTCCAAATTGGGCCCATGATAGCTCGTTGGAAATATTATCCTATCTACTTTCCAAGTCTACCTTGTGTTTTCTGATTGGAGTTGATTTGGCCTGTCAAAAGTTGATTCTCCCAAGACTGGTCAAAAAGTGTTGAATGATGGTGCACAAATGCAGAGTGCTGGTGCAGGCAATGTTTCGAATCCTTCCCTAACTCAAAATTTAGCTCACAATAGCTCATTGGAAAGAACTTCCAGTCTAGTTTTCGTTTGAGCCATATAGAAAGTCATTTGGACAATTCAGCTATGAGAAAACCTTATTTTCCCAAGGTCACTCTATAAGTGCAACAATTCTCTCGTGACACATGTATTTTTGAAATTTCTCTGAAACCATGATACCTGTGTAAAATATGAAGGAGGTTTTTCTTCTTGGACCTATGATAGATAAAAAACTCTCTCATGTTTTCCAAATTCATCTTTGTTTGGTCAAAAACATAGTTTGAAGAAAAACTGGCCCTAGGTGTGGCAAATGATTTGTCCTTTGGAATGACTTCTTGGAAAATGATGGAGGCATAATAAAATTTCTCTTGAAGTATGACACATTCACCTTGAAAACTTTGGGAGGACTCTACATAGTATCAGCCTCTTCAAAAACATTGTGTAATTCTCATCATGAAACTTAGCTTAACATTTGTAACCTTTTGCTTGCAGTTTGATTTGGTTATGAAAGTTGTCTTTTCTTCTGATCGTAGAGCCTTTGACATGCTTACTTTGACAAATCAGCTGCCTTAAAAACCTCCTCTGCTCTTAGATTGAAACTCAAATCATTTTTTACTCATTTATTCATGGCAGTTTTACACTATTTGTATGCAGGGTTGTAAGATGTCTTCATTGAGGAGCAGACTTCCTACCTCACCAACTTTTTGATGATTAGACTTTTCAACACTTCTGCAAAAGTGTCAAGCTAGCCCATTACCTTATGTGTATACTTTTAAGATGAATGGTAGTCTTCTTTGGATATGATGACCTTGGACCACATGAAACCCTCATTGACCTAGTGGGAGGTTCTTTGACATGTTCTTTGACTAAAAATGGGTTTGGAGGCTTCAAGTGTAAAAACAAAGTATTGGTCAAAGTCCTGCCTTGAAAATTCAAGATCCAATGTACTTGATTTATCTAAAGAGCGTACAGAGGTAGTTTTTAAACCATCAATGCTTGATGAATCTGGGGAACATGGGAATGATTTGGCTCGTAGGAAACCCTAGATGGAAAATGGAGTTATGGGCAAGGTAAAAACAGATTGATGAGGTCATAGGTAGGGAAAAAGGATATAAATGAGTGGCACAAGCCCATAATGAGTCCTTTAGGAGTGGTATGGTGACCATGAAATGGAAAAATGATAAATTAGTGAAAAATATTTTCTAGGGATAATGAAGGCAGTGAGATTTCTAAAACTCACAATGTTCAAAGAATGTTGTTTTTAGAAATCTAGGACCAATATTTAGTCATCTACGAATAGTAAAAGTTACTAATGACTAACAGTGGCTCCACTTGGGGAGGGAAGCTCCTTTTCAGGAGGTGTCCAGGACCTTAGAGTTCAAATCTTTGAGTTTTGAAGACCAGTTCCTTACTTGTACTTTACAGATCATTCTTCCTTCATTTGTTGATGTTCTCTTGAAGCTATGATCTCATAAAATCCAAAAAAAACACGATTTGCTTCAACCTCATTTATTCTACTTACCCAACATACTTTGCCTAACATTTTTTCTTCTTTTGGGTGCACTTGGATTGGAAAATCCTTGATATTATTTTCTTTTCAAAGCATACAAAACTACCTACTTGTACCCTTGTCACTTCCAAGAGTTTAGATTAGGCTAATGAACTCTCTTATTCTCTACCTAGTCTACTCATTCATCAATATTAAGTTGTTTGACAAACTTTATTCTCTAACCTACTGACATGAAATTGAAAACATGACTAAACCATGATTAAGCAATTGGATTTTCCATGGGCTATGAAATTTGGATAAGCTACACACAGACTTTATTTTTCTACAAGTGAAAACTATAAACTTGAGGGTTGTGATTCAGAATTGGTTATGCATCCCTCTCATTTCTCATTGATTCAGATTTAGCTTTGGGAATCAGCATATATTTTTCCTAATCTAATCTACTCAAAAGCCAAGTTTACATGATTTGGAAAATATCCTTTCACTAATCTATCAGCAGAAATTTAAAACATGTTTATTCATGATTAGGCTAGATGACTAAACAATACTTTCTCCTCCAAGGTAGTGGAATTTAGGCTTGCACACTTTTAGAAAATCTCTTTTTTGGGTATAGGGCTGTACCTCTTCTTTAAAACTGCCCTCTTTTCTTCTTTTATCTGTTTTTGTGTTTTTCCTTTTTTCTCTAAACAATCTAAAACTAAAGCTAGAAAAATTCTCATAGTGTTGAGCTTATTTGCACCTACCTATCTTAATATAACTTCACATATGATGTACATTCATTTGGTGAACTCTCTTTTCCAGTATAACCAATCAAGTAGATAATTCCATGGGTGAGTTTCAGCTAGCTCTTTGAGTGTGCTGACAAAATAGAAAAGCCACTCATACCTCACTTTTGTTTGAATAGTAGTGCCTAAAATTTTCTTTAAACCTTGTAAGAAATTGTTTCTTGTATAACACATTCCTCCTTTAGATGTCTCTCAGAAAGTAGCAAAAGGATCCTGGAATAATACCTAATTCAGAGGATTTGAGTAACAGACTTCATTTAGGACTACTCCTTCCTCCACTTGGTTATTCTTGGGATTATTTTTAACAAGAAACTCCACTTATTATTCAATATCATCTATTCTAGCAACCTCATCATATATTTCAATATTATCCTCCAAAAAACCTAATGTATTCTGATTGAGTGGTTTGAAATATGTGCAAAGGTCATTATGTTGATGGGCAGGAGTACTCTTTGGTAGTAAATCCTCTTGAGAAGGCAACAAAACAATTCTCCTTTGATTATCAATTTCCAAGCCTTCATCTGCAATATGAAATTCAATGGGACTTGGTGGCTGCAAATCAGGAGCTAAGGAGGACTCTATGTCATCAATGATTTCCTCAACCATTTTAGGAAAAGGATTCTCATTAGCAATTTGCTCAAGAATTTTTTCGTCTTCCTCAACCTCAACATCAAAACTGAAAGACTATTGATTAACAATCACATGAAATTAATTTATGATTGACTTAAATTAAGTAGAAAAAAGGGTCAGAGATTATTCACTTACTTCCAAGTTTTCTAGACTGTCCTCATCAGTGTCATAGCTAGCATGTATTGGTTGATTACCTTTATGAAGTTGATGAAATTAACCTTCCTCCCACAAACCAAATTTTGATTGCTCTGCAAGATTAGCTTTTTTTTGGAGAACATCATCATCAGACTGATCAAAATTTGGAAAATCATCAAAATAAGTAATGTCACCAATCAAAAATATTGGATTATCAGATTTTTTCTCTTTGAATTGATCTACAAGTCCATTTTCTGCTCTGTGGTTGCTGGGACTAATAGGAGAATGAATTGAAATGGTCTATTCTTATGAAGGTTTAGAGGTTGGCTGCATGCTTAGAACCTGATTTATTTTCTCTTCATTCAAAAGAGGAGGCACTTTTCTCTTCCTTTGGATAATACTACAGCAGTTCTCTTTCTCTTGTAAAGGTTGGTTTTGAGGTTGAATGTCTTCTTGAGCCTCAGACACAAGAGATTTTGAATCAACACTTGTTTCTTTGGAGAGATCTCGTGGATCTTCCTTTACTTCATTGCCTTTATCTTCAACCAACTCCTCTTGGCTGTTATGATAGATGATTTGAGAATGAAAATCATGAACTGCTTCTAATAGGCTTTCAAGATGCCAATTTCCCAAGTCTTCATCAATGTTTACAAGGTATTGTATGAGATCTTCAGATTTCTCACAACAATTTTTAGCTAATGACAGAGATGGACAATATTATTTATAATGTTCATAAAATACCTTGTGGAAATCCTTCAATGAAAACAAGGTGCCAGGGTCTAGGCCTTCATAACATTCTCTTGTTTTTCCTTCTAATGTTCCCATGAAAATTTTCATGAGGCAATATTCATGCCATTCAACATTTAACCTCCATAAATGTATATGAGATTTGATGATATGTAACAAGGGGTCATCAACTTTTTCATCTTGAAACATACGCAGGTAACCAATCTATCTAAGGAATTTTGTGTGGGAATAGAGGGATGTGATACCTGTTCATCAGAGCATATCTCTATTGTATCCTTGGATCCATTTTTGTAAATTAGAAAGGGTCACTGCATATTTTCAACCAGTCTAGAGTTCTCTACCAGTGGAGTATTTAATTCTATTGAGAGTTATGGAGTTTCCAAGTGGATGATCTCAACTTTGGTGTCCACCATCAGTGTGATTAATGCATTCCTAGGGGAGTCTTTTAGAACTAGTGGCGTTAGTAGGCCTACTGGAGGCTAGTGGAGTTGCCAGGTGGAGGATGTTTAATGTTTTAAGGATGTACTTTTTGTCCAACATAAACAACTAAATACTAATATAAGGATGTTTGTGGGTTTTCTAAGGTCCTAAGGAATACTTATGTTGGGTTCCTGTGATTTGGCTAATTGGTAAACCAAATGACAAGGCAACATGTAAACCAGTCTTTAGAGCTCTAGGATCTAGCCCTCCTAGTCTCAGAGAGGGATCTCTCAATTGTTTTGCAAAGATATGACTTGTTTGCTTGTAAAGGGTTGATTTTAGGCTAGTTATTAAGCATGATTTTGTTTGATTGTTTTGTGGGACATGATGATCTAGGCAGCATAGATAGAAAAGGGAAATCTCTAATTCATTGGGCAATGGAGTCAAGTGGAAGTTTGTAACAAGTTTGTAGATAAATTAGGGATCTAACTTGGTTGTTAGATCTACAAGGTCTTCAGGTGAAATGAAATGAACATTAAGGTTTTTAGAATGAAAAGTAGAACTAAGGGAAATTAAGAATCCTTAATTATATGTACTCTTCAACAAGGGACTTAAAGCATCATTTGAACATGAAGAATTATTTTATAGATAGGGCTAACCATGAATTCTACAATTTACACTTCAGCAAACAAAAATTTCAAGAAAAAATTTCAAAATGAAATCTAAGAGTCAAGGAGCGCTCTATTTCATCAAATATTTCACTTTCAAGGATAAGAAAACAATTAAGATTCACAAATAATTGCATTCATAGAAGAGGGAACTCCTAAACATCTAGGACTGCAATTATAAAGACCTTCAAAACAATTATTTGAGCAAGTACAAAGGGTATGATCAAATCAGTCCTCTTTGGCAGACTTTGGACAATGGTACTTTGAAGGGAGACTTCAAAAACAGTTTTTAAGAGGCAGCAAGCAAGCAGGGAGAACCATAAATCATGCTTGGAGCCACTGTATTGAACTATTTAATAAATAAACAAGCGTAAGGGTTGAAAATTAGACAAACTAATTAATTAAACCTTCAGAAGATGAAAACATAAAGACAGTGAAGAGTAAACAGGTCTAAGGTGCTTCTAGGAGACATTTCTTAGCCTAAAACTTTTACTCTACTGCAAGCAAGAAAATAAGGAAACAAAATGGAAAATAGGAAAAAAATTAACAATTTAGAATACTTCACCAACAACCAAGCTCATGGATCCAATAACAGAGCTTTCTCTATCCAAAAATAGGTCAAAACATCCACAGGTTCTAGTACATCAATTTCTCTTCAATCTCAGCAGGACTATGTATTACTTCAAAGAATTATCAAATGCCCCCATATAATGAGTTAAAATGCAGTATTTATGCTACAAATGAGGAGGTGGAACTATCTAGGGTTCAGAATGTCATTAATGACACAGTAAATGCACCCCTATCCTTAAAAACCATGCAAGGCATAAGGTAGGAATGTTTCTCAGCTACTTATCTGTGTATTAAATCTATCTTTACTTCCTAATGATAAAATAGCTGAAAAGATTGACTTTGAGGCTCTTTTTTGTTTTTTACAATAACTGTCTGACATTTTTTTTAAATATCTTTTGTGTAATAACTGCCAATTTTCCCTTTGAGACATAAATTAAGTGAAAGGTGTCCATTTTGATTTATTAAGTGAATAATTGCTCCTTTGATGTATTTAAGGCCATTTTTAAGCCTAAGTCTTCTTAATTTAATCATAAAACTGCTCTTTGGGCCTAATATGCCTTTACTTCATCATCAACTATGTTCTAAGGCCTGATTATGCCTTTGGCCTTCATAATGTAACATTGTTGCCCCTTTTCCTTTATACATTGCGTGATTGGAAACTTTATTTCCCTATTTATTTGGTTTATTAGCCTTCATTCCTTCCTTTAATTACTACGATTTATCCAATATTTTGGTTGATTCTAGCCTTTAACCCTTTATTTTTAAATATTCGTTGAATTTTCCCTTTTACTGTTGTGTACAGGTGCCTGCGAGATGCTGAGGGTTTGATGATGTAAAACAGTGCTCATAGAACACTGATCGAACTATGAAACTAACCCTGGAAATTCCCTTCCTTCGTGATTTGACCCCTAGTCGAACCACAAAGGTTGTAACCTCCTGGTCTGTCCCTTTCTTGACTGTGGGAGGGTTTTAACCTTTTAAAACTAATATCCACCCTGCACAAGACAAATAAAACGTTAATAAAACCATGCGGAGTCGGAAATATTGCTTCGGAGGCTGGTGGAGGAGGTTGCAGAGAGGCAGAATGAGTGGAGGAAGGATTTTAATGGTGGAGGGTGAAAAATTGGTTTTAAATGGACTTTGGCACAAAAATGGGCATAAGTGGTTTTGGAAAACCATTGGCAGTTTTCGCACGACAAACGGGTGGTAAGTGGTTTAGCCTGGAGGGAACACAATCCAGTTATATCGCGCCACGCGTCCTCCGCAATACCACTGGTCTCGCGTGGCTTTTGGCTGTTAAACCTCGGATGCAGAAATCACGCGATATGCGATATCGAATATTGGATGAGAAGGGGTCAATCCAACGGTCGGGAGAGCACGCGATCGGAAAGGTGCGTGGGGGGGGAATTAGTGGAAACTAGGTGGAAACCAGAGATTAGATGGGTGGCTCTTGTGGGTGGAAGGTGGGCCATGTGGTGACGTAAGAATTTTTTGTTTGGTAGCGGGGTGGTTGATCAGTGGGGTGTAAATGATCAGGTTGCATGGTAGCCATCGGATCTAGGCCTAAGGCCTTTGATCTATGGTCAAGAATTGACTAAGAGAAAGCAAGACGAGGTGAAGGAAAAAGGGGAGGGGGGCTTAAGGTAAGGGCTCCGGGGAGTCTTCCTGTGGATGGAGCAGAGGACCAGGAGCGAGGTGTGAAGGGGCTTATCATGTCGGGAAATCGGTAAAGAAGAAAGACAAGGGGGAGGGAGAAAAAAGGGGGATTCTGATGCGATGGAGGGGCTAATAACTAGGCACTGGGCCATGGTCCCATGGGGGAATATGTGACCAGGGGCTAAGGGTAGGGTGTTAATCACATCAGCGGGGAGAATTTTATAAAGGAAATGCAAGTTCATAGAGTAATTGCCGATGTGATGGGGTTTGGGCGCTTGGTCATAACGCTCGGACATATGGAGGAAAGGGGCCAAAGGTTTTAAGCCCTCGGGGGCTTATACCTTTATTTATAAAAAGACTATTTTTTAGGCCCGAAAATGGGTTTTTAGGACAAATTGGAAGTTATGATAGGTGAAAGGGGTGTTTTAAATCAAAACAATAGTGAATTTATTGGTTTAAAGAGGGTTTTTCAAACCATATAAAGGGGTTATGATGGTTTGGGGGGGTTTTTTAGGGAAAATGGAGGGTAAATGAGAAAGGAAAAGAATGAAATGGGCTTAGCAAATGATGGAAAAAATGGCCTACATACAGTCTCTTTTTGTTCAGTAGTGTTTCTTAAGGATTCTAAATAAGGAATAGCTGCAGCAACTTAGGGAATAGCAGCTTAGGGAAAAACACTTTAGGGAACAACACTGTAGGGAACAACATTGCTAAGGAACAACAAGATAATATTTTTAGGAAAAATAGATGAAGATTTTGGTGAAATGATAGACTTAGAAAGATGAAGGCCATGAGATTTCTAGAACTCATAATGTTTTTTGCAATTTTGTTCTAGAAATATGGGTTTGTCAAATTTAGTCATCTTTGGATAAATTCAGAATTATGGATGACTAACAACTTAGATTGTCACTGACTCATAATGTCCCACCGTGATCACCATTATGTTAGGTCCCCATAATTTGTCAGATTGGAAAGGAAAATGTACAAGGGTAACATCAAACCAACTTTGGAGTCCTAGGACCTAGACTTCCTAGACTGAGAGATGGATCTCTCTATGCTTATGTAAAGGATGTAACTTGATAGCATTTAGGGTTTTGATTTTAGGCTAGTTATTAAGTTTAGGGTTTGTTTTTATGTTTTGATTGGTTGGGTAGGTAGTCAAGTAAAACAGATATAGTGGGAGAGGTTTATACCATTGGGCTATGGAGTCTGCAATAGGTATAGAAAGATACAAAAATAGGTCAAGGATGCTTTGGAGGGCAAGTTAACAGGACCAAATGGATCTTCAAGGCTTAGGTGAATGGAATGAACAATAACTCGTGAACAAATTAGTTGTAAAGGGCAATTAAGAATCCTTTGTCAAATACTACAAAAAGAAGGGCCTTTAGAATACTATGCATGAAGACAAAACCAAAGGAAACACATACCATACTTCTTTGACTAAACCCTATCAAGAAAACATCAAGAAAATGATCCAGTAAACCCTAGAGAGAAGGGAACTCCTAACCTCTCCAGCTAATCTACCTTCAGAAAAAAAAAAAAAAAAACATGGAAGATGACATGTAGCATAGATCAAAGAAGAGGGAAATCCTAACTTCATTAATCAAACTATAGATAAAATTCAAGGAAACTACTTAATATGGGCAAAGGGCATGGAAAATCATAAACCTCTTTAGCTAAACCTAATCAGCAATACTTTGAAGTAAAGACCTCAAAAAAAATGTTTAAAGTGATGGAAAAGGGCAGGGCTAACCATAAAACCTCTTTGAGACTAACTCCATTGAATCATTCATGAGATAAAAAAGCAGAGTGGTTTTAGAGAGCAGCTAAGAATTCTCTAAACTGACCTAGTAGAGGAAAACATGAAAGCAAGAGAAGCATACATACTTAATGAACTTTTGACAGCATACCTTAAGCTAAAACTTATGTTCAAATGCAAGAGAAGGATGAAACAACATGTAAAACATAAGAAAATGATAATAAAACAATAAATACATCATCATTTTCCATGTTCATGAATCCTGCAAAGTGCTTGGCTCCATTATCATTAAATCCAAAAGGATTACAAGGCTCCAAGGCCAAAAACCCTTTACAACTCAGAGCTTATGCTTAGTTCAACAAGTGACAAACCAACCAACAGCCAACGAACAAGAATAATGAAGCCCTCATGCAGTATTTAACTTGAAAATGAGGAATTGAGAAAACCATAGAGGTTTCTAGAAGCCATTGATTGCTCATAAATATCAATTTTTTCCTTTGTGACCATGCAAGGCCCAAGGCACAAAATATCTAATGAAATAAATGCAAAATATCTTCCCAACCAACTTTGGCAAAGAAAACTGACTTTGAGGTCCTCAAAAACTTCCAAAAATATAACATTGTGTTTTTTTGACTTTTTTTTTTCAAGGGCGCAACACTAAGATTCAAGGATGCATTGCCAAGCCAAGGGCGCAGCTCCTGCACGGGAAAGTTGGGTCACCTTGGAGCTAAATTTTCAGGGCCTTCCCTATGTTGGAATGAGCTCCATGATAGCTCGTTGGAAATCTTGTCGAGTCTACTTTGCAAAAATAATTTTGGTTTTCCATTTGGTGTCCATTTTCCTACCCAACAAGTCAATCTCCCCAGACTACTAAGGGCACAGTGCAAGCCCTGAAAACATGGCAGAAAGGTCAACGTTTGCATGTGTTTGGGCCCTTTGGAGTACCAAATCAACTCCAAATGACCTGAAATTTTGTGAGCATGCTCTACTTGACCTGAAAATTTGAAAAATGTAAACCATTTCACCTGATGATGCCCTGAGAAAAAGCGCAGCGCCAAGGGCATTGCGCCCTTGGCCCTTAAAACAGTCAAACATTTATAAGTGCAGAAATGTGCCCAAAATTTGAAATTGTTTTACCCATGGTGTTTGGGATGCCTGTAGGGATTAATCAACCAGGTTTTCAAGGTTTCCTTTCTCTTTTAGCTTCCTTGGTGGCTTTCCCTCATTGGCACTTTGACCTACTGTCATCATCATTTTTGCTGCTTTCTTCATGGCTCTTTGACCTATTTCCATCATCTGCAATGATATTTTCTGCCTCATTACTGCCAAGAGTATCACTGTCCTCTACCTCATCATCATCATCATTATCCTTTCCCTTTTCACCACTTCTTTCTTCATCCTTAGTTTCTGCATATTTTGTATTTGAGCCCTTTCTTTCTTTGACTTGACATATGCCCCACTGACTGATTCCTTACTGCTATATTCATCACTGCTCCTTTCTTCACTTGTTTGATTCATCATTGATTGATTTATCATTTCCCTCTCCCTCACTGTCATTTTTAAAAGTCTGCCTTGAGAAAACCTTAGGACTGATATGAAACTGATTTGGAAGAGGGCAATGGAATGGTGATGAAAAGGGCAGCTATAAGTGGATGAGATGAAGGAATGAAGGTATATGTATATTAGGCTGAGTTAGAGGCAAAACCCTAATTAAAACCCTTTGTTGCTTGTTTAAAACTCTGTTTCATTCCTCTCTATTTCATTTACCTCTGACCTTTTGTTTCCTTCTTCACTGCTTTCTTCATAGCTTCATTCATCATTGCTTTTTACTTCACTTGTATTTGCTTTATTAACATTTTCCTTACTGCCCTCAATGCTCTTTTCTGCATTGTTGTTTTCTTCATTAACATCAGCCCCCTTAGTGCCTTCTTCTTCACTACCACTGTCTCTAACATTGTAAAACCTTCCTTGATAGACCTTAGGACTTCCAATGGAAAAATATCAAGGGACAATTGAATGACAACCATTGCAAGTGAGTGGAAAGGGAGTGTATGAATGAGGGTCATGGAAGTATAGACAAGCTTAGATGTAAGACCACACTCAACAGAGAAACCCCCTTTTTATCGTTGATTTCCTCTATAGGTAAATGAAGTAAATGGAAAATAGTGGTTTCTAGCTTTGTAGCCTAGTGTTTCCTCTTAGGGCTCCACCTTTTCCAATCAAATGATGACAAAATTTATTAAAACAGGGCTAATGACCTCTACTTACTCCTCAAAATGTTTGTAGGACCCCCAGCAAGAGTTTGGAAACTTTTGAGGTGTTTTGAGTTTGTTCGAGATCTTGGAAGCCTTTCTGGCAAAATGCGTAGTGCCTGAACGAGATGTCGGGTCAAACAAGTCAGGCAATGCCTTGTGCCAGGTGCGCAGCGCCAAGGGCACAACACCAACTTCTGAGCGTGCAACGCCAATTTGCAGAGGGAATTTAGAGGCCTTCCTGGTGTCCAAATTGGGCCTATTATAGCTCATTGGAAATCTTATCCTGTATAATTTCCAAATATACCTTTTTTTTCTGATTGGAGTTGATTTGACCTGTCAAAAGTTGATTCTCCCAAGACTAGTAAAAAATTGTTAAATGATGGCGCAGAAATGCAAAGTGCTGGTACGGGCAACTTTTGAATCCCTTCCCCTACTCCAAATTTAGATCACGATTGCTAATTGGAAAGCTCTTCCAGTTTTTTTGTCTTTTGACCCATCAAGCAAGTCATTTGGACTCTTCAGCTTTGAGAGAACTTGATCTTTCCAAGGTCACTCCAGAAGTGCAGTAATTGTCCCCTGGCACCTGCATTTTTAAGATTTCTCCCAAACCATGGTACTTGTGTAAAATTTGAAGGAGGTTTTTCTTCCTGGACCTATGATGGACAAAACCTCACTCACTTTTGTCAAGTTCATCCCTTTTTGGTCAGAAATATAGTTTGAAGCAAAATTGTCCCTAGATGTGGCAAATGATTTGTCCTTTGGAATGAATTCTTGGAAAATGATGGATGAATGATAAAATTTCTCTTGAAGTATGACACATTCACCTTGACAACTCTGGGAGGACTGTACCCAGTAGCAGCCTCTTCAAAAACCTTGTGTAATTCTCATCATGAAACTTAGCTTAACATTTGTAACCCTTTTGTTACAGTTTGCAGTGGTTATGAAAGTTGTCTTTTCTTCTGATCTTGGAGCCTTTGACATGCTTACTTTGACACAAAAACAGCCTTAAAAACCTCCTCTTCTCTCAAATTGAAACTCAAATCATTTTTTACTCATTTAGTCATGTCATTTTTACATTGTTTGTATGTAGGGTTGCAAGATGTCTTCATTGAGGAGCAGACTTCCTACCTCACCAATTTTTTGTTGATTAGACTTTTCAACACTTCTGCAAAAGTTTCAAGCTAGCCCATTACCTTATGTGTATACTTTGAAGCTGAATGGTAGTTATCTTTGGAGATGATGACCTTGGACCACATGAAACCATAATTGACCTAATGGGAGGTTCTTTGACCTATTCTTTGACTAAAAATGGGTTTGGAGGCTTCAAGTGTAAAAAAAAAGTACTAGTTAAAGTGCTGCCTTTAAAATCTAAGATCTAATGTACCTGATTTATCAAAAGAGCCTACAGAGGTAGTTTTGAAACCATCAATGCTTGATGAACCTAGGGAACATGGGAATAATTTGGCTTGTAGGAAACACTAGATGGAAAATGGAGTTATGGACAAGGTAAAAATAGATTGATGAGGTCATAGGCAAGAAAAAAGGATAGAGATGAGTGGCACAAGCCCATAAGGAGTCCTTTAGGAGTGGTAGGGTGACCACGAAATGGAAAAATGATAAGATAGTGAAAAAGATTTTCTAGGGATAATGAAGGTAGTGAGATTTCTAAAACTCACAATGTTCTAAGAATGTTGTTTTTAGAAATCTAGACCCAATATTTAGTCATCTACATATAGTAAAAATTATTGATGACTAATAGTGGCTCCACTTGGGGAGGGAAGCTCCTTTTCAAGTGGTGTCAAGGACCTCAGAGTTCAAATCTCTGAGTTTTGAAGACCAGTGCCTTACTTGCACATTGCAGATCCTTCTTCCTTCATTTGTTGATGTTCTCTTGAAGTTATGATCTCATAAAATCTAAAAAACATTATTTTCTTCAACCTCATTTATTCTACCTAACCAACATACTTTGCCTAACATTTTTTCTTCTTTTGGGCACACTTGGATTGGAAAACCCTTGACATTATTTTCTTTTGAAAGCATACAAAACTACCTACTTGTACCCTTATCACTTCCAAGAGTTCAGATTAGGCTAATGAACTCTCTTATTATCTACCTAGTATACTCATTCGTCAAGATTAAGCTATTTGACAAACTTTATTCTCTAACCTAATGAAATGAAATTGAAAACATGACCAAACCAGGATTAAGCAATCAGATTTTCCATGGGCTGTGGCATTTGGACAAGCTGCACGGAGACTTTATTTTTGTACAAGTGAAAACTAGAAACTTGAGGGTTGTGATTCAGAATTGGTTATGCATCCCTCTCATTTCTCTTTGATTCAGATTTAGCTTTGGGAATCAGCATATATTTTTCCTAATCTAATCTACTGAAAATCCAAGTTTACATGATTTGGAAAATCTTCTTTCACTAACCTATTAGCAGAAATTTAAAACATGTTTAGTCATGATTAGGCTAGATGACTAAACAAGACTTTTCCCTTGAAGGTAGTGGAATTTAGGCTTGCACACTTTCAACAAAACTCTCTTTTGGGTATGGGGTTGTACCTCTTCTTTAAAACTACCCTCTTTTCTTATTTTCTCTGTTTTTGTGTTTTTCCTTTTTTCTATAAACAATCTGAAACTAAAGCTAGAAAAATGCTCATAGTGTTGAGCTTATTTGCACCTATCTATCCTAATCTAAATTCACATATGATGTACATTCATTTGGTGAACATTCTTTTCCAGTATAACCAATCAAGTAGATGATTCCATGGGTGATTTTCATTCAGCTCTTTGAGTGTGTTGACAAAATAGAAAATCCACTCACACCTCGCTTGTGTTTGAACAGTAGTGCCTAAAAATTTCTTTAAACCTTGTAACAAATTGTTTCTAGTATAACACATTCCTCCTTTAGATGTCTCTAAGAAAGCAGCAAAAGCATCTTGGAATAATACATGATTCTGAGGATTTGAGTAACAGACTTCATCCGGGACTACTCCTTCCTCCACTTGGCTATGCTTTAGAACATTTTAAACAAGAAACTCCAATTCTTCTTCAATATCATCTATGCTAGCAACCTCATCATATATTGCAATATTATCCTCCAACAAACCTGTTGTATTCTAATTGAGTGGGCTGAAATTTGTACGAAGGTCATTCTGTTGATGGGCAGGAGTATTCTTTGGCAGTAAATCCTCTTGAGAAGGTAGTAGAACAATTCTCCTTTGATTATCAATTTCCAAGCCTTCATCCACAATTAGAAATTCAATGGGACTTGGTGGCTGCAGATCAAGAGCTAAGGAAGACTCTATGTCATCAATTATTTCCTCAACCATTTTAGGAAATGGCTTCGCATTAACAAATTTCTCAAGAATTTCATCATCTTCCTCAACCTCAACATAAAAACTGAAAGACTGTTGATTTCCAATCACATGAAATTAATTTCTGATTGAATGAAATGAAGTATAACAAAGAGTCATAGATTCTTCACTTACTTCCAAGTTTTCTAGATTATCCTCATTAGTGTCATAGCTAGCATGTATTGGCTAATTACCTTTTTGAAGTTGATGAAACTAACCTTCCTCCCACAAACCAAATGTTGATTTCTCTGCAAGATTAGCTTTTGTTTGGAGAACATCATCATCATACTGATCAAACTTTTGAAAATCATCAAAATAAGTAATGTCACCAATCAAACATATTGGATTATTAGATTGTTTCTCTTTGATTTGATCTACAAGTCCATTTTATGCTCTGTGGTAGCTAGGACTAACAGGAGAATGAATTGACATTAGGGGAATTTTGAGGTCTAAAATGGGCCTCCTAAGAAAAATTTACAACCAAAATAAACTTTATAAGAACCAATAGGATTCAAGATGATGATTTCAACCATGGGGGATGATTCACCATTTTTGGAGTAAAAAAATAAAAAGATTAAAAATAATAAAATAATAAAACTACTTTTTCAACTCTTATTTTCAAATTATCTCCCTAATATTTTACTCAGATTTTGAGCAAGAGTACTTTTTGGATGCAAAGTTTATTTCCTCATCCAAGGAGTACCTATGTTGCATACTTTTGATGGACCCTGCTACACGAAAAATGAGAATACATGAAAAAACATGTTTTCAATCACGTTTTTCATGTATTTCTCATTTTTCGTGTAGAAGATTCCATCAAAAGTATGCAACATGGGTACTCCTTTGATAAGGAATTAGATTTTGCATCTGGGAAGTATTCCCGCTCAAAAGTTGAGTAAAACCTTAGGGAGATAAGTTCAAAATACGAGTTGAAAAAGTAGTTTTCCCTTTTTTCCCTCTAAAATTTGATGATGTAATCAAATATTATTTTATTATTTCCACTATTATTTTATAATTTCCTTAGGAGGCCCATTTTATACCTCAAAATTCCCCTAATGAATGGTTTGTTCGTATGAAGGTTTAGAGGCTGGTTGCATGCTTAGAACCTGATTTATTTCCTCTTCAGTAAAAAAAAGAGGCACTTTTCTCTTCCTTTGGATAATACTACAACAGTTCTCTTTCTCTTGTAAAGGCTGGTTTTGAGGCTGAATGTCTTCTTGAGCCTCATACACAAGATATTTTGAATCAACACTTATTTCTTTGGAGAGATCTTGTGGACCTTCCTTTACTTCATTGAATTCATCTTCAACCAACTCCCCTTGGCTGTTATGATAGATGATTTGAGAATGAAAATCATAAACTGCTTCTAATAGGCTTTCAAGATGCCAATTTCCCAAGTCTTCATCAATGTTTACAAGGTATTGTATGAGATCTTCATATTTCTCACAACAATTTTCAGCTAATGATAGAGATGGACAATATTCTTTATAGTGTTCATAAAATACCTTATGGAAATCCTTCAATGAAAACAAGGTGTCAGGGTCTAGGCCTTCATACCATTCTTTTGCTTTTCCTTCTAATGTTCCCATGAACATTTTCATGAGACAATCTTCATGCCATTCAAACTTTAACCTCCATACATGTATATGAAATTTGATGAGATGTAACAAGGGGTCATCAACTTTTTCATCTTGAAACATAGGCAGCTTTGAAAACCAATCTATCTAAGGCATTTTTTGTGGGAATCCAGGGATGTGATATCTGTTCATCGGAGCATATCTTCGTCGTATCCTTGGATCCATGTTTGTAAATAAGAAAGGGTCACTACATATTTTCAACGAGTCTAGAGTTCTCTCCTGATGGAGTCTTTAATTCTATTTAGAGTTGTGGAGTTGACAGGTTGATGATTTCAACTTTGTTGTCCACCATCAGCATGATTAATGCATTCCTAGGGGTGTCTTTGAGAACTAGTGGGGTTAGTAGGCCTACTGGAGGCCAGTGGAGTCGCCAGGTGGAGGATTTTTAATGTTTTAGGGATGTAATTATTGTCCACCATCAATAACTGAATACCAATCTAAGGATTTTTGTGGGTTTTCTGAATTCCTAAGGAATACTTAGTTTGTCACTTACTCAGAACGTCCCACCGTGATCGCCATTATGTTAGGTCCCTGTAATTTTTCAGATTGGAAAGAGAAAATGTACAAGGGTAAAATCAAACTAGCTTTGGAGTGCTAGGACCTAGCCTTCCTAGACTCAGAGAGGGCTCTCTCTATGCTTATGTAAAGGATGTAACTTGGTAGCATTTAGGGTTTTTATTTTAGGCTAGTTATTAGGTTTAGGGTTTGCTTGTTTGTTTTGATTGGTTGGGTAAGTAGTCAAGTAAAACAGATATAGTAGGAGATGTTTAGACCATTGGGATATGGAGTCTACAATAGGTCTAGAAAGATACAACAATAGGTCAAGGATGCTTCGGAGGGCAAGTTAACAGAGCCAAATGGATCTTCAAGGCTTAGGTGAATGGAATGAACAATAAATCATGAACAAAATAGGTGCAAAGGGCAGTTAAGAATCCTTTGTCAAATACTGCAACAAGAAGGGCATTTAGAATACTATGCATGAATACAAAACCAAAGACAGAGCATACCATACTTCTTTGACTAAACCCTAGCAAGAAAACATCAAGACAAAAATCCAATAAACCCTAGAGAGCAGGAAACTCCTAACCTCTCCAGCTAATCTACCTTTAGTAAAAGAAAACATGCAAGATGACATATAGCATAGATCAAATAAGAGGGAACTACTAAATTCATTAATAAAACTATATAGAAACTTCAAGGCAACTATTTAATATGAGCAAAAGGGCATGGAAAATCATAAACCTCTTTAGCTAAACCTAATCAGCAATACTTTGAAGTAAAGACCTCAAAAACAATGTTTAAAGTGATGGAAAAGGGTAGGGCTAACCATATAACCTCTTTGACACTGACTCCATTGAATCATTCATGAGATAAAAAAGAAGAGTGGGTTTAGAGAGCAGCTAAGAATTATCTAAACTGACCTAGCAGAGGAAAACATGAAAGCAAGAGAAGCAGACAGCTTAATGAAATTTTGACAGCGTACCTTAAGCTAAAAATTCTGTTCAAATTAAAGAGAAGAATGAAACAATATGTAAAACATAAGAAAATGATAAAAAAAAAAAAAAATACATCACCATTTTCCATGTTCATGAATCCTGCAAAGTGGTTGGCTCCATTATCCTTCAATGCAAAAGGATTACAAGGCTCCATGGCCAAAAACTCTTTACAACTCAGAGCCTATGCTCAGTTCAACAAGTGACAAACCAACCAATAGCCAACCAACAAGAATAATGAAGCCCTCATGCAGTATTTAACTTGAAAATGAGGAAGATAGAAAACCCTAGAGGCTTCTAGATGCCATTGATTTCTCATAAATATCAATTTTGTCCTTTGTAACCATGCAAGGCCCAAGGCACAAAATATCTAATGAAATAAATGCAAAATATCTTCTCAACCAAATTTTGCAAAGAAAAATGACTTTGAGGCCACAAAAAATTCCAAAATATCCCAGTGTGTTTTTCTAAATCTTTGTTTGCAAGGGCATAACCCTAAGATTCAAGGATGCATTGCCAAGCCAAGGGCGCGGCGTCTGCACGGGAAAAATGGGTCACCTTGCAACTAAATTTTGAGGGCCTTCTCAGTGTCGGAATGAGCTTTGTGAGAGCTTGTTGGAAAGAGTATTGAGTATACTTTCCAAAAATGGTTTTGGGTTTCCATTTGGTGTCCATTTTCCTTCCCAAAAATTCAATATCCCAAGACTTCTAAGGGCGCAATGCCAACCCTAAATACATGGTAGAAAGGTCAAAGTTTGCATGTTTTTGGGCCCTTTAGAGGACCAAATCAACTCCAAATGACCTAAAATTTTGTGAGAATGTTGTAATTGACCTAAAAAATCCAAAAATGTACACCATTTCTCATGAGGATGCCCTTAAAATAGTCAAAAATTCATAAGTGCAGAAATGTGCCCAAAATTTGAAATTGTTTTGCCCATGGTGTTTGGGATGTTTGTAGGGATGAATCAACTAGGTTTTCAAGGTTTCCTTTCTCTTTTAGCTTCCTTGGTGGCTTTCCCTCATTGGCACTTTGACCTATTTTCATCATCATTTATGTTGCTTTCTTCATGGCTCTTTGACCTATTGTCATAATCTGCATTGATATTTTTTGCCTCATTACTGCAAAGAGTATCATTATCCTCTGCCTCATCATCATCATCATTACCCTTTCCCTTTTCACCACTTATTTCTTCATCCTTAGTTTCTGCATCTTATGTATTTGATCCCTTTCTTTCTTTGACTTGACATATTCCCCACTAACTGATTCCTTATTGCTATATTCATCACTGCTCCTTTATTCACTTGTTTGATTCATCATTGATTGATTTATCATTTCCCTTTCCCTCATTGTCATTTTGAAAACTCTTCCTTGAGAAAACCTTAGGACTGATATGAAACTGATTTGGAAGAGGGAAATGGAATGGTGATGAAAAGGGTAGCTGTAAGTGGATGAGATGAAGGAATGAAGGTATATGTATATTAGGATGAGTTAGAGGAAAAACCATAATGACAACCCTTTTTTGCTCATTTAAAACTCTATTTCACTGCTCTTTGTTTCATTTACCTCTGACCTTTTGTTTCATTCTCCACTGCTTTCTCCATAGCTTGATTCATCATTATTTTTTGCTTCATTTGTATTTGCTTCATAAAAATTCTCCTTACTACCCTCAATGCTCTTTTCTGCACTGCTTTTTTCTTCATTGACATCGGCCCCCTTAGTGTCTTCTTCTTCACTGCCACTATCTCTAAAATTGTAAAACCTGCCTTGATAGACCTTAGGACTGCCAATGGAAAAATATCAAGGGGAAATGGAATGATAGCCATTGCAAGTGAGCGGAAAGGGAGTGTATGAATGAGGGTCATGGAAGTATAGACAAGCTTAGATGTAAGACCACACTCAACAAAGAAACCTCTTTTTTATCAATGATTTTCTCTATAGGTAGATGAAGTAAATGAAAAACAGTGGTTTCTAGCTTTCTAGCCTAGGGTTTTCTCTTCAGGCTTCACCTTTTCCAATCAAATGATGACAAAATTTCTTAAAAAAAGGCTAACTACATGTACTTACTCGTCAACATGTTTGTAGGACCCCTAGCAAGAGTTTGGAAACTTTTGAGGTGTTTTGAGTTTTTTTGAGTGAATGAGGTGTCGGGTCGGGTAAGTCAAGCAATGCCTTGTGCTAGTCACATAGCATCAACTCCTGAGTGCGCAGCGCCAATTTGTAGAGGGCATGTGGAGGCCTTCCTAGTGTTCAAATTGGGCCCATGATAGCTCGTTGGAAATATTATCTTGTCTACTTTCCACAAATACATTTTTTTTTACTGAGTGGAGTTTATTTGACCTGTCAAAAGTTGATTCTCCCAAGACTATTCAAAACATGACGAATGATGGTGCAGAAATGAAGAGTGCTAGTGCATGAAACTTTTGGAGACCTTCCTCAATTCCCAATTTATCTCGTGATAGCTCATTGGAAATCTCTTCTAGTCTAGTTGTCTTTTGACCCATCAAGAAAGTCATTTGGACACTCCAGCTATGAGAAACCCTGATTTTCCCAAGGTCACTCGAGAAGTGCAGCAATTCTCCCGTGACACCTATATTTTTGAAATTGCTCCTAAACCATGATACCTGTGTAAAATAGGAAGGAGGTTTTTCTTCTTGGACCTATGATGGACAAAAAAATCTCTCATGTTTGTCAAATTCATCTATGTTTGGTCAGAAACATAGTTTGAATGAAAACTAGCCCTAGGTGTCGCAAATGATTTGTCCTTTGGAATGACTTCTTGGAAAATGATGGAGGCATGATAAAATTGCTCTTGAAGTATGACACATTCAACTTGACAACTCCAGGAGGATTGTACACAGTAGCAGGCTCTTCAAAAACCTTGTGTAATTCTCATCATGAAACTTAGCTTAACCTTTGTAACCCTTTGCTTGTAGTTTGTTGTCGTTATGAAAGTTGTTTTTTATTCTAATCTTAGAGCCTTTGACATGCTTACTATGGCACAACAGCAGCCTTAAAAACCTCCTCTGCTCTCATCTTGAAACTCAAATCATATTTTACTCATTTAGTCATGGCAGTTTTACACTATTTGTATGCAGGGCTGCAAGATGTCTTCATTGAGGATCAGACTTCCTACCTCGCCAACTTTATGCTGATTAGACTTCTCAACACTTCTGCAAAAGTGTCAAGATATCCCATTACCTTATGTGCGGACTTTAAAGCTAAATGGTGTTCTTCTTTGGAGATGATGACCTGGGACCACATGAAACCCTAATTGACCTAGTGGGAGGTTCTTTGACTAAAAATGGGTTTGAAGGCTTCAAGTGTAAAAATAGAGTATTGGTCAAAGTGTTGCCTTGAAAATCCAATATCCAATGTACTTGATTTATCTAAAGAGCCTACATAGGTATTTTTGAAACCATCAATGCTTGATGAACTTGGGGAACATGGGGATGATTTGGCTTGTAGGAAAACCTTGATGGAAAATAGTGTTATGGGCAACGTAAAAACAGATTGATGAGGTCATGGGCAGGGAAAAAGGATAGAGATGAGTGGCACAAGCCCATAAGGAGTCCTTTAGGAGTGGTAGGGTGATCATGAAATGGAAAAATGATAAGATAGTGAAAAATATTTTCTAGGTATAATGAAGGCAGTGAGATTTCTAAAACTCACAATGTTCAAAGAATGTTGTTTTTAGAAATCCAGAACCAATATTTAGTCATCTACAAATAGTAAAAATTATTGATGACTAATAGTAGCTCCACTTTGGGAGGGTAACTCCTTTTCAGGAGGTGTCCAGGGCCTCGGAGTTCAAATCTCTAAGTTTTGAAGACCAATGCCTTACTTGCACTTTGCAGATCCTTCTTCCTTCATTTGTTGATGTTCTCTTGAAGCTATGATCTCATAAAATATGAAAAAACATGATTTGCTTCAACCTCATTTATTCTACCTACCCAACATACTTTGACTAATATTTTTTCTTCTTTTGGGCACACTTGGAATGGAAAAACCTTGACATTATTTTCTTTTGAAAGCATACAAAATTACTTACTTGTACCCTTATCACTTCCAAGAGTTCAGATTAGGCTAATGAACTCTCTTACTCTCTACCTAGTCTACTCATTTGTCAAGATTAAGTTGTTTGACAAACTTTATTCTCTAACCTACTGACATGAAATTGAAAACATGACTAAACCACGATTAAGAAATCTGATTTACCATGGGCTGTGGCATATTGACAAGCTACACACAGACTTTATTTTTGTACAAGTGAAAACTAGAAACTTGAGGGCTGTGATTAAGAATTGGTTATGCATCCCTCTCATTTCTCTTTTATTCATATTTATCTTTGGGAATCAGCATATATTTTTCCTAATATAATCTACTCAAAAGCCAAGTTTACATGATTTGGCAAATCTCCTTTCACTAACCTATCAGTGGAAATTTAAAACATGTTTAGTCACGATTAGGCTAGATGACTAAATAAGACTTTTTCCTCAAAGGTATTGGCATTTAGGCTTGCACACTTTCAGCAAAACTCTTTTTTGGGTATGGGGTTGTACCTCTTATTTAAAACTACCCTCTTTTCTTCTTTTCTCTATTTTTGTGTTTTTCCTTTTTTTCTCTAAACAATATTAAACTAAAGCTAGAAAAATGTTCATAGTGCTAAGCTTATTTGCACCTATCTATCCTAATCTAACTTCACATATGATGTACATTCATTTGGTGAACTCTCTTTTCCAATATAACAAATCAAGTAGATGATTCCATGGGTGATTTTCATTCAGCTCTTTGAGTGTGCTGAAAAAATAGAAAATCCACTCACACCTCGCTTGTGTTTGAACAGTAGTGCCTAAAATTTTCTTTAATTTTTACAACAAATTGTTTCTGGTATAACACATTCCTCCTTTAGATGTCTCTAAGAAAGCAACAAAATGATCTTGGAATAATACCTGATTCAGAGGATTTTGAGTAACAGACTTCATTCAGGACTACTCCTTCCTCCACTTGGCTATGCTTGGGATTATTTTGAACAAGAAACTCCACTTCTTCTTCAATATCATCTATGCTAGCAAACCTCGTCATATATTGCAATATTATCCTCCAAAAAACCTGATGTATTGATTGAGTGGGCTAAAATCTATGCGAAGGTTATTCTGTTTATGGGCAGGAGTACTCTTTGGCAGTAAATCCTCTTGAGAAGGCAGTAGAACAATTCTCCTTTGATTATCAATTTTCAAGCCTTCATTTGCAATTTGAAATTTAATAGGACTTGGTGGCTACATATCAGGAGCTAAGGAGGACTCTATGTCATCAAATATTTCCTCAACCATTTCATGAAAAGGCTTCTCATTAGCAACTTGCTCAAGAAGTTCATCATCTCCCTCAACCTCAACATCAAAACTGAAACTCTGTTGATTTCCAATCACATGAAAGTAATTTCTGATTGACTGAAATGAAGTAGAACAAAGAGTCAAATATTTTTCACTTACTTCCAAGTTTTCTAGACTGTCCTCATTAGTGTCATAGCTGGCATGTATTGGCTGATTACCTTTTTGAAGTTGATGAAACTGACCTTCCTCCCACAAACCAAATGTTGATTACTCTACAAGATTAGCTTTTGTTTGGAGAACATCATCATCAGACTAATCAAACTTTTGAAAATCATCAAAATAAGTAATGTCACCAATCAAACATATTTTATTATCAGATTTTTTCTCTTTGAATTGATCTACAAGTCCATTTTTTTCTTTGTGGTAGCTGGGACTAACAGGAGAATGAATTGAAATGGTCTATTCATATGAAGGTTTAGAGGTTGGTTGAATGCTTAGAACCTGATTTATTTCCTCTTCAGTCAAAAGATTAGGCACTTTTATCTTCCTTTGGATAATACTACAGTCGTTCTCTTTCTCTTTTAAAGGTTGGTTTTGAGGCTGAATGTCTTCTTGAGCCTCACACACAAGAGATGTTGAATCAATACTTGTTTTATTGGAGAGATCTTGTGGATATTACTTTACTTCATTGACTTCATCCTCAACCAACTCCTCTTGCCTATTATGATAGATGATTTGAGAATGAAAATCATGAACTACTTCTAATAGGCTTTCAGGATGCCAATTTCCCAAGTCTTGATCAATGTTTACAAGGTATTGTATGAGATCTTCAGATTTCTCAAAGAAATTTTCAGCTAATGACAGAGATGGAAAATATTCTGTATAGTGTTCATAAAATACCTTGTGGAAATCCTTCAATGAAAACAAGGTGCCAGGGTCTAGGCCTTCATACCATTCTCTTGCTTTTCCTTCTAATGTTCCCATGAACATTTTCATGAGGCAGTCTTCATGCCATTCAACCTTTAACCTCCATACATGTATATGAAATTTGATGAGATGTAACAAGGGGTCATCAACTTTTTCATCTTGAAACATAGGCAGGTTTGAAAACAAATCTATCTGAGGAATTTTGTGTGGGAATCCAGGGATGTGATATCTGTTCAACGGAGCATATCTCAGTTGTATCCTTTCATCCATGTTTGTAAATCATAAAGGGTCACTACATCTTTTCAACTAGTCTATAGTTCTCTACCAGTGGATTCTTTAAGTCTATTGAGAGTTGTGGAGTCACCAGGTGGATGATTTCAACTTTTCTTTCCACCATCAGCATGATTAATGCATTCCTGGGGGAGTCTTTGAGAACTAGTGGGGTTAGTAGGCCTACTGGAGGCTAGTGGAATCGCCAGGTGGAGGATTTTTAATTTTTTAAGGATGTAATTGTTGTCCACCATCAACAACTGAATACCAATATAAGGATGTTTGTGGGTGTTCTGAGGTCCTAAGGAATACTTAGATTGTCACTAACTCAGAACTTCCCACCATGATCGCCATTATGTTAGGTCCCCGTAATTTATTAGATTGGAAAGGGAAAATGTACAAGGGTAACATCAAACCAACTTTGGATTCATGGGACCTAGCCTTCCTGGACTTAGAGAGGGCTCTCTCTATGCTTATGTAAAGGATGTAACTTGATAGCATTTAGGGTTTTCATTTTAGGCTAGTTATTAGGTTTAGGGTTTGTTTGTTTGTTTTGATTGGTTGGGTAGGTAGTCAAGTAAAATAGATAGAGTAGGAGAGGTTTAGACCATTGGGCTATGGAGTCTATAATAGGTCTAGAAAGATACAACAATAGATCAAGGATGCTTTAGAGGGAAAGTTAATAGGGCCAAATGGATCTTCAAGGCTTAGGTGAATGGAATGAACAATAAATTGTGAACAAAGTAGGTGCAAAGGGCAGTTAAGAATCCTTTGTCAAATACTACAACAAGAAGGGCCTTTAGAATACTATGCATGAAGACAAAACCAAATATAGGGCATACCATACTTCTTTGACTAAACCCTAGCAAGCAAACATCAAGACAACAATCCAGTAAACCCTAGAGAGAAAGGAACTCCTAACCTCTCTAGCTAATCTACCTTCAAAAAAATAAAACATGCAAGATGACATATAGCATAGATCAAAGAAGAGGGAAATCCTAACTTCATTAATCAAACTTTAGAGAAACTTCAAGGCAACTATTTAAGATGAGAAAAAGGGCATGGAAAATCATAAACCTCCTTAGCTAAACCTAATTAGCAATACTTTGAAGTAAAGACCTCTAAAATAATGTTTAAAGTGATGGCAAAGGGTAGGGATAACCATAAAACCTCTTTGACACTAACGCCATTGAATCATTCATGAGATAAAAAATTAAAGTGGGTTTCGAGAGAAACTAAGAATTCTCTAAACTAACCTAGCAGAGGAAAACATGAAAGCAAGAGAAGCATACAGACTTAATGAACTTTTAACGACATACCTTAAGCTAAAACTTCTGTTCAAATGCAAGAGAAGGATGAAAAAACATGTAAAACATAAGAAAATGATAACAAAACAAGAAAGACATCACCATTTTCCATTTTCATGAATTCTTCAAAGTGCTTGGCTCCATTATCATTCAATCCAAAAGGATTACAAGGCTCTAAGGCCAAAAACTCTTTACAACTTAGAGCTTATGCTCAGTTCAACAAGTGACAAACAAACCAACAGCTAACCAACAAGAATAATGAAGCCCTCATGAAGTATTCAACTTGCAAATGAGGAAGTGATAAAACACTAGAGGCTTCTAGAAGTCATTGATTTCCCATAAATATCAATTTTGTCCATGGTGACCATGTAAGGCCCAAGGCACAAAATATCTAATGAAATAAATGCAAAATATCTTCTCAACTAACTTGGGAAAAGAAAATCAACTTTGAGGCCCTCAAAATATTCCAAAAATATCCTAGTGTGTATTTTTGACTTTTTGTTTCCAATGGCGCAGCACTGAGATTCAAGGATGCATTGCCAAGCCAAGGGCGCAGCGACTGCACGGGAAAACTGGGTCACCTTGCAGCTGAATTTTGAGGGCCTTCAAGGTGTCAAAATGAGCTCCATGATAGCTCGTTGGAAAGCCTATCAAGTCTAATTTCCAAAAGGGCTTTTTGTTTTCCATTTTATTTCCATTTTATTACCCAAAATTCAACCTCCCAAGACTGATAAGGGCGCAGCACCAGCCCTGAAAACATGGCAGAAAGGTCAAACTTTGCATGTTTTTGGGCCCTTTGGAGGACCAAATCAACTCCAAATGACCCAAAATTTTGTGAGAATGTTGTACATGACCTGAAAAATCAAAAAATTTAAACCATTTCTCCCGAGGATTCCTTGAGAAAATGTGCAGCGCCAAGGGCGCTGCGCCCTTGGCCCTTAAAATAGTAAAAAATTCATAAGTGCATAAATGTGCCCAAAATTTGAAATTGTTTTGCCCATGGAGTTTGGGATGCCTGTAGGGATGAATCAACCAGGTTTTCAAGGTTTCCTTTCTCTTTTAGCTTCCTTGGTGTCTTTCCCTCATTGGCACTTTGACCTATTGTCCTCATCATTTCTGCTACTTTCTTGATGGCTCTTTGACCTATTGCCATCATCTGCATTGATATTTTTTGCCTCATTACTGCCAAGAGTATCATTGTCCTCTACCTCATCATCATCATCATTATCCTTTACCTTTTCACCACTACTTTCTTCATGCTTAGTTTATGCATATTTTTTATTTGAGCCCTTTCTTTCTTTGACTTGACATATGCCCCATTGAATGATTCCTTACTGCTATATTCATCACTACTCCTTTCTTCACTTGTTTGATTCATCATTGATTGATTTCTCATTTCCCTCTCCCTCATTGTCATTTTGAAAAATCTTCCTTGAGAAAAACTTAGGACTGATAAGAAACTGATTTGGAAGAGGGCAATGGAATGGCGATGAAAAGGGTAGTTGTAAGTGGATGAGATGAAGGAATGAAGGTATATGTATATTAGGTTGAGTTAGAGATAAAACCCTAATGAAAACCCTTTGTTGCTTGTTTAAAACTCTGTTTCATTTACCTCTGACCTTTTGTCTCCTTCTTTATTGCTTTCTTCATAGCTTCATTCATCATTGTTTTTTGCTTCACTTGTATTTGTTTTATTAACATTTTCCTTACTGCCCTCAATGCTCTTTTCTGCACTTCTTTTTGCTTCATTGACATCAGCCCCCTTAGTGCCTTCTTCTTCACTGCCACTATCTTTAAAATTGTAAAACCTGCCTTGATAGACCTTAGGACTGCCAATGGAAAAATATCGAGGGACAATGGAATGACAGCCATTGCAAGTGAGTGGAAAGGGAGTGTATGAATGAGGGTCATGGAAGTATAGACAAGCTTAGAAGTAAGACCACACTCAATAGACAAACCCCATTTTTATCACTGATTTCATCTAGGTAGATGAAGTAAATGGTAAACAGTGGTTTCTAGATTTGTAGCCTAGGGTTTCCTCTTAGGGCTCCACCTTTTCCAATCAAATGATGACAAAATTTCTTAAAACAAGGCTAATGACCTATACTTACTCCTCAACATGTTTGTAGGACCCCCAGAAGAAGTTTGGAAACTTTTGAGGTGTTTTGAGTTTTTTTGAGAGCTTGGAAGCCTTTCTAGCCAATGCATAGTGCCTAAACGAGGTGTCGGGTCGGGCAAGTTGGGCAATGCCTTGTACCAGGCACGCAACGCCAAGGGCGTAGTGCCAACTCCTGACCACACAGCGCCAATGTGAAGAGGGTATTTGGAGGCCTTTCCTATGTCAAAATTAGGCCCATGATAGCTCGTTGGAAATATTATCCTGTCTACTTTCCAAATATACCTTTTTTTTTCTAATTGGATTTTATTTTTCTTGTAAAAATTTGATTCTACCAAGACTGGTCAAAAAGTGTTGAATGATGGTGCAAAAATGCAGAGTGATGGCGCAGGAAAATTTTGGAGGCCTTTCCCAATTCCAAATTTAGTTCACGATAGCTCATTTGAAATATCTTCTAGTTTAGTTTTCTTTTGACCCATAAAGAAAGTCATTTTGACACTCCAGCTATGCGAAAACATTATTTTCCCAAGGTCTCTCCAAAAGTGCAACAATTCTCCCGTGACACCTGTAATTTTTAAAATGCTCCCAAACCATGATACATGCGTAAAATATGAAGGAGGATTTTCTTCTTGGACCTATGATGGACAAAAACCTCTCTCATGCTTGTCAAATTCATTTTTTTTGGTCAGAAACATAGTTTGAAGAAAAACTGGCCCTAGGTGTGGCAAATAATTTTTCGTTTGGAATGAATTCTTGGAAAATGATGGCGGCATGATAAAAATTCTCTTGAAGTATGACACATTCACCTTAAAAAATCTGGGAGGACTGCACACAGTAGCAGCCTCTTCAAAAACCTTGTGTAATTATCATCATGAAACTTAGCTTAACCTTTGTAACCCTTTGCGTGCAGTTTTATGTGGTTATGAAAGTTGTCTTTTCTTTTGATCTTAGAGCCTTTGACATGCTTACTTTGACACGGAAGCAACCTTAAAAACCTCCTCTGCTCTCATCTTGAAACTCAAATCATATTTTACTCATTTAGTCATGGTAGTTTTACACTGTTTTTATGCAAGGCTGCAAGATGTCTTCATTGAGGAGCAGACTTCCTACCTCACCAACTTTATGCTGATTAGACTTTTCAACACTTCTTCAAAAGTGTTAAGCTAGCCCATTACCTTATGTGCAGACTTTGAAGCTGAATGGTAGTCTTCTTTGGAGATGATGACCTTGTACCACATGAAACCCTAATTGACCTAGTGGGAGGTTCTTTGACCTATTCTTTGACTAAAAATGGGTTTGGAGGCTTCAAGTGTAAAAACGGAGTATTGGTCAAAGTGCTGTCTTGAAAATCCAAGATCCAATGTACTTGATTTATCTAAAGAGCCTACAGAGGTAGTTTTGAAACCATCAATGCTTGATGAACTTGGGGAACATGGGAATGATTTGGCTTGTAGGAAACCCTAGATGGAAAATGGAGTTATGGGCAAGGTAAAAACATATTGATGAGGTCATAGGCAGGGAAAACGGATAGATATGAGTGGCACAAGCCCATAAGGAGTCCTTTAGGATTGGTAGGGTGGTCATGAAATGGAAAAATTATAATATAGTGAAAAATATTTTTTAGGGATAATGAAGGCAGTGAGATTTCTAAAACTCACAATGTTCAAAAAATGTTGTTTTTAGAAATATAGAACCAATATTTAGTCATCTACAGATAGTAAAAATTACTGATGACTAACACTTACGAGGATGGTTGTTTGAAACCGCCTCTATTTTTATGTAATAATCTAATTTTAAACATATTGAAGTTAGTATTTAAACCGTCCTCATTCATTTAGAGAATGGTCCAAAAATTTGTCAAAAAAATTGGAAAGAATTCACTTTTGTAAGTTTGTAAATGCTTTGATGGATTAATGGAACGAAATATGTTATCTTTTGACATTTGAAGCTGTTTAACTAATGTTGCACTATTTTACTCTTTAAATTGCTTGAAAGTGAAGAGGAGCATAAAACTATTGTCAGTTTGTATGAGTAGGACTTTGTATATATGGTACTTCTACACGTTATATTAAGTTTTTCTTTTTATATTGGTAGTTATATTTTATCTACATTATATATTTGAAATGTTATCGTAAATGAATGTTAAATGCACTTTTGTACTGATATTTTTTTATGAACTCTTATCTTATATATAATCACACATATAAATGTGTTATACATTTCACAATTCTTTTAATCAAACTACTTTGTTAAAAGAATTATCTTTACATAATTTTCATCTCTTTCAAATTTTAAATAATCTTCATTACTAATAGTTGGAAGATATCTTTTTAGATTTCATAAAGGAAGGAACACCCTGGGTATATAGTAGAAAAGAGAGTTTAGATAAATTAATTTGATAGATTAAAATCATTTCCCATTTGCATGTTATAGAAGCAAAAAACACCCCAAAATCATCCTTATTTGGAAACTAGTCCCTTTATCCCCAGTCGAAGCCACCATAAAAAATGGAAAATGACTTGCTCTAAGGTCCAGACTAGGTGGTTTTCCCCTATGTTGTTGCAATGGAATTCTGAGGCCTCAACATTTTGGCGCTAGAAGGAGGGCCAATTATGAATGGCAAGAATATCTTATCAATCTAAAAGTCAATCTGAGAGTCTGTCTCCCTCTAGATCCCCTTCAAATTATAGAACATTATATAGATATAAATCTTTAATATCTAAAGTTGAACATCCCTCTCCTAAGTCTCCTAGTGAAACTGAACCTATACTATCTTCAGGTTTTCATCAAAATTCTCCAGAAGTTCATTCTTTGATAGAAAAGTTAGAAAGAGTATCCATTTCTGCTGAAAATCCTGAAACTTCTCAATCATATAAGGTTAGTGTTTCATCCTCTTTACAACCTAGAATAATATTAACTCGATTAGAAACTCAAAAGACAGGAATTCCTCCTTTTGAATTTCCCATTAATACTTCTCAAAGGAAGACAAAGAAGAATAAATCAGAGTCAATCGCCAGCGAGGTCTCATCTAATAATCCACCCCATTCACCTCCATTACCTCCACTCACTTCCACAACCTCCATTCCAACAATCAATGTTACTTTAACTAGTTCTAGTACTCAAACTACTATACCTTTAACTAGTTCTAGTACTCAGGCTACCTCTTCTTCAACTCAAACTCAATCCATCACCTCCACCCAAGGTCCTATGGCAGGCCAAGTACCTCCACCAAATGTAAAACCATGGAACAATCCAGGTGTTGTAAAAATTCATGCTCCTCTTCATCCACTCCCAAAATACCCTGAAAGATGGTTACCTAAATTTAATTTTGATGATGGTCTTCTAGTTGAAGAACACATTCATAATTACATGTTAGCCATTAATTTAAAGGAGGTATTTGAAGAATATTGTGTTGTAAGACTATTTCCATATACTCTCACAGGAGCTACAAGATCCTGGTATTTTTCATTACCTGCCCGCTCTATAACTAACTGGAATATGTTCAAAGAACATTTTTTAGCTAAGTCCAGAGATGACAGAACCACTGCATCTCTCATCAATGATTTATCAAATCTAAAGACTAAAACAGGGGAGAAAATAAAATATCTCAATTCAAGATTTAATAAGTTACTAAATATAATTCATGCTACATCAGTTCCTGGTGCAGAAGTTCAAATTGACCGGTATATTTGATCTCTCCCATATAATATAGTCATTTTTGTTGATAGAAAAAAATTGCCTACATTGGCAGAAAATATGAAGGAATCTTTATCTGTAGAGAAACGCATAATCGCTCTTCAAAATAAGAATTCTCGAGAAGATAGGAAATCAAAGAAAGTATCCTTCAAAGATGATTCAAAGAAAACCATCCAAAGACCCTTTTGATGTAGAAGGTATTAAAATTTTTTTAAAGACTATGACAAATGAAATGGCAGATATCAAGAAACAAGTTGCCGAAAATTCTAGGTCAAAGAAGACTTTCAGACCCTTCAAGAAAAATCAGTCTTCTCATTCTCAGCCACCCAACATCATATCTAATGTTGAGTCTAATCAAGATACAAATGAAGATAACAGAAAAATAAGAAACTGAAGTAGAAGAAGAAGTTGAACTAAATGGAATGTGGGATTTTATCCTACCAAATGATGAACAACAAGAAGATTTAATTGTAAGTACAAGGATAAATAATACCATTGAAGCAAAGCAGACAAATCAGAAACAGAATAACTCAACGCCTGCTAAAGATAAAACAGTAAGTAAAAATTATACATCTAAGGCTACAAAAACTAACCCTGCTACTTCAGATATTCCACCTATATCAAAGACAATGGTGGTCTCTGACACCATTGAATATAATGTAGTTGAGGATATGAAAAATACTAGGGCCAAAATTTCAATTCATGAACTTACTAAGCTAAAATGGCAGCAGAAGATCTTTCTCAAAGATTTGAATGCAGTTCCTACTTCATCCTTACCTACTCCAGTAGCAGTTCAAGCTACTAATCATATGGGTAAAACTTGTTTTTAACCTATGATATCTATAATAAGAACATCCATAATTGTTTAATAGAATCAGGGGATTCCTCTAATATTATGCCAAATTAAGTATGTGCTAAGTTGAACATAACTCCTCAGATTTATCATGTTCATATATGTAGAAAATTTGAATAAATGATATATTATTCACTGATATTCTCTTGATCACACACTATTTTAGCTTCATGCACAATACAGAATCTCTTCTACCATTGATAATTACATGCGGAAATAAAATCAATTGCATGCGCACATTAAAACCATAAAAAATTCACACATATGAACACAGTATTTCATGGGAAAGCTTAAAGTTGAAAACCCCAACTATCTGTATATTATATGTCATGAATATCATGTAACAATCATTGTACAAAGCTCCTCACAAGCTCTCAACACAACCTCCAATTTCTACACACTAATCAAGTTAGATCTAGCAAAACACATGCTCCAATCTCTGCCACCTGATAGCCAGCCTCTATTGCGTAATCAATGTTGTAGGATGGCTCATTAAATAACTTGAACCACCTGGCTTGTACTGCACAATCCTCATGGGCTCCTCCAATCACTGGTTGTTGCAAATATGCAACAGTATAGTCACAACTGATAGTTAACCTACTCTTGCACCTATCTCTGCACATTTTTTCCACTGAAACTGTCCATGCACTGAAGTTAACTGATGTATTCTTCAGTTGATTAATGAGTTTATAAATAGTGAATTAATTAATAATTAATTCACACCACTCTTCACTAGTGTATTAATCAGTTAGACTAAATACAACTAGTTCAACTATGTTTATATTAGTTAAACTGAACACAACTCCATTAACTCCTCAATCAACTCCACCAAACTCTGTCACATGAGTTCTAAATGAAGTATCCATGCAATAGCTCCACTTAACCCTTAGGAATAGCATAATTCCTTCTGTCATCTCTTGTGCACTTAACTGAAGTGCTCCAAGAGAATAAGATAATGTTTATAGTCCAAATATTATTAAGAGCTAATAATATTCGACATATCTATTTTTAGACTGGCAATCTTAAAATAGATTCCGCCCAATATGTCTAAAAATAGAAGTCCATATTTTTTTTCGACTTGACCAACCATCCACAAATAACATCCTGCAACTCATAGAACATGATCCATATGTCTAAAAATAGACTTTGCGCCAAAAATAGCCTGCGGGCCCACTTAGTGAAGGCGACTCTTTTCACTAAGCTCATCATCTTGTTGCAATCTCAACAATATATTACAACTTGATAGAAATAAAGTAAAGGTTGTAGGAGAAATAAATTATGTCCCTATTGTATTTTCATCAAACCCTAAAGTTTCCTAGATAATTGATATATTGGTGACGGATATTCCTGAGTTCTACAGTTTAGTGTTAAGTAGAGACTGGTTTGAGAATATTCATGCATATTTCGCAATAGACTGGTCACATATGTGGTTACCTCATAATGGAAAGCCAAACCAAATCTGGGTAGATCGAGAGAAATCCATGAAGCATACAGTCACTGATCTTGAAGGGATAAATGAGCTAGTAGCATTCAATAATAATATTATTGGAAATTAATTGGTAGAATCATTTCTTGGAAATTTTAATGCTCAACCATCATCGTTTTTCGATAATGTAGTTATCTCTGAAATTGAGAATTTTTCCCAGGCAGACACTTCTAAGTGTAAAAATTTTGTAGATAAACCAATAGTTAATTATTTATTTTGGTTTCTTTATTTTGATGGCTCTAAATCAAAACATGGTGCAGGAGCTGGCTATATTTTAATAATCCCATAAGAAAAAAAAACTATGTTAGCTTGCAAACCTGAATGTAATTGCACAAAAAACATAGCAGAATATGAAGCATTAATCCAAGGTTTATACAAAGTAATTGATCTCGACATCAAATATCTGAAAGTACTAGGAGATTCGGAAATCATTGTCAAACAAGCAAGAAATACTATCCATTTTCATTATGTACATATTAAGCATTACCAAAAATTAGTCCAAGAATTGACCTCTCATTTTTTAGCTTTCAATATTTCTTCTGTACCCAGAATACAAAATGCTAGCACAGATTTATTGGCTAATGTAGCATCGAAATTAATTCCATCTCATGAATTTAGTCCTGATATATTTTTTATTGAATTTATTTTTAGACCATATGTTCCTAATAATTTCAATTGGAGAGTATTTAATAATGATTCTGATATCATAGATTTCCTTACATCTAAAGGATCTCATGATAATCAAATTCTAGATGAAAATGAACATGATACTCGGATAAAGGAAGAATAGGATGAAAATCCAATTCCTAATTCAGTTGTCAAATTAGAAGACCTTTATGATCTAAAAGATAGGTTTAAGAGAGTTACTAATTCTAAAACTCAAAGTTAAACCTTAAGATTTGAGTTAGTAAATCTCAGAACTAATGATAAACCACAAAATGTCAATTTAGGTCTGGATCTATCTTTCGATGAAATATTATCATTTTTCAAGTTATTAAGGACTTACAAAAGTGTTTTTTCTTGGGATTACACTCATCTTAAAACATGTGACACTTATGTTATTCAACACACTATTCCTATGATTTCAGATGAGAAACCAATATAGCAAAAGTTGAGGAAATCTCACCTGAATCTTGAAAATCAAATCAAAACAGAGTTGAATAAACCCCTCAAAGTTAAGATCATCTTTCCAGTTAGACATTCTAAATGGTTTTCAAATTTGGTTCCTGTCAGGAAGAAAAATGGTGACATTAGGATTTGTATCGATTTTAGAAATTTCAATAAATCATGTCAAAAAGACAATTTTCCATTACCAATCATGGAACAAGTACTACAAACAGTAGCTAGTTCTGAACTTATGTCTTTTCTAGATGGATTTTCAAGATATAATCAAATACAGGTACATCCATATGACAAATTAAATACCACATTCAGGACCAATTGGAGAACTTATGCCTATCAAAAGATTCCATTTGGGTTAATCAATGTAGGTGCCACTTTTCAAAGAGCCATTAACACAGCTTTTAGAGGATGCATTAACAACTCAATGGTTATTTATCTATGACATTATAATCTTTTCTAGATAAGAAACCAATCATGTGAATGACCTAAAGCAAGTCTTTGAGCGATGTAAAAAGTATGGAACTTCATTAAACCCAAAGAAGTCATATTTTTCTCTAGATGAATGAAAAATTTTAGGACTCATTGTGTCTGAGAGAGGTATCTATATTGATCCTAAAAGAATCGAAGAGATTAAAATAATTCTTTTCCCTCATAATAAGAAAAATATGGAGTTGTTTCTTGGAAATATAAATTTTGTAAAAATATTTTTCCCTAACTTTTCGCAAATGGTTTTACCTTTACAACCCATGATTATGAAAAATTCAATCTTTAAGTGGGGACATAATGAAAGAGAATCATTTATTTTAATCAAACAATCCATTATTAATGCTCCATTTATGACTACTCCAAATTTTCTTAATCCTTTTACTTTATATACATTCTCATCAAATCCATCTTATGTTGTTGTTCTGAGACGGCTTAATGACCAACAAATTGAAGCACCAATATCATTTTTTAGTTCCATTTTGTAAGGCACGGAACTAAACTATTCATCTGTTGAGAAACAAGAATTTTTTTCTTTAAATATATGATGAATTTTAGGCCTTTTCTCCTCAAAACTCACACCCAAATAATAGTTCCATTCTCTGCAGTGAGACAACTATTGAGGCAAAGAGAATTAGGAGAGAAAAGGGTTAACTGGGCTACTGCTTTACAAGAATATGATGTAGAAATTAGACCTTCTAAAATTGTTAGAGGTCAAGGTTTTTATAGAATGCTAACAAGAGCATCCCATTTATCATTAGAAGCAGATTCATATAATAATGTGCAAATATCAAAGGTAAGCCTCAACGATGCACAGTCTCAATACGCTAATCTTAAGTTTTATTTGAAAAGTGGATATGCCCCAACTTAGCTCAGTTATAAAAAAAAAAGTGTTTTGAGATTTAAAGCCAAGCAATATGAAATGATAAATGATGTATTGTTTAGAAGAAAATTTGATTCTATGTTATTAATATGCTTAGAGAAAATTGAAGCAGAGAAATTTTTGCAAGAACTCCATGATGGACCAGCTAGAGGACATTTTGGAGGAAATAAAACAGCACATAAAATCCTGCATGTGGGTTAATATTGGCCAACACTTTTCAAATATGCTCATGAATATGAAAGGAAACTCAAATTTTGTCAAATGGCATCTAGAACACAAAGGAAACCAGCTTTCCCATTACAACCAGTTAATATCAAACAACCATTTGAACAATGGGGATTAGATATAGTCGGTGAGATCATTCTTAATTCTTCCAAACGGCATAAATATATTCTCACAGCTATAGATTATTTTACTAAATGGGTGGAGGAAATTCCACTAAAGGTATCCAACTCTGAGAATATTATTGCGTTCATTGATCAATTTATCATAACTAGGCTTGGTTTACCCACTGCTTTAATGTTCGGTGATGCATCTTATTTCTCAGGAGCTGCTATAATAGAATTTGAAATGAAAAGAGGTTTTAAACTTAAGCATTCTGCTAATTATTATCTGAGAGGAAATGGTTTAGCATAATCCACAAAAAAAAGTCTTATTAGAATCATCAAATGAACTGTTGACCAAAACCAACAAAAATGGTACAATTCATTGACATTTTCTCTTTGGGCAGATTGAATAACTCTGAAGGCTTCCATTGGAACTTCTCCATTCAATCTTGTTTATGGGAAAGAAGTTGTTCTTCCTACCACTATAGTTATTCCTTCTCTTGCCTTAGTTCAATTTATTGATGAATCCCCTTCTTCTTCTTTGCAAATAAGACAATTTCAAATTCTTAAGCTTGAAGAAGAGAGAGAAAAATCCAAAGTTACTCATGCACATCATCAACAGATAGTTAAATCTTCATTTGATGCAACTTCTGTCACTCCTAAAACATTCCAAATTGGTGATCTAGTATTGAAATGGGATAAATCACATGAGGAAAAAGGTAAATACACAAAATTCCAAAGCCTATGGCTAGGTCCATTTCAAATCATTGAAGAAATAGGCCCATCATCATTTTTATTGCAAGATCTATCAGGCAAAAGAGATTCTTTGACTGTTAATGGGCAGATTTTAAAGAAATATTTTTCATAGGAGGTAACCCCTTCTATTCCCTGTATATTATTGTCTTGTGTTTCCCTTAGGGAAATAAAAGTTGCATAATATTGATTTTTGGCTTTTCAAGTAAACATCTCAGAAAATATTTTTGATTTATCACTTAGAAATAAGAATCGTTAACAAAATAATCAAAAGATTTGAATATCAAATAAATTCTATTTTACTGAAATATGCAATTTCACTGAAGTTATTTATTCTTTGATGAACTCTCATCTTTATAAAGCATTGTTATTCTGTTATCAGTCAAGAAAATAATCTTTAACATAGTAAAGACTCTTTTACAGATAAGCAATATTAAACTCTAAAAATTATCATCCAAAATCCTCAAAAGGACTAATGATTCACCCCATTTGAGAAGCTAAAAATATTAGAAGATAATAAGTCTCATCAAGAGATTGTTTACCATGTTCATAGGGAAGTAGTTGAAATGAAATTACCAATACTGCTTACCAAAACAGGGTAATGACTTGAGATTATATCGAAAGAACAAGGGGTCTCATCAAGAGCCAGCTTGATCAGTTTAATTACAACTAGTGAATGGCATTGTTAATATTTCAGTTACCAAGCCGAGACAATGGCTTTTAAGTGATTAAAAATACAAAATAAAATATCTACAGAAAAGAAAACAAGTTCGAAAAGAGATAAAGTATATAAAATTGAACTTATTTTTGAAGATTGTAAGAATGACTAGATGGGACAATGAATCATTATTGGGTAAAAAGTAACCGTGCCAAAATCTTAAAATTTCCTATTGGATCCGAGGCTCTACCTGTGATAAAAGAGTATATATTTATAATGCTAAACTGAAAGAACCACCTACTTCATCTTTTTTAACTTAGTAAATACTGATATAGATATTAATACTTTTATTTTTAAAAGAGGAATTCTTATGAATTATAATCAAGAGAGATTTTATTTTTTGGTGAGATATTATTTATTGAAATTCATTCCTGCAACTATTTTTATTTTGAAAAAGTTTTTAGAAATTTCAAAAAAATAATTAGAGATAGTTGGTTCTCCCAAGTGAATCGCCAATTTTTGTACTATACAACACCCCCCATTTACTTTAAATAAATGGGGACCCTTTAAAAATAAATAGAAATTTATGAGCTTGGTTTTATCTTAGCCTAAGTCTAAAAAACTTAGGAAATAAAGGTTTTTCCCTTTTCGCTACGATTTTAAAAAGCACTCATCGCAAATCACATTACTTACAAGACGAATAAGTTAAAATATACATAAGTATTGTGATTTGCGATATGCGCTACAAATTTTTTGAGTTATATAGAATTCGTGTTACAATTTCTTTAAAAACACTTTAAAATAAATTGCATCGAACCTTTTAAGACAATCAGCTTATGGAAATTCGGTAAACATTGCGATGAGTCAAACCCGAAAAAACAATAAAGCAACAATCATAAAGCTCCAAAGGTCCGATAAAGAGCATCATTATGATCCCTTAATGAATTTTTCATTTCGCAACATATATCCAAATGTAAAGTTTTATTACCACATGAAAATTGCGATCTGTGATTTGCGCAGATTGCATTTCGCGAAATTCATCGGTGACGAAAAACATGACTAATGGTAACAATTTAAAGTTGAGATATGCGATATTAAAACTTATTACTCAAGTGCGCAAAAATATTCATATATAATCAACCTGATATAAGATTCAACATCTTAAATTGATATATTAGACATATTACGTAAAGGTGTGTAAGAGATTTGATAGGAATAATTATGGGTTATTAACGACATTTAATGGGAGTAAGGTTCAAAAGATTGATATCTACTTTGAGCTTGTTTTGAATAATTGAACGCTAGATTTTTTATTGCATTGTTTTAGCTCTATCCTTCTCTCCATTCATCTTAGATCTGAGTTTACTATGTTCAATTGAATTCAGGAAACCGCCTAACGGAGTGAGAATAACTAGAATGACAAATAAAGGAAAGGAAATTACCCAAACATCCACCGTTGAAGACTCAAACATGCCTCCATTGTTCTCAGATACGACCTGCAACAAGGATTGCAACAGTTCTTCCTGGGAATCAATGTACCAACTCTTTGAGGATGAGCAGCCAAGGGTAATAGTCAAAATAGCTAGAACAGGCATGTCAGTTTCCTCAGACCCGTCCTACTTCGATGTTGCCTACTCGTTTCTTCATAAAGTAGTAACAAGGCCGAAGATTATCCCCTACACAGATATGGTAAAGTGGGTAATTGACCACCTTAACATAGAATATAGGTCATTTAATAATTAAAAGCTGGGGAATATTGGTTCGTTCACTGCAGAAGAATTGAGGACAATGCACCACTTTCCCATGCTGCAGATCAATCACGATAAAGCTTTTGTCCAAAGCTTTACAAAGAGGAATATAGACTTGATGAAAGTAATAAAGGGATGGAAACATGACCAAGGCAAGATAAAACGGGACAAAATCGATATGTACCCGATAGCACAGTTACCCTCCCCTTATTGATATGTTGCTAGAATGTTATGTAGATTGTTTACAAAGCAAGATACCACTAGGTTTTTCGTATACTGGGTCCCTTTAATTGATGCAATCATCAATTCTTCTATTATGAATTTGGTGAACATCTTGTCTGATAATTTGTCCAGAAATATCATGGATTATAGAAGTAAAAGAAGTGTTTCCTCTAGGGAAATACCCCCCTTCTGCAAGAGTGCTCATATTATGGACGCAATTTTCTTTTGTTAAAGTTTCCAATCATTGGATGGAAATGGACAACCCAAGACCCCACTCCAATCCATATTTACCACAGAGCCCTTTGGGAATCCAATTTTCATTTACATTTTTTATAAAATTTTCAATGGAGTCATGTTACACATGCATCATATTATCTTTAATGAAAAATCCCCTAGGATTTATAAAGAGGCTATCACAAACATTTTTCTAGTTACTAGATGGTTTGCTGAAGAGAATTTCACCTATATCAAAGTTTTCGGGAGTTATGCTTCTCCCCATGTTTTTCCCTATTATGTTCTTGATAAGCTTCTAGCTAGGGAAATTTCTTACCAACTTGTAGTAAGTGGCATTTATAAGCAACTCAAAGTCGCCAAGAAGGCCATTTGCCCTACTTTCCCTTTGAAGTGTGGTACTTTTTCACTTTTCGATACTGGTCATGCATTCAAGTAAATTTCAAATGTTACTTTATTAAATATCGTTGTAATGCAAAAGAGGCCATTCGAATCCAATGATGTGATTAAGAATTTCTCCATTGAGCTTAAATTGAAACATTTCTTAAATTATATAGATATGTTTGATGATTTCTTTCAAGGCATGGAAAAGTTTACAAATGTACTAAAAAATGCATCCAGTCAGCTCAGTAAAAATGACTTTGAAGCTTTCCAAGCATATAGAAATAAGACCCTGCAAAGAATCCCTTTAGATTTATTATTTATTGAATATTTCAATAGACCAAATGCAAGACTTAGCCTAGATAATGAAGCCAAAGACATGTCTGAAGATGAATCCCAAGAGAAATCCAATCACGAGTCAAGGCAATCACAACATAATTCTTAGAATTAGGATCACTCTGATAATGAATCTAAAAGTGGGAATGAGAGCCCAGATAAAATAATTGATAAAGTGATCAAAGGGATTGAAATTCAAATAGAAGGAGGAATTAATGGAGCTAGATCATCTTCTCTAGAAGTTCAGCATATCTAAAATACACCCGACCAGAAAAATAAATCTCAGCCAAAAAATTTGAAGAATGAATGGGAAAATTTTTCCAAGGCACTGCAAACACCATAGCCAAAGCCTAATATTTATGAATCCACAAGTTTTCAAATTCCAGATCATTCTCATAATTTAGTGGAAACTGCAATTCCGCTACAACAGGTGCCTGAAGTTCATGATCAAGAGATCATTCTGGCATACCCTACACAGCAGATTGTTTTACACATTGAAGAGATACCCTCACTTGATGTCTTCTACAGTCCCAGTCATAAGGTTGTAGTTAAGAGAAGAAAGAGGAGAAGAATGGATGAAACAGTTTCAAATCTTATGAATGAATCTGTTTATGTTCTATGGAAATACCCTTTGGTTGATCCTATAGAACATTTAACTAATTTATCACAATATGTAGGAGCATATGCTACTACCACCATTCATAAAGCCACTAAAGTACAACTTCTACTGAAACAAAAAGAATAAAAAGTACAAGAGTTGGAGAGACTATTAGAACAAGAAAATTTTAACTCCAGCAAGAACATGGAAATAAGATTTTGAAAGAATGAATTTGCAACACTAGATGCAGATTACAGAGAAAGAAACATAGCTTGAAGTAGCAATGGACAAATTGAAAAGCCAACCTCAAGTAGAGTTGTTCATTAAAGAAGCACTGGAAATGAATGCAAAGCTAAAGCAACAGCAAGAAACCTTTTTTCAACAAGCTTCAATCACGAGCTCTTACTGTGATACAAGAAAAATCCCAATCCAAAAAGTCACTAACAAGATACTTGAGTTTGAGAAAGTTGAAAATGAGATTAATGAGTTCATTCAGTGGAAAGGATATGACGCGGTAAAGAAAGCTAACGTACCTCAAATAGACAAATTTCACAAAGAGATTTTATTTAAGTATTGGGAAGTACAACTGAGACAAGCATAAAAGGGAACGACAAAGGCATCAAGGTTAACAAATGAAATTATTGAATCTGTTAATGAACATATTTTGAAATTTGGACATATTAAAGAATCCACGACTGAAGTGCTCTCAGAGCTCAAACCATTAGAAGCATAGTGGAAGAAAAATACAAAGATGCAGGAATAAATGATTAAAAATATAAATAAGTTTGATCAAGAAAATTAATATAATTTTCTGATCAAACCTTATCATGAGTACCTAACTCTTCAATAATTAAATGATTCAAAAAAGAAGTCACAACCAAAACTTTCGAAAGCAGTGTTCAAAGGCTAGATTAGATCAGGAATTTCACATCCATCTCATCTAAAGACAATGGTGGATATTTTTCAACTCTGAGATCAAATGCACAAAGAGGATCAGCACACATAATCATGTTGTTATTTTATTTTCCTAGATTGTAGTTTTATTTTTCTCCTTACGAGGATGGTTGTTTGAAACCTCCTCTATTTTTATGTAATAATATATTTTTAAACATATTTTAGTTAGTATTTAAACCCTGCTCATGAATTTAGAGAAGGGTCCAGAAATTTGTCAAAAACATTTGCAAGGAATTCCCTTCTATAAGTTTGTAAATGCTTTGATGGATTAATGGAAAAAAATATGTTATCTTTTGACATTTGAAGTTGTTTAACTGATCTTGCACAATTTTACTTTCTAAATTTCTTGAAAGTGAAGAGGAACAAAAAACTATTTTCAGTTTATATGAGTAGGAATTCGTATATATGGTACTTCTACATGTTATATTAAGTTTTTTCTTTTTAGATTGATAGTTATCTGTTATATGCATTATACATTTGAAATGTTATCATAAATTAATGTTAAATGCACTTTTGTACTAATATTTGTTTATTATCTCTTATATTATATATACTCACACATATAAATGTGATATACATTTCACAATTATTTTAATGAAACTAGTTTGTTAAAATAATTATCTTTACATAATTTTAATCTCTTTCAACTTTTAAATAACCTTCATTAATAATAGTTGGAACATATATTTTTAGATCGCATAAAGGAAGGAATACCCCGAGTATATAATAGAATATATAGTTTAGATAAATTTGTATGATAGATTAAAATCATTTCCCATTTTCATTTTATATAAGAAAAACACACCCCAAAATCATCCTTATTGGGAAACTAGTCCCTTTATCCCCGGTCGGAACAACCATACCAAATGGAAAATGACTTGCTCTACGGTCTGGACTGGGTGGTTTTCCCCTATATTTTTGCAATGGAATTCTGAGGCCTTAACAGGCCCCTCCCACGGCCTTTCCTTTGCCCAGGCTAAACTTCCCAGAGGTTGTCACTCCAATATCTTGAAGGCCATTCTCCAGGTCGGCCTTGATGTCACCATTGGCAAGAAACTCTCCATTGAAGGGGTTCTTAGCGCAAGAGACACCCCTAGTCTGGTTTTCAAATGAAATTCCTTTCTTTTAATTGTAGAGGGCTGGCCAGCCCAGCTAAGTGCCTTGCACTTCGAAGCCTTATTTAATTTTTCCTTGTGGACATTCTCCTTCTTCAAGAAACTTTTTCATATTCAGAATCATCCATCCGCACCCTTTCTACCCTCCTCCCCTCATGTTCCTTCCATGCACTAGATGCAAAAGGGAGATCAGGTGGCCTAGCTCTGGACTTTAACCCCGGGACCATTAAGCTCCTCAATTGTTGGGGCCGGGAAGGTACACTAGTAGTGGATATCATCTCGGAGGCACTTGGCATGAAATTTATAATCATAAATGTTTATGATCCTTGTCAACACCAGCAGCATTTTTGGATTCCACTACTACAATCCTCTCTTCTTCGAGTTGATAATATAATCCTTACCAGTGATCTGAGTTTCTCACTTAGGCTCGTGGAATCCTGGGGTTTCAATGCACAATCATATCCACTCTCCAATTTTTTCTAGCACCAACTTGTTCTACATCAGTTTGTGGACCCCATTTTGGCCTCCCCCACACCCATTTGGTGCAATCGACGGATTGGTAATGCCATGGTCACCCACAGACTTGAAAAAATCCTCATCAAGGAGGGACTCATTCAGCGCTTGGGCTCCTTCAGAAAATGGGTCAGATTGGGGGGCATATCTGATCACTCCCCCATCTACCTTGAACTATCAAGTGCTTTCCGCAAACCTGCTTCCCCATTTAAGTTTTGCTCGATCTGGCTTCAGGACGAGGGATTTATCGACATGGTAAAAAATACTTGGAGACTTTCTCAGCTCCTCGGCGAACACTCGACCTCCCCTCTTTTTTCACATAAACCCCATCTCATCAAAAGACAGACCATCACCTTGGTGAAGAATAAAAAGATACAGACTGACCAAGAACTATCCAATATTGAAAAGGAAATCGAAGGCCTCGGGGACCCTGACCATGGGGGATATATATCAGACTCTGTAAAATATCATCTCATCAAGTTGGAAAAATATCGACTAAAAATACTACAAAACATAGATGACTCTTAGAGGTTAAAAATTCGTGCCATATGGATCAAAGTGGGGGATGAAAACTCCAAATTCTTCCATCATTTTTCCAGAGGTAGGAAGGCCACTAATACCATTTGGGAGATAGAGAATGATGATGTTACCTCTGCTTCCACATTTGAACAACTAGCACAAAAGGGTATCACTAATTTTAGGAATCTATACAAGGCCCCACAACACTCCACTTTGGTAGACATCATCAATATTGCCTCACTCTTCCCCAGATTTGTGGATCAAAACACTGTTGTGGAACTATTTGAACCGTTCACATTGGGGTAAGTAGAAGTCATCCTCAAATGGATCAAGAAGGACAAGAGTCCTGGACCTGACAGATGGCTAGTTGAATTTAATTTGGATTTCTTTGATCTGTTGGGACATAATCTTCTGGAGGTGGTGGAGGAGACTAGGAAATCTGGGCGTATCCATGATGCTTTCAATTCTACCTTCATCACCCTTATTCCCAAGACTTATCACCCATCCTATTTCAAATACTTTCACCCCATCTCTTTGTGCAACTGCATTTACAAAATCATGGCTAAAATCATTTCCAACAGGCTTAGACCTATTTTATCTAATTTTAAATCCCTCGAACAATTTTCATTCCTGGAAAATAAACAGAATCACGAAGTCATATGCATTTCACAGGAAGGACTCCATTCCATGCATACCAATAATATCAAAGGAATGATTATAAAGATCAATCTTGATAAAGCATTTGACCAGGCTAGTTGGCTCTATATTCGCATGCTCCTCACACACCTTGGCTTCCCTAATCAGGTGATCAATTGGATCATGTCCTGCATCACCTCTGTCCCATATATTGTCCTAATTAATGGTGCAACCACATATTTTTTTCATACAGAAATTGGCCTTCGATAGGGTTTCTCTTTCTCGCTGTCTCCATTACTATTCATCCTGATCATGGAAGGACTCAACAGATGCCTTATTGAAGAAAGGGACAGGGGCAGATTGAGGGGCATAAAGATCACTAATAATTGTACCCTTACTCATCTGATATTTTTTTATGATATCATCATCTTTCTAAATGGATCCATCAGTGACTCCACTATGGTAAATATTTTTCTTCTTCTATTTTGCAAAGCCACTGGACTGTCTGGCAATAACAACAAATCTACTATCACATGCCATGGTTGCTCTTGATATGAATTATTATTTGCACAGCAGAAGTTATCGTTCAACTTTACTATATTTGAAGTGGGTTTGAAATACTTGGGCTTCCATATTAAGCCTGTCAAATAAAAAAATGTTGACTGGACCTGGCCATCCCAGTCTATTGGATGTCCCTCTCATGGATTCCTAAGGGCATACTATATTGAATCAAAAAATCTGTCGTAGGTTCCTCTGGAATGGGGCAAAGGAAGGTCATACTTTCGCATGGACCAAATGGGCACTTATCGTCCTTCTAAAGAGATGGGGTGGCTAGGGAATCAAAGATCTACCCACATTTTCACAAGCACTGGAAGCAAAGTTTGGTTGGAAAATCCTCACCGAGCACAACTTATGGACCAGGTATGTCACACAAAAGTACACACATCCTCTCTATCCACTTGATTGGATCTGACATATGCCTGGTCATTTAAAAAATATATCCACTATCTGGAGGGAAAATCTTGGATCTATTGTACACATAAGTAATGTACTTTCATGGAAGGTGGGTTCTAGCATGAACATTCGCATTGGTTGTGACCCATGGTCGCGATGTGGGAATGCCCATATCCTCCCCCCTACTTTCACTCAATCAAGCAAGCATCTATACTCTTAATCAAGTGGTTTAAAAGGAACACACCATTATCTTCTCCCAAGGATGGCTAACCCAATGAGATCTACACATACATCCCCAATGGAAGTATGCCTAGACACACTATCTAAATGCATTATCTAAAACATATGTCAGAATCACTGACATAGAAAATGAAATTATTTGGATGATCTCCAACCATGGCAGATACACCCCAAAATAAGGTTATATACACATCTACGACCCTCATCGTCCCTTGGTCATGCACTCTTGGTGGCACACCCTTTGGAAACTCAAATGCCTAGCCAAATCTAGACTACCTATGTGGTGCATACTCTCCGAAAAAAATCCCACTGGGGCGAACTTGCAATTGCGTTCACACATTGGTCCCAATAGATGTGTACTTTGTGCCTCAACTTATGAGGAAACAGAACACCTATTTCTCTCTTTCCATGCCACTTCTGACCTCTAGAGCCTCATCCTATATTCTCTTAATCTCCACTTAAGATGGGAGGGACCATCTGTTATTTTGGCCTCGGATACCTGGTGGCTTACATCCAATCCCCACAAGCTCCACAACCTTCCCACATTAGTCTACTGGGGTATATAGATTTCACGCAATCATTCCATCTTCCAAAACATCCAACCCACCTAGATCCTTTTGCTGCCCACATCACCTCTATCTATCAAATGATCCTAGATGATCCTCCACCACCTGCCCCCTGGAACATCACCCCAGAGATCATTGATCACTCTTATCCCTGGGTATAGTTCAACGGATCGGCACAGTGTAATGGCTTTGGGGGAGGTTTTATTATTCACCTATCCATTATGCACTCCTTCAAAGTCAAGATTGGTCTCGGCCCTGGCACAAACAACTATGTGGAACTATCATGTATCCTTGCTCTCCTACAATTTTCCATCACAAAACACTGCAACAAAATATAGATATTTAGGGAGTCAAAAATTATCATTGATTGGTTCAACCTGCACTCTGCATGTCATGTGCACACACTACAGAGCATCTTGGATGAAGTTCTTCAGCTCAAAGCACATTTTGATTTCATCACATGTCAACGCATTTACAGGGAGAGAAATTTGGTTTCTAATCACCTATCTAAGGAGGCAGTGCACCTATTGAGAGATCAATGGGAGATTCAGGAGCAGAATGATCACAATTATTATCATTTTTTCACTGACCTTTTGATGAACTATTACAAAGGGTCGGGTGACCACAGCGCAACAACAGAGCATCATCTACAGGTTTTTTTTGGCTAATTATACACGGAGATTTTTTTACTATGTTTTATTATATGTACATAACATACAACGACTTGTTTGAACTACCTATCGAACTCCATCTGTATATCATGGAATGTTAACAGAGATGTAAATTTTGATTTTCTTTGCAACTAGCTAGCTTATAAGAATATGCTAAATTTCATATACAACATGTAACTTTTATTATTTATAATGGAAGTTATGTTTTTTTTATGCATAAAAATATTCAAGATGATGATGTCAACCATGGGGGATGATTCACCATTTTTGGGGTAAAAAGGTAAAAAGATAAAAATTATAAAATAATAAAACTACTTTGTCAACATTTATTTTCAACTTATCCCCCTAATTTTTTACTCAAATTTCGAGCGAGAGTACTCTTTGGATGCAAAATTTAATTCCTCATCCAAGGAGTACCCATGTTTCATATTTTAAATGGACCCTGCTACAAGAAATACATGAAAAAACATGATCGCAATCACATTTTTCATGTATTTCTCTTTTTTCGTGTAGCAGGGTCCATCAAAAGTATGCAACATGTGTACTCATTTGATTAGGAATCAAATTTTTCATCCAATGAGTGTTTTCGCTCGAAATTTGAGTAAACCCATAGGGAGATAAGTTGAAAATACGAGTTGAAAAAGTAGTTTTTTCTTGTTTCCCTATAAAATTTGATGATGTAATCTAATATTATTTTATTATTTCCACTAATATTTTATAATTTCCTTAGGAGGCCCATTTTAGACCTCAAAATTCCCCTAATGTTAATTTCTTGTATCTTTGTGATTGCAAGTCAAGAGCGGTTACAATGGTTACACTGGAAATTCCATTACACTTAGCCCTGACCTTCTATCCCATTAGGTTAGGAGTAGTTTTAGGTGCATTAAGCCCTTTAGTTGCATTACATGACCCTGCATTTTACCCTACACTAGTCCTTACATTTGGTTTGTTTTCTTTGTTTGTTTCCCATGCTCCATTTTAGCTAAGGTTTATTTATGCTTTGTTTATGCTTTGGTCTTACTATGTCATGTATTTCTTTCCTTTCTTTAATAAGAATTTGCATAAAAATTCTCTGAATTGCCTCAAAATACAATGTCACAAAAGTTGAAAAGGTAAATTGTGATGGTGAACAATGCTTGGCTTATTTGTTATGCTCTTCTCTATCTTGGGTTTAAATATCTTTAAAGCCGATGATGTCTAAACAGAAAATATGTTTTTTTTTCCAGACAGAAAGCCTTTGGTCAAACTACGAAGGTTGTATATTTATTAGGATCTTCATTTTGACTCAACCTTGTATTGAATGGTATTTCAACATGTCAACTCAATCAAGTAGAAAACGGAAAGGAGAAGAACTTTAAAATGAGCATATAACTGTAGTTATATTTCAAATCCCTTAAACAAGTAATAACCTCTCCTCTCAATAATTTGGGATCCCTCTTCCACCTGTAATACAAGTTTTCAATAAATTCTTCAAGGATATATTTAATAAAATAAAATAAAGGGTGAAGAAGAGAAAGGCTTCCTACACAGAGAGGTGAAGCAAGCAACTTTTCTGGGGTATTTCCCAGGCCTATTGGCAGCACAGCGATGCTTGTGTAAATCTGCTAGGGTATTTTCTAGACTCAATGGAAGTGGATAAGCACAAGGGAATGTGCTTAAAAATATCGGTATAATTATTATCCTTCTCCCGTCTTGAAAAATTTGAGAAGTGACTAGTCTTATGTTGATGTGTTTGAAGCTGAGCAAGGAATAAAAGAGACTATATGTTTAATTCTGACAAGTAGAAAAGTGAGGGTAATATATATGGAAATTCAACACTTCCTGAAATACTGAGACCTTTCACTTAAGGGTAAAACCTAAATAGAGAATTTATAGTTCTAGTAGTGTGTCGCCAAGTGTTGACACTACGATCAACACCCTCCAAAATTTTTCCTACACATGAATTTTGGCTCCTACTAAGTATCTTACGATCTGTAATTCCATAGTTACTTCATGATCGATTAATGTTAGTCTAATTTTTTAAGTCTTCTTCTTGGTTTCTAAGTGTCAAAGTCACTTACTCACACATGCTCAGTGTGTAATGAGTTCATGAGCACATTCCTTTAGGCAAGTTTGAACATGCATAGAACACTCAATCAAGACAATGTCTATGCAATTTTCAACCTATGTCAATAGTTAGTGTGAACTTTCAATTGGTAGTCTATCACTTTTGGTTGTGATTGTATTTCTATTCGATGAGTATTTCCAGCTATCACTTTTACACATATTTTCTTTCACAAGTGTCATTTTCATGTTTACAATTTTTGCGTGTGCTTGCCTTCACTTTAATAAGTGTCATTTTCATGTTATCTTCACCATGGCATGTGTTCATTTTAATGTCATTTGCATTTGTAATTATCGTTTGCACTTTTCTCTTATTGTCACAAGTGTTTTATCCTGGGCATGATAAGTCTCCCATGATTTAAAAGAAAAGTCATGTTTCATTTCAGGAGGAAACTTTGGTACCAATGGGTCTTATCTATCATATGAAAATGTATTATACTCATTCCAAAAATCTTGGGCATTTTTGCACTAGTGTTGTCACTATCGTTGTAAAGTACATCTTAAGTGTCGTGAATTTTTTGTATTGTCATCGCATTGAGGGGATCATGTTTTTCTTGTCTACCGATTGTTCAATGTTGTGTCATCAATTGTTTTGAGTTTGTGTGACCATTCATAAGTTCAATCTTGGTCTCACTTATACCCCATTGATCCCGCACTTAGTTAAATTCAGGAAAGTTCCTACCCAATCAACTTGACCTCACTCAGCCTCCTGGAACTTCTCAGTGTGCAATGTTAACCCCCAATTTTATCCATTGCCTCTTTGAGCTATGTATTGTGAAGTTTCTACCTCCAAGGAATGCATACTAAATAGCCTCAATATTGAACCTTTCCCTCTTGATTGTTGGAAAATGTAACTAGGTTTGGTCTTCATCAATGTATTCGAGTAATATGTAATGTACTTTTCAAAATAATAAAGAAAAGAATTATTATTATTATTATTATTGTTATTATTATGATTACAATTACTTATTAAAGCATGGGTTTCATGCTTGGGTCATCAATTTTTAGTTCAAAGTCCCCATTGAGGACTTCTAGGATTTATTCTGAGTTAATAAAGTCATTGTATATTTAAAGAGACCCTTCTTGGGCTTTTTAATCATGTAAAAAGGTTTAATATTGAGTCAAAAATTAATTATGTTTCCTCCACACCAAGTTGGCCTTAAAATGATCAAGTCGGCCTCAAGGAGGGATATTCGACCTCACAAAAGTGCTATAAAAGGAGCAGCTCAAATTCATTACGTGAAGAACATCTCAAACAATTTTGATCTCTCTCTAGTAGCCAGAAAAGGTGTGAAGTGGAGGAAGAAGGAAAAGGAAGTGCAAGTTTGGTCAAGGAGAAGGAGAAAGGGAAGATCAAAGTTCTGGTTTCTTTATCTCTCTCTCTCGTACCCTAGTTTGGGAGATCAAATCTTTTCTTGTTGTTAGATCTAAGACTTTTGTGATCCATAGTGTAGATAGAAATGTCTTTTGGATTAATCACATCAATAGGATTAGGTCAACATTTCGAACCAGCTAATGTGGTTCATCCTTGGGACAATGTGGAGAAACTAATCGATCTCGAAGAATAAATAGTGGAGATGCATCAATGCCCGAAAATAGCCGTTGAGAACTAGTTGTTAAGAACTAGCCTTTAAGACTAGCTATTAAGAACTAGCCGTTAGATAGATAGTTAGTTAAAAAATTTATTGATTAAGTCAAATTAAATAATAAATTAATTAATTAAGAAGGAAATTTATTAAAAATTGGGGGGGTTATAAATTTATTATGTAAAAAATAAAATAGGTAATAGGGAGGGGGAAGAATTTTAAATTTAAATTTAAAATAAGATAACCAAATAATTAATAAAAATAAATTAATAAGTTAATTAATTAATTAATTGTATATAAAAATATAAAACGTAACCAAAATTACCTAAGAAAGTAAAAGGGGGGTAAATTTTTAACTTAATAAATAAATAAATATAATAGGTAATAGGGAGAGGTAAATTTTTATATTATAAATAAATAAAATAGATAAAGAAAATAAAGAAAAAGAAGATAAATAAATTAAACAAAAATATAAAATAAATCCATTAATTAATTAATTAATTAATGGAATTTAAAAATATATATAACTAAAAATGAAAATAACAGAAAAAAACAAAATTGACCTATGAAGGTAAAAGGGAGGAAAAAAAAACTAATAAATAAATAAATTAATTAATTAATCAATAAGATAAAAACAAATTAATTAATAATATAAAAATAAAACTAAAACATAAATAAAAACAAACAAAATTATCTCGCAAGAGCTGGGGTCCAACTCTTACTTAATTTCCAACCATCATCACGGTTGAGATTCTTAGAATGTCGCTCAATTTTGATTGCCTCCCTTAATTTCGTATGGTGGAAGTGATCTACCTTGGCAACAACTTTGGAAACTTCAATAAAAACATGGTGGCAGGATTTTTCCACACGTTTAGCAAGAGTTGAGGTATGAGACCGATTGTGTCTAATATCCGCAGCATGCTCCCGGATTCTCTGCCTAATGGAACAACCTGTTTCTCCAATATATGGAGTTCCACAAGAACAAGGAATCATGTAAACTCCTTTCATGTCCTTAGGTTCGATAGGGTCCTTAATATACCCAAGGGAATTTCTAATAGTGCAGAGAGGTTTGAAAGAAGCAGAGATATTATTTCTCCTAAGGACATGGGAAATTTTTTTTGTTATCCCCTGGATAAATGGGAGATGGACCTTGCAAATAGGATCCATCCGAGTATATTTTCCACTCAACCCTTTATATTCCTTCTGAAAGGATTTAAGACCTTAAGATCTATTGTAACCATTATTTTCAAAGATGTCAAGAAGATGGGATTTCTCTGATTCCAAGGAGTTGTCATCAGAGATTCTAAGAGCACGAGTCGCAAGAGTACACAGGACACCAAATTTCTGTGCAGGAAAATGATGGGATCCAGCATGAAGGTATTGTTCCATGTGAGTCTTCTTGTGAAAAACTCAGTGATAAATGGAACCATCTTCTTTCTGTGAGAGAAGGATATCAAGGAAAGGAAGGAAACCATCCACCTCCACTTCCATCATGAACTTGATGGAATCAGAAAGCGAGTTTAGGTGCCCAAGGAACAGATCTAATTTCTCCCAACCATGGAGCCAGATGACGCAATTATCATCCATGAACCTATTCCACTTCCTAGGGCAGAACTTAGCAGAGGCCATGGCCTTTGATTCAAAATCCTCCATAAATAAGTTAGCAACTATGGGGGGAAGAGGAGAGCACATCTTGTTGCATGTTGCTACCAGTTTTCGCATTTTATTGTAAGTTGCTGCATAGGTCGAATTTGTTGTCATTGGGTTCTTCTACTCAAGGAAGTTGTATTCAAGAAAGATCAAAGTTCCTAATCCAAGATAGAAGTCTTTTAGCTAGGATCGAAGTCTCTAAATCAAGGTTGAATTTACTGGGTCTGAGAAAGTGTTGCATAGTGTTTCTACCATTCCTTTTGCAGCCAAGAAATTCTGCAAAGAAAGAAGAAGGATGACTTGGTGTGGAGAATATTTTATGTCAAGGTCTAGAGTCTTGGATTATCTTAGGAAAGCTATTGAAGGAATAATTATTGATTGGGTTTTCCCCTAGAGAGGAGTGTTTCCCTGGTTGTTGGGCTACATCTGGTGTACTTGATTTATGTGATATTTCTTTGGTAATTTCTTGATGAACTAAAAGGAAAGAAGATAAAATTAAAGATAATAAGATAAACAAGAACGTCACAATTAATTATCAAATATAAGAAAATATTTATGCCTTTCTGATTTTCTATCATGGTTTCAAATCTTTGGTGCAGAAAGAGAAAAAGGCAGTCTCAAGCACTTGATCAAGGAATCATTCAAAGAGAGTATTCAAGAGAAAGATTCTAATATATCCAAGGACAATGTCTAACTCAATCAAGGGAGAGAACAAACTTCAAGTGGCCTCGAACTACAAGTCTTGGAAGAAGAGGATTGACCTCATTCTTAAAAAGAACAAGGTATTAGACTTGGTTAGAAGAAAAGTAAAAAGAACTATTGAAGAATCCATTGATGCTTATAAATTGATGTTCAGAGAATTATAATTTGTGTTCATGACTCTAATGGTAGAAGGCATAAATGACAATATTTTCCCATAGATAGCCAACATCGATCGTGCTCAAGAAATGTATGAGGCCCTGTCAAAACCATTCACTATTAAAAACATTGGTCAAGAGGAAATCTTAAATAATGAACTAAGAACCAAAAATATAACTAAATAATACACAATGTCCTCCTTCTTTGTGAATATATAAAGAATCAGAGATTATATTATTTCCATTGATGAAGTTTTTCTAGACAAAGAACTCGTGATCACTGCTTTATTGGGGTTGCCACCTTCTTGGGGTACATTTGTTGCATGTCTTAATAGTTGGAAGGAAGCTCCCACCTTTGAAGAGCTATGGAATTCTTGTAGCAAAGAATAATTAAGGGTATCTCTAGTTTCAAATCGTGGAGAATTTTCTAATTCCTACACTACTCATCATAAAGGAAACTTCAAGAAATCTAAGGGACTAAAAAGGAAGGCAGATATGTCAAAAGTAGAATGCTATCAATGTTGTAAGAAAGGTCATCACTATAGGATTAATTGTCTCGACAATCCAAGAAACAATAAGAGAGAAATAGATCAAGATAATGTTTTTTTAAGAAGAAATACTAAAGAAACCCAAACCCAAATAATCTGACATAAGAGACTTACACTATTAAGCCTTTTTATCTTATTCTTAGATATCCTATTTTTTATTTTTTATTTTTAGTATTTGTAGGTTTTAACATGTTTTTTTTGGAAAAGACATTTTGTATTTATTTTATAAGGTTATAGGTATCCCTCATGCTTTAGAGGGAGCCCCAACATCTCCCAAAGATAAGTATCTCATTTCTTTTTAGTTCTTGGTTTCATGTACTTATTTAAGTTTTGGTTATATTAAATACTAATCACCATTCTACCTCTATTGTCGTTATTAGGCAAAACATCTTCTATAGAATAAGGTCTCCCTAGACAAGGGTTGTCAAGATACAAAGGTATGCCTTAAACCAGGAATCATTGGTATTTTCAAAAAATAGTTTTATTCATTTGATATTCTAAATTACTAGCATTGTTATGTCTAGTTGAATTAAATCATAATGATTTTTGTTTAGGGTGATTCATCTTTTGATAAATATACCCTCCTCATATATTTGATTGACTATATAGAACCCTAGATTGGTCCTCTAGAAAACCATAACTTAAGGGTATTCTAATGTAAATGTATAAACCCTAGCCTGCATAGGGTTATTGGAAATTCTATTTGAAGTCCTTGATTATGTTTTCATAGTTGAAAAATGCTAAAAAAATTTTATAATGATGTTATGTTTGGGATTTTGGTAGGATCTTGAAAACCCTAACATATTAGGGTTGAATTTTGTCATATGAAATCCTAGACCTTTGAAGTATTGGTGTACTATGGTTTTCTTTGTTATGTTATGAAACCCTAGATCTTTAGGGATTGGTTGGTTCTATAAGCAAAACCCTTGTTATAAGTTTCTAGGAATGAAACCCTATGTGTGTGTCCATTAGTTAAATATCTAGTCTAGTCTAGATCGGTTTATGTCTAATGTATTAATATTTCCTAACATATGATGTGCTTATGATGTGATGATGATTTCCTAGATATGTGTGTTTACCAAACTATTTTGGTAATAAGTCTTAGGGTTTAATCTAAGACCTTATCTAAGTTTGATGTTCTAGGATGATGATGGTTGGGAAATATAGGGTTTTGTAGCTAAAACCTAGTAGTAGTTAAATTCTCTAGTATGTATGATATAAAAATCTGGAATATGTGAGATTATATATTAATTGTTGAGAATCTGTTGATGGAAATATAGGGTTTACATAAAACCCTAGTATAATCTAGTTATGTTGTTGATTAAATTGTGATAGGTTTTGATTTTCAAAGATCATGTATAAAATCTAGGATATGTATGGAATCCTAGTGAGGATTCTAACATATGAATTTTTATAATGGTTAGTCACATTACTTGTTTGAATTGTTTCTATGGTTTTCTATATGAAATAACTTGTCATGCCATTAAAACTATGTTGAAACCATGGATATATGAGTTTGATATCTTGATGAGTTGTGATTTGATTTAGGGTTTGTATCTAAATTTGTGCAATAAATTGAAGTAGTTAAAATTTAATCTCTTGCTGATTATGTTTGTAATGTCTAATGCTTCCGTTATTATAATATTTTGATATGGCTAACTTCATGCTTCTATAGTTTTGGTTTTACTTCCTATCTAATTTGTGCAAGTACATCATATTCAAGATGGTGAAGATGATTGTAAGTAAATTTTATTAGATAAGCATGATATATGAATAACTCTCATAAGAAGGATGGTAGCCATGAAAGATTCTACAATGACATAAGAATAAGTTGATCTCTCTGGACTAAGAGGGAACCTTTCTAGAAGAGATATCCCCGATATTAAGAAGGAGCTTGGATAGAAGAGATATCCCTAATATTAAGAAGGATCCTCGATATAAAATATCTCCCTGATATTAAGAGGGAGCATGGATAGAAGAGATATCTCTGAGATTAAGACAGTAGCTTGGATAAGAGAAATATACCTGGTTGAGAGGGAGGGAATAATCATGATGAAAAGAAGAAATTGGAAAATAAATTTGAATTACTTCTGAATGAGGGAAAGTGAGATAATATTGAAGAATATGTTGTTGTATGTGAAGTAGTAAAGTGTATGGAATATTCTTTCAAATATTCGATTGATAGTCCTACCTTGGAAAGTTGAAAACCAACTGGAATACCCCAAAATTTTGTATTTAATTATGTACCTGTGAAAGTATATTATTGATTGGGGTTATTTTATTACAGGTAAATAAATCAAAAGTTTTGATAGCATGTTGGTCACTGATCAGTTTGATTGAGGGAGATTGGTTTTACTTGATCTGTTGCATCAAGGAATGTAGAGGCTTTGTTAGTGAAGCATTTCCTAGAGGAAATTTGGTCGAAACTTTGTTTTGATATCTAGGTCCCAAAGTTGGAAGGGTAGTGTTGGTCATGAAGCTTTGGTCTTCGATAGGCACCTAGTTTTCTATATTGATGATTAGCAAGTAAGCCTGATGGTACCTAGAGTGGCTGAAAGCTTGAGTCCATCTTATTCCCACTTGAATAGATTGCCCTAGTCAGGAATCTAGTTCGTGGGATTGCAGTGCCTAAATTATTGAGATACCAATGGATAGATTTACCTGGTAAGGAATCTATTCCATGGCATTGGGGTGTGATCTGAAAATGGGTTGGATAACTTGTTATGCTTTTCAAGGACCTCCCACTCAATTAAACAAATAAAAGATCTAGCTTATACTTCACTTATACGGAATTTTATACTTAAAACAGGTGTATGTTTTTTAACGGTTTAAGTGCTTTAAGACCATATTTTTTTGATAAAATTAAACATGTGCAATAGCCATATAATTCAGCTAATAAACATCAACACATAATAACAAATTTAATCTAGGAGTTCACCCAAATATTGTGGGTTACGTCTCCTTGAGCTCTTGTCATCTTTACTTGGCTCTTTGGGATTATGGAAAATTTCTTTTAAAAGTTACAAAATCAAATCCAATGGTTAAATAAACTGAACCAATGGTTTAGAATAACATTTGTATCCCTTTCATGGCTTTCATTACTCTGAAAACAAATCTAGGTTCCCTTAGACTTGATTTCCTTAAGTCGGTGCCTTGAGCTTCCTTGAGCTTATCTATGGCACTAACTCCCTCAAAAATTATTTTCTATCCCTAAAACCTCACCTAATATCTCCATCACATATCAGACCTCCAAAATGGACTAATCATTTTCTCCAAAAGAGCACTGGCTCCCAAATCTAGGCCTCCATCCACTGATGGCCCTAGGCTGCCCAAAACTTCCCTGTGGCTTCTCAAGCTCTAGAAGTCTTCAAATAACTCTTAAAATCCCTTAAATGGATTCAAAATTTCAAAAATAGTTAGAATATACTATTGGTTTTCTGAAATTGGCCTCCGGCTGCTCCGGTTTCGCCTCCAACACCTAGTGGCAACCCTTGGCTATAGGGTCAAAGAAAAATTCTCTGTGGGTTCTCAATCTCTAGAAGTCGTCAAAAGCTTCTGAAAACTCCTCCATTGGTTTCATAATTCTCATTAAAGTCATAAATGACTATTGGTTTGCTAAGAATGGATACTGGCTGCTATGGATAGGTCTCATTCTCCTATTGGCACTTGTTGGCCCTCATGGCCCCTGGAACTTCTCTAAAGAATATAAACTTTCATAAGTCCTATATAGGCTCTAAAAACCACACCATTAGTTTCATAATGTCTGAAACATCCAAAATTGACTATTTTATTGTTGAAAAAGGCCTCTAGTTGCACTGGCTAGGCCTCAAACTGTTGTTGGCCCATGGCGGCCCTGATGGCCCCTAGAACTTATCTTAAGAAAAAACCTGATCAAAAATCCTTTGATGGCTCTAAAACCCTCACCAATGAGTTTGGAATGTCTGAGATAGTCTAAATTGAATATTGGCACTACAAAATTGGTCGAATCTAGCTCTAGATAGAGCCTAAACCCATTTTTCCTAGTGTCCCCCTAAGAAAACTCCACTAAATTTGGGGAACTTAATTTAACTGCAGATAAATTAGGCCAAACCTCCAAAATTTGGTGGCAATATTAATTGCCTACTAGTTCTAACCATAACATTAATGGTTAGCCGTTTTCATGTGATAGGCTTAATGACGAAAAATTCAGGGTTTAATGCTGCCGGTTAAGTGAAGACCCCGCAACTCTGCCATGTGATTGCTCTGTAACTGTCAGCGGGTGTTAAATTTTGGTGGTTAGAGGCTTTCAGCCTTTGGGTCTGGTCATGCGCCAGCGAACCTGTGGGGAGGGCTGGCCCCTCCGGACCCCCGAATATGAAACCACCAAATGTTATAACCAAGGCGTGACCATAACGGTTAAGTCAGAACTATTATCTCGAGTAGCAAAAGCTATGCATGTTGTTCATGTAGTCATGGGGTTGACTCCTAGGAACCCCAAAATTTTATACCACAAAACTGGGCCACGTGGCAGCCTCCCATTGGCCAATCAAACCACGTACAATCCTTCTATCCAGTTAAATCATGACAACCTACCATTCACCTAGAAGGAATATTCCAAGGAATATTTGGGGAATATTTTGAGGAATATTCCAAGAATATTCCTTGGAACATTCTCTTTTTTTAATATTCAAAACCGAGTCAAACTTGGTCAAAGGCCAAAAATTGCAATTTACTAGACTTTTCAAATCGCGATAACTTCTTCATACGGTGTCGGTTTTTCAAACCGTTCATGGCACCAGAATCAAGAAGATGAGATATATCCGGTTGCTCAGGTTTGACACACTTCTGAACACTTATAATTTTGAGCTATCACTTAGGTCCTTGATCCAAATTTGATCACACCTCCCCATTAGGAATCTTTTAGACCCCAAAAGACTGATTACCTGATATGTTTAGTATATTAGAGTATAGCACCCTCACTTTTCAACCTCCATACACTTTCCTTGCATGGCTTAGTGCCTTTGAACCACAACTCGAAGGTAGTTGACACTTCCCTTCCTGAATGCTCTTGTCCTTCTATCAAGAATTGTCTTCCTTGAAATCACCCAGAAATTTCTGGCGAGAACTTGATAGAAGGTAGTTGAGCATCACTTCCTTGGTCATCAATCCAAGGTGGCTCAAGAAAATGTGAGATGACAACACAAAACATGCATACATAACTGAAATTTTCATATGTACAAATGAGTGTATGTCTTATTGTATCAAGAATTCAAACCACTTCTTACCAAGACACTTCCATAGTGACTTTTGCTGCTGAAAATCTTCTTCATGTGAAACATTTGTTCTCACATCAATGATGGAATATTTGGTTCCAATTTTGCTAGTTCCTTCAAATTCTTGGGATGATATGTTGGATGCAATGTCCAACAATGGGAAACAACATGGTCCCTCTTTTGGCAATGTGTGCAAGTCTTTTGCACCTTCTTTGCAAGTTGCCTTTGCCGCAATTGTTTCATGTATGCCTTCATCCTCTTCCAAAATTTTGAAACAACATGGTTACACATACCACAATATGTCCATTCAAGCATGCAGAATTTTCATGCCTTGCAGAAACATAATCAACTTGACTATGGGAATAATTATACCTCGCATGTTTCTTTGCATGTCCATATTTTATACCTTCATGAGGAGATGAACTTGTAGAGGCTCCAGCTTTTCCATAAGCTGCATGTGTACAAACTGAAACATAGGCTTCAAACAATGGCAATCAACTTGAAAACAAACTTGACATGTTTGTGGTTTAGAACTTGTAACAAAAGTTCTCTTTGAAGTTGCCTCACATGCCTTCATGTCTTTGGAGTCTTCGCCATAAGATTGAACGTAACCAAGACCAAATTTATTAGGTCTTTCCTCAACCAAAATAAGATCAATAATGCCTTTTGCATGCTTTCCTAAACCCTTGCCTTCATAGCCCATTTTGTAATATCCCAAAAGGGACACATGCAGCAATACTAAACAATACTGCTCAAAAATAACGCAGTTCAGCTAAGTAAGAGCAAGAGGCCAATATGGAGGCTCAGAAATGACATTTGCATCAGCAAATCAGATTTATATTGTGGCCCATAAGATGTAAAACAGAAATAGAATACTTTTACATGAAGAATCCTCAAAAATGAGCTACTGCAACCATATATTTGACTGAACAAGCTTGACAACGTTATTTTTATTGGTTGAAATAGCGGTATATTACACTTCATATCTAGAGCAGATCTGTGTACAAAAATTTAGATCTATATCAGATATTTACACTAGATAGGATCCAATACAAATGCCCCCTGGGGTTTTCAGCAAAAAGTGAAGTACATGGAATAGATCTGAGATCTTATGCAGCAGATTTGCAAAATGATTCAAAAATTTTGAAGCAAATACAAAAGTATTCAAATCAGATCTGAATATGACATGGATCGGATCTGAAATCCATGGATCACCACTGTGAAGGGAAAAACCCCAACACTAGTGATCTCCCCTCCAAAAGTGTGCCAAAACACCCTGCAACTGTACACTTTCAAATAACGTAGTACTGGAAGGAAAACTATGTTGTAGGCTCTAGAACATATGTGGCCTCAAAACAATGTTACCGATGAAATAGGTAACCTCAATGTTACCTACTTTTTGAAGTATCAAGAAAAACACCTGATTTTGAAAAAGTGGCGATGCAGAATCAAGAAAAAAAAATTTGAGCATGTTTTTGGCACTTTAAGTTTTTTTCATTTTGTTTTTTTTTTAATTAATTTTTTTTTTTTAAAGTGGTGTTTTTTACGTCGATTTTGAATAGTGGTGGTGTATCATCACCAACATTTTTTTATAGGATTGATTTTGACACTATAAATTTTCTAATGTCTTCTTCTTCTGTGAGATGTTTATTTTTAAGTGCATTTATGTACTTGTGTTTTAAAAATAAAAAAATATTTTTTTAAAAAATAAAAACTTGTAATGATATCTTCACTTTTTCACATACATAAAAGATGGAAAAAGGGTCAATATTCTAAAGTTTATATTTTCTACATGTTTATGTATTGTTAAATAATTTTTCAATGCACATCAAAAATTTGTCGCTAAAAAACCAATATTTTGAACCATATGACAAAAAAATACAAATTTTCAATATAAATACAATGCAAAAAATACACTTTTACAGAGTTTTTGTTGAAAAAAACATGTTAAATAAACTAATTTTTTGGGAGAATCTTAACAAAAAAACTTAAGAAAACATCATTTTTATTGAATTTTATGTCAAAAAACAATAGCAATCACATGTTTTTTGCAAAAAAAAAGGGTTGTTCTCTTAAAATATCAAAGTCTAAACATTACAAGTAAAACTGATTAATAGTTCTAAAAAATAAGTTTTGTTTGCAAACATAACTTAAACATCATCAACAATATCAACTAATACATCTTCAACATCATCTAGAACAGCATTGATGGCTTCTTCCGCAGCATTTTCTTCTTCATTTTGATCGTCACCATCTTCTAATGGATCTTTCATGTCAGCAAATCTTCCAAAGTGTCCCTTTCCAATCATTCCATATAATGGTGGTTGAGGTTCCTTTGCTTTTTTTGCCACACGTGATTCATTAAAATCTCCTTTCCTCAAACCAACCTCTTGCTTCGCATCTGGAAGGAATTTAAGAGCATTAATTCTTTGTTGAATAAATTTTCATTGAACTAGGTCTTTCTCAATGGCAATGCAATTTCTTCCTTTTAGTATGCAACATGCTAGTGTTGTACCTAATCATCAAGCACAAAAAAAATAAGTAAGAAAATTAGTATGGAGACATAAAAAGTAAAAAAGACAATATTTAAATTTAAATTTGTATATTAAAACTTACATGAACCTGAGAATAAATCCAAAACCCATTCTCCTTCATTTGAACATAGATCTATAAGATAGTTAATCAATTCTTGTGGTTTTTGATAAATGTTAACTATATCTCCTTTTGCATCTTTATCCTCATATGTTAGTTTCCTTACCACTGCATCATAAACCAATACTTGACTATGACTCTTCCCATCTACTCGATTCATAATAATATGCTTATAGCTATCGTCTTTTGTCCAACATTCAACATGGATGAACTCACAATCATTTATAATAGGCTGATCTTCGGAAGAAACAATATTTGACTCTTGCCTGTAACATAACATAGTAAAAATTCAATTAAATTTTACATGAATAAAAAAATTTAGGTGGAATTAAACATACAATTTCAAAATATTACCATGTAAGTTGCATCCTTGAGTTTGCTTTACCCTTGAAGCTTGTTAATAACATTGGAAACTGTGTGTCTGAATGAAATGTCACAAATTGCCAAAGTGGTGATGTTGTCACTTCTTGAAAACCCGTAACCACTTTACTAAAAGCTTGATAAGTATATGGTTCTCTATCATATTCAATGTCTAGGAAATTGAAACCATGAGGAATATCTGCAATAACTAGGCCATATTCCCTTTTAGGTATTAGTGATGCAATGTCTTCACAGTCACCTTGTATTATTTGATATTGGACATTGTCGAGCCCATTCCAAATATAATGATTAAGAGTAGGATCTAGTTCAACATTCATAAGACGCTTCCTTCTCATGTTCTCCATCTTAATTTTTTCAATAAAGCTTTTGAAAGTATCTGGTACTCCATTTCCATCCTTCTTCGACATCTTTAATGACATAAAAATATATATATATATATATATAGATATGTATAAGTAATAAAATAAAAATAGTTAAAATATGAATAAAATAAATTTATAAATCAACATACCTTATTGAATGCAATATAAAAATCTTTTAGTGTTGATGTAGAACTTGCTTCTGGGTAGTTGCGTACAACATCATCCCAACTGTCTTCATTCAACATTTTAACCATGTGTTCTTGTATTTTCATAAAAATTTTCTGACTGAATAAATCAAGTTAAAAACGTTAATATATTGACATGTATAACAAATTCTACTAACATCATTATGTTTTATTTAAAAGAAAATTATAATGAAAGAAATAATTCAAGAAACTTACTTTTGAAATTCTACACACATTTCTTCCATTGATAATTCACCCGACTTCACACGGGCTAATACTGATTTGACTAATTTATCATCCTTCACACCTTGCATTGTTCTCCAATGTGTAATAGTCATATCCTGTGGAAGCTGCTTCATTTCAGGACCCCCCTTACTGTTGGTACATATTATGGGTTTACTCTTTCTAACCTTCTGATTTTTTATGGAAATATTCTCCCATCGATCAAAAATCTCATCAATCAAATCCCATACCTCCCTAGTTCTAAATGCCAACTGAAAAATGTTATCTGTGCCTCTGAAGAGATTTGTATTCAACTTTCCATATTTTGATTTTTTTTCATCAATTTGATAACCTATTTCCATTAAACATTCCTTTCGAAATGCTACACTAACTTGTGTCTTATCCCCACGACATTTTTCTATGAATTCATTATGAATAAATCTGACCCTTTGGATGAAAGTCATTTTCATTCTATACTCATTATCTGCATTATGATCCCATGCCAATAACTTTGATTCCATTTATGTTAAGCCAGCGTAAATGATGCATTTCACTGTTTGAAAAAGATAGTTATTGGGATATTCTGCAATCAATTGTCTTTTAGCCTCTATTGAATGGTTTCCTCCAATTACATAATATTTATAATCAAAACATTTTGCCTTGTCAAATGATTGTTTGTTGGGAACCTGACATGGATCGACAAGAACCACATAATCCACCACATGCGCATATGGATTGAACCTGAACAATGTTTTCAGATTATGTACATGTAGGTGATGAGCCTTTCTAATTTGATATTGAGATTGTCCTTCATCTGAGCCATAAAATTGGTTAACATTAAGCTAAAATGTTTGGCCACCAAGAATTAATTTATTCTTCCTCAACTCTTGTCGAATAGCATTTTGTTTTGTTTTAATAATGCCATCCTCTAACTCAGCACCTGGTGTTATGATTTCTCTTCTTCCGTAAGAGCTTTCAATTTGTTCTTCACTGCTGCTCACGACCTTTACAGGTTCACCAATATTTGATTTCCTAGTCTTATTGGATAACATATCAGTTTCTTTATAAACAAGCTCTCCTTCATGAGGTACAAGAGAGAGATCTTTGGAAATTTTTCTTTTTGGTGTCTGATCTGTTTTCTTCTTTTGCACAATAGTTCTCATCTCCTCCTCACTAATTCTATCATAATTTTCTGTTTCATGTTCGACACCTTCAAAAGAAACATGTTTAAGTTTATTAGATTGACCCACCTTAGTGACACTTAGTTGATCCCCTCTTTGTATTGTTGCAGTGTCACGAGCTATTGCTCTTTGCTTCAATCTCCTTTCCTCTGCTTTGTCTTTGTGGAAAGTTTTGATCACATCCATAACATTTGGCGCCAACATATAAATACCATCAAACATGTTTGAAAGACTCGGAACAAAATCCTATGAAACAAAATAAAACATGTCAATGATCAATAATTTATAAAAATTGAATCATCCTTACAATAATGCATAGAGGAAATAAAAATAAGCATACTTACAATGTTATTTGCAATGTTGCTTGCTATTTCTTCAGAAAATTTTGAAGTTATTTCATCTGTGTCGTACTTGACGATTGATAGATGATATCTAACCTTCTCACGTTTCTGATCCTTCCTTGCAAGAACATAAATAGTGTTTGTATTCGGGACCGTACATATGTCTCGTACTCTGCCCATCACATCATATTTCTCATTTAAGTCAATCATACCACAAATCAGATAGATGTGTATATCAGCCTCCATTTCACTGTCTTCAAGATACCATGAGAAATCAGTTTTATCTATTTCCTCGGTGTTCTTCCAATCAAAAATAAGTTTTAATGAACCTGGTGCCCCACTTGCTTGACTTTTATTAGTGTGTGCAACAATATCCTTATTGCGTCCAATAGTGTCCATAGTGCGTTCAGCTGCAACTTTAGATTTGGGAGTTGTATCCATAGTGCGTCGAGCTACAGCTGTAGATTTGGGAGCTGCTGCCGTAGATTTGGGAGCTGCTGCCCTAGGTGCAGAAACATTCACAGAAATATTTTTTGATGCCATTTTCCTGATATATATATATATATATATATATGTTAATGGAAAAACATTGCGGATAAAATAAATTTAATAAACAAAATTTATTTCTAAAACTAAATAATTTGAAATTAAAGCAGTAAAATTAACTATAAAAAATTTCCTTTAAAAACAAAATATTATAAATCATATCTATATATATCTATATAATATGTTTTGAATACATTTTATAAAAAAATTAAAAATGTGTTTAAATTGTATAAAATAATTTTTAAAAAATAAACTAGTATTTTCAAACTTCAGTTTGTGTTTAATATTTAAAAAAAAAACAAAAAAGTTACTAACTATTTATAACAAATGTTATAATATTATATAATTTTTTATTTTTTTAATTGTATTGTTATATAGTTTTTTTTTAATTAATTTATATTGTTATATTAAAACAAATGTTTTTTTTTTTAAATTTATTATATTGTATTTTTTTTTTTTAATTATATAATGTTTAAAAACAAAACATAATTGTTGTTTAATGATTTTTTTTTTTTTTTTGATATATATATATATATTTGTTATATTTTGAAATTTTTAACAATTATTATTTAACAATGTTTTTATTATATTATATAACAATTTTTTTTTATATTTATATATAACAATGTTTCTATGAACTTTTAATTGTTTTATTAAAACAAATTATTTAAAAATAAAAATTTAAAAAAATAAAAATTTAAAGAACAAAATAAAATTAAAAAAATCAAAATTAAAAAATGTTTTCTTAAAGCAAATTATTAAAAAAAAAAAAAAAATTTAAAAAAAATTAAAAAACAAAATAAAACAATTAAACAAAAAAAACCAAAATTAAAAAAAAAAAATTGTTAAAAAAAATAAAAAAAAAAACAATTTAAAAAAAAAAATTTAAAAAAAATTAAAATTAAAAATTAAAAAAAATTAAAAAAAAAACCAAAATTAAAAAAAAATTGGTTAAAAAAAATTAAAAAAAAACAATTTAAAAAACAAAATTGCAGAATTAAAAAAAAAAATTAAAAAAAATTTAAAAAAAAAAATTAAATTTTTTCTAAAAAAATGAATCGGCCTGCCCGTTGGGCACTGAGGCCGGCCAGGCGGCACCATGGGGCCGGCCCACCCTGCCTCTCGGCCCCCGCCTTGGCCGAGCACCGATTCCCGGAATCGGCCCTCGGCCAAGGCGGGCGCCGGGAGGCGGGCTGGGCCGCCCCCGTGGCGCCGCCGGGCCGGCCCCGGCACCCAACGGGCGGGCCGCGCACAGTTTTTTTGTTATTATTTATTTATTTTTTTAATTTTTTTTTTGAATTTTCTAATTTTTTTATTTGTTTTTAATTTTTTCATTTTAATTTTTTAATTTTTTTTTTGTTTTTTATTTTTTATTTTTTAATTTCGATTTTTGATTTTTTTTTATATAATATAATTATTAAAACATTATTTATTAAAAAAAAAAATTAAAAATATCAAAATATAACAAATTAAAAAAAAAAAACAATATAATAAATTATAAAAAAAAACATTTGTTTTAATATAACAATATAATAAACAAATAAATAAAAACTACATCACAATATAATTAAAATATATATATATAACAAAGCAATAAAGAAAAAAAAATTTAAAGATTTAAATTTAAAAAAAATAAAATAATAGAATATAAAAAAAAAAATTCTCAAATAAAAAAAAAATTTAAATATTGAAATCACTGATATATTTATGATAAAAAAAAAACAAATAAAAAATGTTATAATATTACTTTTTTTTTTATGTGCATGGTTGTTTTATGGATTTTTATGTTTAAATGAACCTATAAGTCTTAAAAAAGAAAAAAAATCTAAATTTTTGTTCTTAAAACCCTAAAAAAAATTTTTTTTTGCATTTTCTTCACTAAAAAGATATAAAAAAATCAAGGTTTTTGAACCTAAAAACCTTAAAAAAGTAGTTTTTGGACACAAAAAAACTATAGAAAAACAGATTTTCCCCAAAATCATTTTTAAATTGACAGAATAGAAGGAAAACTAACCTTTGAAATGCAAAAAGCTGCTGTCACCAATGCCAACACAACGCCTCCACAAAATTATGAATAGCAACACAATGCCTCCAATGCCAATGCAATGCCTTCACGAAGTTACCAATTCCAATGCAACATCTCCACAAAATTACCAATAGCGACACAACGCTTCCAATGCCAATGCAATGCCTCCACGAAGTTACCAATGCCAACGCAACACCTCCAGAAATTTGCTCTAACAAATACCAGAAAACTTGATGTGATGTGATGAATAGAAACAATCATTCCTTTTAAATAGCGTATATTGTCTGATTGGTTTACTGTTTAATGAATGTGGGATTGAAATTTCAAATTTAAAATATTTACATTTAATTTATTATAGTTCATACTATAGTTAAAATACTTATTATTTGCATGTAGTTATCATAATTAATATTTTATTTAATATTTACATGTACTAAATGTTGAATAATTCAAATATAATCTCAGATTAAAAATTAAAATATGAAATACTTACATATAGTTAATTATGTTTAATATTATAGATAAAATAGTTAATATTTGTATTTAGTTACCATAGTTAATATTTACATGTAATCAATATTTAAAATCATGGGATTAAATTTTAAAATCTAAAATATGTACATGTAGTTAATTATAGTTTAAATAGTTAATATTTACATGTTATTTTTGTAAATATTTACATGTAGTCAATCTTAAACCATTCAAATAAGAAAATTATTTTAGTTTCGAAGACATGCATGAAAGGAATATTTTGTGGATATTTTGAATAGAAAGTATGGTGAAATATTTGAAGACCAACAGTGTATTAATAAATTTTGAAATAAATTTTAGATGAATATAACATAAGTTTAAAATAAAAAATTTAAAATATTTACATGTAGTCATTATAGTTAAAATAGTTAAAGTTTTTCGCGAATTTTTTTGGAGGGAAATTTTTTCGCGAATTTTTTTGGAGGGAAATTTTCAGTCTTTAAGCTATATATTGTAAGTGGGAGAGGAATTTGTATCATTCAACCTATTCTTGTTGAAAGCCATGGTTTCTTCTGATATCGAAGTTTTTCTTTCTAGAACATCAACATCTTTGTCACGCAACAACTCTAGTAAGAGTGATGAATATAACGGGAGTTCGTTCACCATGAATAGAGAGTCAAAAAATCGACTTGGTTGTTATCCTAAAGATGATGAGAACAAAATTGATGAGGTGCAACAAAATGAAATTTCTGTAAATCGAGCGCCGTTATACCACTTACTCTTAATCCTAAGGATTATGAAAGCAACAGTGATGAAGGGCATGATGAAGAATTTCCAGAGTCAAAAGTTTCACCTTCGTCCTAATCCCAAGGATTATGAGGACACCATTGATGAAGAGGGAGATGAAGAATATCCACTTCAGCTTAATCCTAAGGATTATGTGAGAACAACAAATGAAGAGGGGAATGAAGAATCTGTAGAGTCAAAATATCCACTCTGTCCTAATCCTGAGGAGTATGCCAGCACCACTGATGAAAAGGGGGTTGTAAAATTTCCAGAGTCAAAATATCAAATTCGTCCAACTCGTAAGGATTATGCGAGCACCACCGATGAAGAGGGGAATGATAATGTTTCAGAGTCAAAACATCCACTTCATTCCAATCCTAAGGATTATGCCAGCACCACTGATGAAGAGGGAAATGAAAAATTTACAGCATCAAAATTTCCACTCCGTCCTAATCCTAAGGATTATGCAAGCACCACTGATGAAGAGGGGGACGAAAAAATTCCAGAGTCAAAATTTCCACTTCGTCTTAATCCTAAGGATTATGTCAACACCACAGATGAAGAGGGGAATGAAGAATTTGCAAAGTCAAAATATGCACTTCGTCCTAATCCTAAGGATTATGTTAGCACCACTGAGGAAGAGGGGAATGAAGAATTTGCAGCGTCAAAATATCCACTTCGTCCTAATCCTAAGGATTATGCCAGCACCACTGATGAAGACGGGGATGAATTTCCAAAGCTAAAATTTTCACTTCATCCTAATTATAACGATTATAATTTAACCACTGATGAAGGGGGGGATGAAGAATTTCCAATAAATATAGATTCAAGGCATTCACTTATTCCTAATCCTAAGGATTATGAGAGCTTTAGTGAGGAAGGGGAGGGGCAGGATGAAGAAATTCTAGTGAATACAAATTTAAAGCTTCCACTTATGCCTAATCCCAAGGATTATGAGAGCACCACTGAGGAAGGGGAGGATGAAGAGTTTCTTGCAAATGATAATTTTAGAGGCACGGATCTGAATATTGCATTTTCTCCAAGTGACCATTTCAAAGACACTGAATTGAATCCTCCCAGGGAAGAATTTGAAAGCATGGTCAAGATGGTGAAGAATTTCTTTTGAGTCAGGGTTACAAAAGTGCCAATGATTCTTGTGAAATGTTTTCTTCAACTGATGATGGTAAAGAAAATTTTCCATGCAATGATGTTGATGAATTTCTTAACTATGTTGAGGATGATGATAGTGGGGATAATATTCCTCCTAATGGTGATGAAACTACTTTTACAAAGGATGATGGAATGATAAAGCCGTTGCAAGAAAATATTGCAACTAGGAGTAGGAATAGAACTTTTCATATCAATCCAAAGCATTCTAGTTATACAAGGGTGAGGACAAAATATCTCACAAAAATAAGTTCTGTCGTTCATTTGATTTCAAGTGAATGATGTCGAAGGGATTTCTTGAAAAATATGGATTTCAACTTTGTTTTGGAGAAAAGGAAAACATATATGTCAATGAATAAAAGCATGCAAAATTCATATTTAGCGGGTTGCATGCAATCTACACTAGCAGGTTATGATTATCATATTGGGAATGTATTGCTTTGCAGAAAGGCGTTCAAAATGTTGTATTCAATTGGTAATTGTCATTTGTCAAGAATCCATGATAGATTGGAGAGGGATCCCACATATTATTCAGAAGCACGTTATAAATGGGAGGTGGGGCCATTTGCAAATACTTCTAAGACATGGATGAAAGACTTCTTTTCAAATCATGGAGAGTGTATGCCAAATAAAGACATAATACATATTCCAGATAATTTCTCGAGACGAGAAATATTCATGTTATACAAATATTATGCAGAAGCTGTTGAAGGAATTGGTAATTTTATTACATATTCTTATTTTACAAGGATATGGAAAACCGAATTCAACAATGTTCGTATTCCTAAGAAGACAAGGATGGGGATTTGCAGCACATGTGCTTCTCTTAAAGCAAAAAGAGATAAATGTCAAGGGGCAGAAAGAGGTATGTGTTCAAAACATTGTTTTTTAAAATTTGATACTTATCAACTATAAAAATATATTGATTCATATGTTTATTTTATTTTATGTACATATTCCGTTGTCAAAGAACTTCAAGACCATCGCAATCAACAAACAAGTGAAAGACAAAAGTTGTATAAACATCGAAAGAAGTGTTATGATCATCCAAATAAATATCTGGGATTGATAATTGATGGTATGGACCAAAAGAAAACACTTCTTCCACATTTTGTCCGCACGCTAAAAAAATTACAGGAGGAAAATTTCATTCAGTTTCACTTGGTTGGTTGTATGGTATTTAATGAGAAGATGTTTCCAAGAGATTTCTTCACAACTCCAAATATTCACAATGATGAAAATCTGACCATAACTATAATCCATGATGTGGTTACTCATTGGTCTGGGATTCTTCCTGAAGTTTTGTATTTACAATTAGACAACACAAGTCGTGAGAACAAAATCAAGTTCTTTTTGGGTATCTAAACATGCTCGTTGAATTGGGGATTTTTAAAAAGATAAAGGTTGGTTTCCTTCTTGTTGGGCATACTCATGATCATATTGATCAAATGTTCAGTCTTTTTTCAGTAACATTGAGGAGGAAAGGTGTTGGGAGCCTACCATCATTAATTGAATGTATTAAGAAATCGTACATTCCAGAGCCTGTTTTTCATGTGTTGGAAGAAACTATTGACATGCGAAGGTTTATTTTTGGATCGCATGGTGAGGAGAAATGCATTGAACAACTTAACAACATTAGCTTCCAACATCAATTTCGTATCAAAAAAATTGATGGGATAACACTTATGTGGGGCAAGAAGTATTCAACTGTTGAAGAATGGGGACCATCATCAGGTTTAGCATTTTTGAAGTTCATTCCAGAGCGTCCAATATTTTCATCAAAGATATTGTTATTACAGTCAGTTGCTGAACTCCATAATGCACGAAGGTAGAAGAGAGACATAAATTATTCTGAATGTCTAGAGGAAATTAAAAGATGTATTAGAGATACATATGAGTACTTCGATGTTGCTGATTCAGTTTGGTGGGAGTCTTTTTTCATTAATCAAAGTGATATGATTTCAAGATCAATAAATGGGGATACGCTTTTGAAGACTCCTTTTTTTTTGCCACAAAATATGCCAAATGAACATGAACATCAGGAAACACACAATGTTGAACAACAACAGCCTCAAGTTATTATTAATTCCCCACAGGTAGAGGAAAGAGAAATCTATATTGGTTCTAGAAGATCACGTGCACAACGTGAAGCCATGGAAGACCTTTACAGGGGTTCTGTGCAGGATGTTAAGGAGGGTTGCATGATAGCAGTGTTAGTAGATGAAGATCCACTTGGCTATCCATTTTGGATTGCCAAGGTTATAAAGGTCATTAATGAAAATGAAGATATTACAAATTATGGATACATTTGTATACAATTACCTACCCTTTTCAATGTGGTGTGTACAAGCGTAGATGGTGGAAAAAAATTAAGGGTGAAAGAGAAAAGTAGGGCAGCACAATATAAATCGCTTCTATTTATGTCTTTAAAATTGAGGATGCGACATACTTGTGTATGACTTCACCCTGACAAAGAGAGGAATCCTTCGCTATAGACTATAATATTTTTGAAGAAATTGCTACTTAACAATCATCGCTGAAATGATCATATAATGTAGATTTAGGATTCACAAGACTTTTGAACTTAAATGGTATATGCATGTTGGACTCGTATATACATCAGCGATGAAAGAGAAGAATATGGATCATCTTCATTCAAGATTTAGCCATTCATTCAAGTGATGTAGATATGATGGTGCTGTTAAACTCATGGCTGATTTTTTGAATAACTATCTAAGACACTTATGTAATTGATGTTTGCATGGTAACTTGAAATAAAAAATTTGACTTCCATCTCATTTTTCATGAAGTTATGAGACATTTCTATGTTTGTTGGATTATATGTTTTAATTATGAAGAATTCATCTCTTTAGAATATCGACAATGTAACAATGAATTACAAAAATAATTTATGTTATATTCAATGTACCAATGTTGATATTTTAATTATAAGTAAAATAGAAAATAGAAACTAATGTTGAATTTTTAAATTATGCAGTGATATTACCATGATATTATGTATTCTTACCATTTGGTATAAGATACTTTTAAAAGTTTTAATAATTGTATGCGTCATTGAAACAGAACACTTTGTTTTGATGCTTGATTTTTAGGTTTTGGTTGAAATTATATTTAAATTTGTCTTATGCTAAGATTTGGAAAAAGATAAATTTTTATCCTTTAAAATTAAAATTACTCTTACTTGTTTCTGTTCAATGATAATTTTTTCATTTACTTGTTCATTTTTTAAAATTGTTAAGTCTTATCATTTCTCCATAATTCATTGTTCAAGTATGTTGAACACTTAATATTGAAAAACTTTAGATTTACAACTTGTCATTAAGGTTTTTATGTGCTACCAAATTTTATCTTTAAGGTTATGGTTGACAATAATTACAATTTTGGGGTTGTTTAAAGTCAAGATATTTTATGTTTAACAACATGGATGAAAATTGTTCGAAATGATAAGCCCTTCAAACATGTATTTGTTTATCTTTAACATATTCTATCAAAAATGTTAGAAATTTACGATTTTAAAAAATGTCCTAATATGTTGTCTTTAATTCCATTGTTACAAGTGTCAAAATTATGACACAATTTTTTTTTTGTTATTCCAACATCAACTAGTTTTGTTTTGAGGGTGTTTTTTCAATCCTTTTTTCAACAAACAATTTTGTTTTTAGAATAATTTTATAAAATGTTGAAATTTGACCTTCAAAAAAAACCAAGTGCGTTATGGAAGACACACTTTTTTTTTTTGGTGTTTTTTCATGTTTTTTGAGACATTTTGGGCTAGAGTTCCCGTTTTGAGGTCAGGTTACCTATTTGATCGGTAACATTGTTTCAAGCCAAGATCTAAAATCAGTGCTCCAATCATCCAATACTCTCTTTCCATGGGGATAGAAGACTTTCCCACTGAAAAGAGGCACTAGAATGGCCTAGATCTGAGTAGATCTAGCCTCCACTTGCTGCATCTTACAAAGAAAACCAAACCCTCAATAGGATCTGCAATGTAGTTGGAAGAAGAGCTTGGTCAAATGCCTGATAGTGGACAAGAAATGAAAGACTCCTCCAAGAGCTACTCAAGGGAGGTGGGATTCCCGATCAGGAACACCTAGTGCTAAAAAGAATTATTCTCTGCTAAATAGCCAAGAGAATAAGAAATTTCTGAATAGAAAAAATCTTTAGAAAATGATAATCATCAAAAACCTTCTCATGCTATCCTCTTCTTCCTTTTATAAGATTGAGACCTTGCAAAACCCTAAACCATCTCAATGATTTAGCTTGTTTCACATGTGCCACCTCCAACTAAGACTGCGTTGTGCATCAATGAGGATCACTTCTTCTAGACAACACTGTTGATTTTCTCATGGTTGACCCAATCAGATTATTCAGCCCCTTTCACACATAAGGTTGTTTATTTAGATAGCCCAGATTTAGCCTTGTTCACATGGGGCATTGATTTATTCACTGTTTTAGGAGTATTTATTTTCCTCCTTTACACATTTATTCATGCAACAGGAAAATGAAACAAAATTGTATATTCAGAAAATAAAACATGTTTTACATGATCAGATTCTTCACCAACAGTACTCCTCATACAAATGGAGTGGTGCATGGATCTTTCTCCTCTTTCAAAATAAGGAAGAGATCGTTGAAGTAACTCCTCCATGAAGTCATGTTGCTGCCCCAACACTACATAATTCATGCATTCTTGAAAATGCTAATTTATTTCTTCTTTCAAGCCTTCCCAATCAAAGCTCCTCATGATGATGTTGTAGATCCTCATGGAATACATATGGCTGAAACATAACTGTTAGTAGGTCCTTTGTAGAAAATTCTCCTTGAGCTTAGAAGCTCTAGATAAGAAGATCCTACCATGATGATAGATGACTTCCTCATGGAATAGATGGCCCTCTTCATGCATCTGATCATCAAGTATCATACAAGTGTGTAGATATTTAGAATAATCCACAAACAATTGGGATTTCCAATACAGATCTAAACTTCTCAATAATGACAGCGTTGATGATATATCAACAGAAATGTCTATCATGTTTTTGATCTCCTCCTTGACATCTCCTATGCCAAATATGTGTGTTGGAAGGTCATTCCTTCCATTCTCCTCCTCCCACAGTGCAGATCCAGAAATGAGAGTGGGTGATGATGATAAGGGAAGAAGATCTCCCTCCTTCTTGAGCTTACCCAAATATCCCAGTGTTGTAGCTTTGTCTTCAAGTGCTCCAATCCCTCCTAGATCTAAGCTTGGAGCAGCATGTTGTGAGGTATTCCCCACAAAATATGAATCAAGTGGCCTCCCAGGTGGTTTGCCACTAGATAAGAGTGTCCCATGCAAAAATATCATGAACATAATATATGGGACTGTAAGGTCCTTGCTTCCACTGCGCAAATCCATCTCTGTTTTATGTGTGGAAGTGTTTTGTGAGGGGTAAGTATGCATGCCTTTGATCATTTTAGGTTCACCACTCTTCTTGTACACCCATTCCATTTTCAAAGCCTCCCAATCAGTGGTGACTTTCCCTAATGTAATCAATCATTGAACACCCAAAATCACATTGGCGTCCGATATGTCAACCACAAAGAAGTGATCAACCAAAGTGTAGGTACCCATGGTGACTGAAAGTGATGGGAAATAATGCATGCATTGCATTGTGCTATCTCCTGGGACCAAAACAAAGAATCCCTCAAAAGTATTAGTGGGAATTTCCCTCCTTTACACAAAATGATCATCAATGAAATTGTGAGTTGCCCCACTATCAATAAATACAAAAACCCTCTGATTCAAGATTGAACCTTGAAATATTAAGGTCAAGTACTTAAGTACTCCCCTCAAAGATGCGAGTCCCTCCAATAGGAGAAAAGGCTCCATTCCCATCTCCTGATGGTGTTGGATCTTGTCCATCAGTGTCAGCGCTGTGACCCCTTCTTGGTTCATCTTCTTCTTCTTCCTCAATATCTGAGAAGACATCTATGTAATGTTCTTTTCCAGCAGCACATATATGCCCTGGTGCCCATGCTTCTTGGAAAGTGAAGCGTAGCTTCTTCCTCCTTAGATCTCTCCGGACTTCATCATCAAGAGGCTTCTTGTATGAGCTCTCCTTTGAAGGAGTAGCTTTCTCTTCCTTTCCTTTAGAAGGAAAAGAGGGCTTGTGCTGAAAGTTTTCCTTTGCTTTTGGCAAGGCATCTTGAAGGTCTCTAGCTCTCTCAATGGCATCATGCAAGGTAGTGGGCTTGGTAGATTTTACCAACCCATGAAGAGGTTCATCTAGACCATTGATGAACATGCACACCCTTCTTGTTGTAGACAAGTTAGGAACCATAACAGATAATCTCAAAAATTCAAAAATATAAGACTATGTATTACCTTATTGCTTCAACTTCGCAAGGCTCATGAAAGGTGCCTCTAGATCTCTTCTGTCAAATCTCTCTATCACCCTTCTATTGAACTCAGAATAAGCAGTCACATTGGCATGACCCAATGTAGACAATCCATGGAACCACTAGTCATGTGCTTCACCTTCAAAGTGAAGCGTTGCAATCTTGATAGCCTCCATCTCAAGAACCTTGTTCAACTGAAAGTAGATGTCAAGTTTTTCTACCCATGCTTTGGCAGAACACTTGGATGACGCATCGAAATTGGGTAGAAATAATATGCCCATAGAGTGATGTCGATCATGATTCTGAGTGAATCCACCATCTCTATGTTGATTCCTTGGTCTTCTTTTGTCCTTCAGGTGACAGAACTCTTGAAAACTCAAGTGATAATTGAATCTCTGATTTTGAGACTCATATTCTTCAAAATATTCTTCAAGGGATTCTTGCTCTTTAAAGCCTTCATTTCCCACAACCAAAAAGGTAGGCATGGTAGAACGTAGGGAAATATATGGCTAGTGCACTGGTTGATCTTTCCAGTGATGAGACATGCCAGATATTTCTCCAAGATGGAATCTCTTAGGAGACTCTTTGATTCTGTCCATTCTCATCTCTTTGATCTCTCTAGCAAGATCTTGCATGGCTCTCAAAAGGATCTTAGGAAAATCCTTTTCTTCTACATCACTTCCAGATTCAGGGTCTTTACCCTTGTCTCTATCATCATTTATGTAATCAAATTTCTTCTGTCTCCTTTTGAGATACCTCTTCTCTCTGTCAATAAGAGGCTTTTCTTCTTCTGAAGAGATATTGGCTTCTTACAGGTTGTGCCAAGATTATTGCTATGATACCATTGTAATATCCCAAAAGGGACACATGCAGCAATACAAAATAATACTGCTCAGAAATAACGTAGTTCAGCTAAGTAAGAGAAGGAGACCAATATGGAGGCTCAAAAATGACATTTACATCAAAAAATAAGATTTATATTGTGGCCCATAAGATGTAAAACAGAAATAGAAGAATTTTACATGAAGAAATCCTCAAAAATGAGGTACTTCAACCATATATTTGACTGAACAAGCTTGACACCATTATTTTTATTGGCTAAAATAGCAGTAGATTACACTTCAGACCTAGAGAAAATATGAGTACAAAAATTTAGATATATATCAGATCTGTACACTAGATAGGCTCCTCTACAAATTCCCCTTGGGTTTTTTAGCAAAAAGTGAAGTACATGGAATCTGAGATCTTATGCAACAGATCTACAGAATGATTCAAAAATTCTGAAGCAAATACACCAGTATTTAGATCAGATATGAATATGACATGGATAAGATCTAAAATCCATGGATCACCAAAGTGAAGGGTAGAACCCCAACACTAGAGATATCTCCTCCAAAAGTGTGCCAAAACACCCTGCAACTGGACACTTTCAAATAACGCAGCACTGGAATGAAAATTGTGTTGTAGGCTCTAGAACATATGTGGCCTCAAGCCAAGATCTGAAATCAGTGCTCCAATCATCCAATACTCTCTTTCTAGGGGGATAGAATACTTTCCCACTAAAAAGAGGCACTAGAATGGCCTAGATCTAAGTATATCTAGCCTCCACTTGTTGCATCTTACAAAGAAAACCAAACCCTCAACATGATCTTCATTGTAGTTGGAAGAAGAGCTTGGCCAAATTCCTGATAGTGCGAGGTGGGATTACCGATCAGGAACACACATTGCTAAACAACACTATTCTCTGCTAAATAGCCAAGAGAATAAGAAATTTCTAAACAGACAAAATCTTGAGAAAATGATAATGATAAAAAACCTTCTCATGCTATCCTCCTCTTCCTTTTATAAGATTGAGATCTTGCAAAACCCTAAGCCATCTCAAATGTTTAGCTTCTTTCACATGTGCCACCTCCAAATAAGACTGCGTTGTGCATCAATGAGGATCACTTCTTCTAGACAGCGCTATTGATTTGCTCATGGTTGACCGAGTCAAATTATTCATTCCCTTTCACACATAAGGGTGTTTATTTAGATAGCCCAAATTTAGCCTTGTTCACATGAGGCATTGATTTATTCACTATTTTAGGAGTATTTATTTTCCTCCTTTACACATTTATTCATGCAACAAGAAAATGAAACAAAATTGTATATTCCCATTAGCTTGGGCTAATTGCGAATATTACAGTCCTCCCCTCCAAAATTTTGCTTTTCCTCAAGCACCTAATAAGGTGAGTGTTGCAACACTTCTCCTCCTCCATTGGTGACACCATCATGAGTTAAGCTTCCTTCATAAGCTAAGTTTTCACCAATCCAACCCTCCATGAATTATTCCTCCAAAGTCATTATGAGATGTACATATTCCATCCCACAAGGAGTCAAGAACTCAAATGAAACAAACATGGCTGAACCAATGCTCTCCCTGAAACATGTAGCATAAGGTACATAGAGATTTCCCATCCCATATGGTACATACATGCCTCCCATCCTCCCTCCATACATCCCCATAAAAATTACAACTATATCATCAAGGTATGCAAGCAAAACTACATACAAAAAAATAGAAATTTGAGCATCTGGAGGTGGGTCATAGTCCCACATATGGTACCAGCACAGTGCATCTCATGCCTGCATCAGATCAAGGTGTGGTAAGTGGTTTTCCCACCACCTACTTTCTGCCCATGTTATCTCACTGTGGCTAAAAGTGTGAGATATGTTTGGTACCTTTGGGAAGCACCCATCATGATAAAAAATCTCCATTTTTTCATCAAGGGAGTGGCCAAATTCAAAACATTTAGTGGCCCAATGTTTGCCATGAGATTTACATGATTCATCACTCCTCCTTAGAGTCATGGCTTGCATAGACATGGTGAAATAATATGTACAATCAGAAAATAAAACATGTTTTACATGATCAGATTCTTCACCAACAATTCTCCTCATACAAATGGAGTGGTGCATGGATCTTTCTCCTCTTTCAAAATAAGGAAGAGATGGCTGAAGTAACCCCTTCATGGAGTTCATGCATTCTTGAAAATGTTGATTTAGTTCTTATTTCAAGCCTTCCCGGTCAAAGCTCCTCATGATGATGTTGTAGATCCTCATGGAATACATATGGCTGAAACATAACTCTTTGTAGGCCCATTGTTGCAACTTCTCCATGAGCTTAGAAGCTCTAGACAAGAAGATCCTACCATGATGATAGATGAATCCCTCATGGAATAGATAACCCTCTTCATGTAGTTGGTCATCAAGTATCATACAAGTGTGTCGATCTTTGGAATAATCCACCAACAATTGTGATTTCCAATACAGATCTAAACTGCTCAACAATGACAGCGCTGATGATGTATCAACATAAATGTCTGTCATGTTGTTGATCTCCTTCTTGACATCTCCTATGCCAAATATGTGTGTTGGAAGGCCATTCCTTCCATTCTCCTCCTCCCACAGTGCAGATCCAGAAATGAGAGTGGGTGACGATGATAAGGGAAAAATATCTCCCTCCTTGAGTTTACCCAAATATCCTAGCGTTGTAGCTTTTTCTTCAAGTGCTCCAATCCCTCCTATATCTAAGCTTGGAGCAGCATGTTGTGAGGTCTTCCCCACAAAATATCAATTAGGTGGCCTCCCAGGTGGTTTGCCACTAGATAAGAGTGTCCCATGCAAAAATATCATGAACATAATAGATGGGAGTGTAAGGTCCTTGCTTCCACTGCGTAAATCCATATTTTTTTTCTGTGTGGAAGTGTTTTGTGAGGGGTAAGTATGCATGACTTAGATCATTTTAGTTTCACCACTCTTCTTGTCCACCCATTCCATTTGAAAATCCTCCCAATTAGTGGTGACTTTCCCCAATGTAATCAATCATTGAACACCCAAAATCACATTGGTGTCTGGTATGTCAACCACAAAGAAGTGATCAACCAAAGTGTAGGTACCCATGGTGACAGAAAGTGATGGGACATAATGCATGCATTGCATTATTCTATCTCCTAGGACCAAAACAGAGAATCCCTCAAAAGTATTAGTGGGTATTTCCCTCCTTTTCACAAGATGAGTATCAATGAAATTGTGAGTTGCCTCACTATCAATCAATACAGAAACCCTCTAATTCAAGATTGAACCTTGAACTCTTAAGGTAAAGTACTTAGGTACTCCCCTCAAAGATGCAAGAGTCCCTCCAATAGGAGAAAAGGCTCCATTCCCATCTCTTGATGGTGTTGGATCTCCTCCATCAGTGTCAGCGTTGTGACCCCTTCTTGGTTCATCTTCTTCTTCTTCCTCAATATCTGAGAAGACCTCTATGTAATGTGCTTTTCCAGCAACACATCTATGCCCCGGTGCTCATGCTTCTTGGCAAGTGAAGCATAGATTCTTCCTCCTTAGATCTCTCCGGACTTCATCATCAAGAGGCTTCTTTTATGAGCTCTCCTTTGAAGGAGCAACTTTCTCTTCCTTTCCTTTAGAAGGAAAAGAGGGCTTGTGCTGAAATTTTTCCTTTTCTTTTGGCAAGGCATCTTGAAGGTCTCTAGCCCTCTCAATGTCATCATGCAAGGTAGTGGGCTTGGTAGATTTTACCAACCCATGAAGAGGTTCATCTAGACCATCGATGAACATGTACACCCTTCTTGCTACAGACAAGTCATGAACCATAACAGATAATCTCAAAAATTCAAAAATATAAGACTATGTATTAGCTAATTGCTTCAACTTTGCAAGGCTCATGAAAGGTGCCTCTAGATCTCTTCTCTCAAATATCTCTAGCACCCTTCTAGTGAAATCAGAATAATCAGTCACATTAGCATGACCCAATGTAGACAATCCATGGAAACACTAGTCATGTGCTTCACCTTCAAAGTGAAGCGTTGCAATCTTGATAGCCTCCATCTCAGGAACCTTGTTCAACTGAAAGTAGATGTCAAGTTTTTCTACCCATGCTTTGGCAGAACACTTGGATGACCCATCAAAATTGGTTAGAAAGAATTTACCCATAGAATGATGTCAATCATGATTCTGAGTGAATACACCATCTCTATGTTGGTTCCTTGGTCTTCTTTTGTCCTTTAGGTGACAGAAATCTTGAAAACTCAAGTGATATTTGAATCTTTGATTTTGAGACTCTGATTCTTCAAAATAGTCTTCAATAGTAGATTAGAGTATAGCACCCTCAATTTTCAGCCTCCATACACTTTCCTTGCATGGCTTAGTGCCTTTGAACCACAACTCAAAGGTAGTTGACACTTCCCCTCTTGAATGCTCTTGTCCTCCTATCAAGAATTGTCTTCCTTGAAATCGCCCAGAAATTTCTGGCGAGAAATTGAAAGAATGTAGTTGAGCATCGCTTCCTTGATCATTGATCCAATGTGGCTCAATAAAACGTGAGATGACAACATAAAACATGCATACATAACTGAAATTTTCATATGTACAAATGAGTGTATGTCTTATTGTATCAAGAATTCAGACCACTTCTTACCAAGCCACTTCCACGGTGACTTTTGCTGTTGAAAATATTCTTCATGTGAAACATCTATTCTCACATCAATGATGGAATATTTGGTTCCAATTTCGCTATTATTTTTATCCTCGTCCTTCAAATTCTTGGGATGATATGTTGGATGCAATGTCCAACAATGGGAAACAACATGTCCCCTCTTTCGGCAATGTGTGCAAGTCTTTTGCACCTTCTTTGCAAGTTGCCTTTGCGACAATTGTTTCATGTATTCCTTCATCGTCTTCCAACATTTTGAAACAACATGGTTACACATACCACAATATGCACAGCAACTCTTTCATCCATTCAAGCATGCAGAATTTTCATGCCTTGAAGAAACATAATCAACTTGACTATGGGAATAATTATACCTCGCATGTTTCTTTGCATGTCCATATTTTATACCTTCATGAGGAGATGAACTTGTAGAGGCTCCAGCTTTTCCATAAGCTGCATGTGTACAAACTGAAACATAGGCTTCAAACAATGGCAATCAACTTGAAAACAAACTTGACATGTTTGTGGTTTAGAACTTGTAACAAAAGTTCTCTTTGAAGTTGCCTCACATGCCTTCATGTCTTTGGAGTCTTCGCCATAAGATTGAACGTAACCAAGACCAAATTTATTAGGTCTTTCCTCAACCAAAATAAGATCAATAATGCCTTTTGCATGCTTTCCTAAACCCTTTCCTTCATAGCCCATCTTGTAATATCCCAAAAGGGACACATGCAGCAATACTAAACAATACTGCTCAAAAATAACGCAGTTCAGCTAAGTAAGAGAAAGAGGCCAATATGGAGGCTCAAAAATAACATTTGCATCAGTAAATCAGATATATATTGTGGCCCATAAGATGTAAAACAGAAATAGAATACTTTTACATGAAGAATCCTCAAAAATGAGCTACTGCAACCATATATTTGACTGAACAAGCTTGACAACGTTATTTTTATTGGTTGAAATAGCAGTATATTACACTTCATATCTAGAGCAGATCTGTGTACAAAAATTTAGATCTATATTAGATATTTATACTAGATAGGATCCAATACAAATGCCCCTTGGGGTTTTCAGCAAAAAGTGAAGTACATGGAATAGATCTGAGATCTTATGCAGCAGATCTATAGAATGATTCAAAAATTCTGAAGAAAATACAAAAGTATTCAAATCAGATCTGAATATGACATGGATCGGATCTGAAATCCATGGATCACCACATTGAAGAGCAGAACTCCAACACTAGTGATCTCTCCTCCAAAAGTGTGCCAAAACACCCTGCAACTGTACACTTTCAAATAACGCAGTACTGGAAGGAAAAATAGGTTGTAGGCTCTAGAACATATGTGGCCTCAAGCCAATATCTAAAATCAGTGCTCCAATCATCCAATACTCTCTTTGCATGGGGATAGAAGACTTTCCCACTGAAAAGAGGCACTAGAATGGCCTAGATCTGAGTAGATCTAGCCTCCACTTGTTGCATCTTACAAAGAAAACCAAACCCTAAATAGGATCTACATTGTAGTTGGAAGAAGAGCTTGGCCAAATGCCCGATAGTGGACAAGAAATGCAAGACTCCTCCAAGAGCTACTCAAGGGAGGTGGGATTCCCGATCAGGTACACCTAGTGCTAAGTAGCACTATTCTCTGCTAAACAGCCAAGAGAATAAGAAATGTCTGAACAGACAAAATCTTCAGAAAATGATAATCATCAACAACCTTCTCATGCTATCCTCCTCTTCCTTTTAGAATATTGAGACCTTGAAAAATGCTAAACCATATCAATGATTTAGCTTCTTTCACATGCACCACCTCCAACTAAGACTGCGCTGTGCATCAATGAGGATCATTTATTCTAGATAGTGTTGTTGATTTTCTCATGGTTGACCCAGTCAAATTATTCAGCCCCTTTCACACATAAGGGTGTTTATTTAGATAGCCCAGATTTAGCCTTGTTCACAAGGGGCTTTGATTTATTCACTGTTTTAGGAATATTTATGGTCCTCCTTTACACATTTATTCATGCAACAAGAAAATGAAAAAAATTTGTATATTCCCATTAGCTTGGGCTAATTGGGAATATTACACATTTTAAACATCAACTCGGACCCTATACCTCTAGTGTGCTTTTCAAACGAACCAACACATCTATCTGAAGAGGAAACTGAAGAAAAATTTGAGTGAATTACCTCTGCTTCATGCATGTTCTTGTTTAAGGACTCTTGGGCTTGATTGAGCTGCATCTCCATCTCATGCATTCTTAGAAAAAGTCCTTCCTTCTCTTGCTTCATAGCAACCAATTTCTCATGAAGTCTAGTGATTTCTCTTTTGTCTTGCTTCATGTCTTCATCAAAGAATCTTGTGAAGGAGGAGGATTTTGAAACCTCACTTGATGAATTTTTCATCTTATGAAAATGAAAAAAATAACTTCAATCAAAAATTCACAAAGCTTTCAAAAACATTTGACAAAGCTTTTGAACAAAATGGTTGTAGAGTCAAGCTCTTCTTCAAACAACCTTTTGCAAACAAACCCTTTTGTGCTTCAAGGGTTTCTTTGAGTTCCTTTGGGTAAGGAAGATGCCTTCTTCCTTCTTTTCCTCTTCTGGACTTAGCTATCAGTATCTTTCCCCCTCTAGCAAACTCAAAATTGTAAGCAACAATCAGTTTGCAAACAGTAAAATTATTTAACAGTGCAAACACCTTTCAAGTCAAAAAACAAATATGTGCTCTGTCAATCAAGCAACTATGCTCTGGTACCAACCTAATACGAATATGGGATGGATAACTTGTTATTCTTTTCAAGAACCTCCCACTCAGTTACACAAATAAAATATCTAGCTTATACTTGACTTTTACATAATTTTATACTTGAAACAGGTGTATGTTTTTTAATTGTTTAAGTTCTTTAAGACCATTTTTTTTCTGAAATTAAAAATGTGCAACAGCCATATAATTCAGCTAATAAAAATCAACACATAACAGAAAATTTAATCTAGGATTTCACCCGAATATCATGGGCTACGTCTTCTTGATCTCTTGTCATCTTGATTTGGATCTTTGGGATTATGGAAAATTATTTTACAAGTTACAAACTCAACTCAAATGGTTAACTGAACTGAACCAATTTTTTTATAATACCATTTTTATCCCTTTCATGGCTTTCATCACTCTGAAAACATATCTAGGTTCCCTTAGACTTGATTTCCTTGATTCGGTGCCTTGAGCTTCCATAAGCTTATTTATAGCACTAACTCCCTCAGAAATCATTTTATGTCCCTGAAACATCACCTACTATCTCTAGCACATATCATACCTCCAAAATGTACTGATCATTTTCTCCAAAAGAGCACTGGCTTCCCAATCTAGGCCTCCATCCATTGATGGCCCTAGGCTGCCCAAAACTTCCCTTTGGCTTCCCGAGCTATAGAATTCTTGAAATGACTTTAAAATTCCCTTCAATTGATTCATAATGTCAAAAATAGTCAGAATAGACTATTTTTTTGTTGAAATTGGCCTCTGGCTGCTCCGGTTTCGCCTCCAACACTTGGTGGCACCCCCTGGCTCTAAGGTCAAAGAAAAATTCTCTATGGGTTCTCTATCTCTAGAGGTCCTAAAAATCTTCTGAAAACTCCTCCATTGGTTTCAAAATTATCATTACAGTCAGAAATGACTATTGGTTTGCTGAGAATGGATACTGGATGCTCTAGATAGGCCTCATTCTCTTGTTGGCACTTGCTAGCCCTAGTGGCCCCTAGAACTTCTTTGAAGCATATATACCTTCAAAATTCCTCTATAGGCTCTTCAAACCACACCATTAGTTCCAAAATTTCTGAAACATCCAAAATTGACTATTGGATTGTTGAAAAAGGCCTCTCTAGCTGCACTCGCTAGGCCTCAAACTGTTGTTGGCCCATGGTGGTCCTAGTGGCTCCTAGAAATTATATAAAGAAAAAACCTGCTCAAAATTCCTTTTATGGCTTTACAACCCTCACCAATGAGTTTGGAATGTCTTAGATAATTGGAATTGACTATTGGCACTCCAAAATTGGTCGAATCTAGCTCCAGATAGAGCCTAAACTCATTTTACCTAGTGTCCCCCTAGGAAAACTCTGCTAAATTTGGGGAACTTGAGTTAACTGCAGAGAAAATAGGCTAAACCTTCAAAATTTGGTGGCATGCTTAACTGTCCTCCATTTATAATCATAACATTAATGGTTAACCATTTGCATGTGATAGGCTTAACGACAGAAACTTTGGGGTTTAATGTTGGCGGTTAGGTGAAGACCCCGCAACTCCGCCATGTGATCGCTCCATAACTGCCAGTGGGAGTTAACTATTGGCAGTTAGAGACTTTAATCCTTTGGGTCTGGACATGGTCCGGTGGTTCTGTGGGGAGGGGCTAGCCCCTTTGAACCCTTGAATATGAAACCACCAAACGTTATAACCAAGTCATGACCATAAGGGTTAAGTCAGAACTGGTAGCCCGAGCGGTAAGAGCTATGTGTGTTGTGCATGTAGTCATGGGGTTGACTCCAAAAATTTTATACCACAAAACTGGGCCATGTGGTGGCCTCCAGGCCTACCACATGGCGGCCTCCCATTGGCCAATCAAACCATGTACAATCCTTTTGTCCAGTTAAATCATGACATTTGTCAACCTGCCATTCGCCCAGAAGGAATATTTCGAGGAATATTCCAAGAATGTTCCCTAGAATATTCCAATAATATTCCCTAGAATATTCTAGGAATATTCCAGGAATATTCCCTAAAATATTCTAGGAATATTCCCTAAAATATTTCAAGAATATTCTAGGAATATTCCAAGAATATTCCCTAGAATATTATAGGAATATTCCCTAGAATATTTCTTAGAATATTCTAGGAATATTCCTAGAATATTCCTAGAATATTCTCCTTTTTTAAATATTCAAAGCCTAGTCAAACTTGGTCAAAGGCCAAAAATTGCAATTTACCAGACTTTTCAAACCGCGATAAATTCTTCATATGGTGTCGGTTTTTAGAACCGTTCGTGGCACTGGAATCATGAAGATGAGATCTATTCAGTTGCTCAATTTTGGCACACTTCTAAACACTTTGAATTTTTAGCTATCACTTAGGTCCTCGATCCAAATTTGATCAAGGTGCCTAAAAATTATTCATGGTTCATATAGTTGTGATCTTCCTAGTTAAGGGGGAGTGTTGGAAAATCTAACTAGGTTTCATCTTGATTAATGTATTTTGGTCATTATGTAATATAATTGTCAAAAGTATAAAGAAAATAATTTTTATTATTATTACAATGATTTATTAAATCATGGGTTTCATGCTTGGTTCATCATTTTTTAGGTCAAAGTCCCCATTGAGGACTTCTAGGATTTATTCTAAGTTAATAGAGTCATTGTAAATTTAAAGAGACCCTTCTTGGGCTTTTGAATCATGTAAAAAGTTTTAATATTGAGTCAAATATGACTTATGTTGCCTCCACACCAAGTCATCCTTAAGATGATCAAATCGGCCTCAAGGAGGGTTATTCGACCTCACCAAAAGGTTATAAAAGGAGCAACATGAATTTATTTTTTGAAGAACATCTTAGGAAATTTCAATTTCTCTCTGGTAGTCAAAAAAAGTGAGAAGTGGAGGAAGAAAGCAAAAGAAGTGCAAGTTTGGTCAAGGAGAAGGAGAAAGGGGAAATCAAAGTTCTGGTCTCTTTATCTCTCTCTCTCTCATGCCCTAGTTTGGGAGATCAAAGTTTTTCTTATTGTTGTCGCTTGTTGCCACTAGTTTCTAGATGATTTTGTAAGTTTTTTCATAGGTCAAAGTTGTTGTTTTTTGGTTTTTCCCTAGCTGCTGACCTACATCTGGTGTACTTGATTTATGTGTTATTTATTTGGTAATTTCTTGATGAATTAAAAGGAAAGAAGATAAAAGTAAATATAATAATATAAATTATACCATCACAAGTAGTTATCAAATATAAGAAAATGTTTCTGCCTTTTTTATTTTCTAACATGGTTTCAAAGCTTTGATGAAGAAATAGAAAAAGGTAGTCTGAAGCACTTGATCAAGAAATAATTCGAAGAGAGTATTCAAGGGAGTTCTAATATCTCCAAGGACAATTTATAACTCAATCAAGGGAGAGAACGAACTTGAAGGAGCCTCAAACTACAGGTATTGGAAGAGGATTGGCCTCATTCTTGAAAACAACAAGGTATTAGACTTGGTCATAGGAAAATTAAAGATACCTACAGAAGACTCCAATGATACTGATAAAGTGAAGTTTAGAGAAATGGAATTGGTGGCCATGACTCTAATGGTACAAGTCATAAAGTAAAATCTTGTCCCATTCAGCCATAATCAATCACGCTCAAGAAATGTATGAGGCCCTGTCAAAACTATTCACTATTAAAAACATTGGTCAAGTGTCAAGCTTAAAGAATGAACCAATAACCAAAAATATGACCAGAGAAATAACAACGACCTCTTTATTTGTGAATATATCAAGAATAAAAGATGATATTCTTGTCATTGATGAATTTGTTCCAAAAAAAGAACTCGTGATCACTACTCTATTGGGGTTTCCATCTTCTTGGGGTGCATTTGTTGTAGGTCTTAATAGTTGGAAGGAATCTCCCACTTTTGAAGAGATATGGAATGCTTATATCCAAGAATAATTAAAAATAGAGTCTAGTTTCTAATCTTGGAGAAGTTTTTAATGCCTACACTTCTCATCACAAAGGAAACTTCAAGAAATCAAAAGGACCAAGAAGGAAGGTAGATATGTCAAAAGTAGAATGCTATCAATGTCATTAAAAATGTCACTACATGAATAATTGTCCTGAAAATCCAAGAAACAAGAAGAGAGAAAGAGATCAAGCTAATGTTGTTGAAGAAGAAGTCCTAAAGAAATACAAACACTAAGAATATGACATAAGAGACTTACACTAATAAGTCTTTTTCTCTTAGTCTGAGATATCCTATTTTTTATTTTTTTATTTTAGTATTTGTAGGTTTTAACATGTTTTTCTGCAAAAGATATTTTTATTGTTTTTATAAGGTTATAGGTATCCCTCAAGCTTTGGAGGGAGCCCCAACATCTCCCAAAGATAAGTATCTCATGTCTTTTCAGTTCTTGTTTTCATGTAATTATTTAAGTTTTGATTATATTAAATACTAATCACCATTATACCTCTATTTTTGTGATTATGAAAAACATCTGCTATAGAAGAAGGTCTCTCAAGACAAGGTTTTTCAATAAACAAAGGTATGTCTTAAACTATGAATTATTGATATTTTCACAAATAAAGGTCTATTCATTTTATATTCTACATTACTAAATTTTTTATATCTAGCTATATTGAATGATAATGATTATTATTTAGGGTGATTCATCTTTTGATAAATCGACCCTCCTCATATAATTGATTGTCTGTATAGAACCCTATACTGGTTCTCTGGAAAACCCTAGCTTAAGGATATGCTAATGTTAATGTATTAAACTCTAGCCTACTTAGGGTTATTGTAAATGTTATTTTAAGTCCTTGATGATGATGTCAATGTTGAAAAATACTACTTAAAGTTTTTTATAATGATGTCATGTTTGGGGTTTTGGTAGGATCATGAAAAACCTAATTTATTAGGGTGAATGGTGTTATTTGAAATAATAGACATTTGAAGTATTGGTGTACTATGGTTTTCTTTTATATGTTATGAAACCATATATCTTTAGGGTTTCATTGGGTCTATAAGAAAAACCCTTATTATAAGGACATAGGAATGAAACCCTAGTTATGTGTCCATTAGTTGAATCTCTAGCCTGGTCTATATTGCTATATTTCTAATGGATTAATATTTGCTAACATATGATGTGCTTATGATGTTATGATGATTTCATAAATATGTTTTTTGACCTAATTATTGTTGGCCACAAGTCTTAGGGTTTAATCTAGGCCCTTGTCTGAGTTTGATGTTCTAGGATGACGTTGGTTCGAAAATATAGGGTTTTGTAGCTAAACCCTAGTAGTAGTTAAATTCTATACTAATGTGTGATATAACAATATAGAATATGTGAGTATATATAGTGATTGATGAGAATTTTTTAATGGAAATCTAGGGTTTACATCAAATCATAGTAAAAGCTAGTTATGTTGTTGATTAAATTGTGATCGGTTTTCATTATCAAAGCTCGTGTATACAATCTAGGATATGTATGAAATCATAGTGAGGATTTTAACATATGAATTCTGATAATGGTTATATAGATTACTTGTTTGAATCATTTCTAAGGTTTGTTATATGAAAATATTTTCATGTCATTAAAATAATGTTAAAACCCTGGATCTAATGAGTTTGATATCTTGATGAGTTGTGATGTGATTTATGGTTTGCATCTAAATCTGTGCAAGAAATTGAAGTAGTGAAAATTTACTCTCTTGCCAATTATGTTTGTAAAGTATAATGATTTAGTTATTATAATATTTTGATATGGCTAAATTCATGATTCTATAGTTTTGGTTGTACTTGTTATCTAAGTTGTGTAGGTACATCATCTTCAAGATGGTGCAGATGATCGTAAGTAGAGTTGATGCAATAAGCATGATATATGAATGACTTAGATAAGAACGATGGAAGCCATGAAAGATTCTCCAATGACACAAGAATAAGTTGATATCCATGGACTAAGAGGGATATTGGATAGAAGAGGTCTCCATGATATTAAGGATTTTGGATAGAAGAGATCTCCCTGATATTAAGAAGGATCCTGATTAGAAGATATCTCCCTAATATTAAGACGGAGTCAGGATAGAAGATATATCCCTAAGATTAAGAGGGAGACTTGATAAGAGAAATCTCCCTAGTTGAGAGGGAGGGCATAGTCATGATGAAAAGAAGAAATTAGAGAATACATTTGAATTAATACTAAAAGAAGGAAAGTATTATCCTATTGAATAATATGTTGTTGCATCTGAAGTAGGAAAGTGTATGGAATCTTATGTCAAAGATTCGATTGATAGTCCTACCTTGGAAATTTGAGAAGCACATGGAAGACCTCGAATGTTTGTATTTAATTATGTACATGTGAAAGTATATTATCGATTGGGGTTGTGTTCTTACATGTAAATCTCTTGAAGGTTTTGGTAGCATGTTGGTTACCGATCAGTTTGATCGGGAGATATCAGATTTACTTGATATGTTGGATCAAGGAATGTAGGGGCTTTATGTGTGACACATTTCCTAGAGGAAATTTGGTCGACACTTTGTGTTGATGTCTAGGTCCCAAAGTTGGAAGGGTGGTGTTGGTCATGAAGCTTTGATCTCTGATATACACCTAGTTTTTTGGGTTGATGATTAGCAAGTAAGCCTGATGGTACCTGGAGTGGATGCAAGCTTGATTCCATATTAGTCCCACCTAGCTAGATTACCCTCATCAAGAATCTATTATGTGGAATTGTAGTGCCCAAATTGTTGAGAGACCAATGGATAGATTTCCTTGGTCAGGAATCAAGTCCATGGCATTGGGGTGCCTAAACACTCTTCATGGTTCATATAGTTGAGATATTCATTGTACTAATACCTCCCTAGTTAAGAGGAAGTGTTGGAAAATGTAACTAGGTTCAGTCTTCATTAATGTATTTGAGTCATTTTGTAATGTACATTTTAAAAGAATAAAGAAAATATTTATTATTATTATTACAATGCCTTATTAAAGGATGGGTTTCATGCTTAGGTCATCATGTTTTAGGAAAAAGTCCCCATTGAGGACTTCTAGGATTTATTCTAAGTTAATAGAGTCATTATAAATTTAAAGAGACCCTTCTTGGGATTTTGAATCATGTAAAAAGGTTTAATATTGAGTAACATATGAATAAATTTTCCTCCACACCAAGTCGGCCTTAAGATGATCAAGTCATCCTCAAGGAGGGCTATTCGACTTCACCAAAACGGTATAAAAGGAGAAACTCAAATTCATTTGGTGAAGAACATCTCAAACAAGTTTGATCGCTCTCTGGTAGCCAAAAAATGTGCGAAGTGAAGGAAGAAGGAAAAATAAGTGTGATTTTGGTCAAGGAGAAGGAGAAAGGGAAAATCAAATTTATGGGTCTTTATCTCTCTCTCTCTCTCTCTCTCTCTCTCTCTCTCTCTCTCTCATGCCCTAGTTTTGGAGATCGAAGTTTTTCTTATTGTTTCTGCATGTTGCCGCCAATTTTCGCATGTTGTTGTAAGTTGATGCATGGATCGAAGTTGTTTTTTTTGGGTGTTGCTACTCAAGTAAGTTGTATTGGGGAAATATCGAAGTACCTAATCCAAGATTGAAGTCTTTCAGCCAAGATCAAAGTCTCAAAAGAAAGACTGAAGCTACTAGGTTCGAGAAAGTGTTTGATAATGTTTCTACTAATTTTGTTACTACCAGGAAATTCTGCAAATAAATAAGAAGGTTGACTTGGTGTGGAGGAGAGTTTTTTTCAAGATATAGCGTCTTGGCTTATCTCAAGAAAACTATTGAAGGAAGAATTACTTATTGGGTTTTCCCCTAGAGAGGGGTTTTTCACTAGTTGCTGGCCTACATTTGTGAACTTTATTTATGTTCTATTTTTTTGGTAATTACTTGATGAACTAAGAGGAAATATAATAATATAAACAAGAACATCACAAGTAATTATCAAATATAAGAAAATATTTCTACCTTTCTGATTTTCTAACATTGATCTCCACAACTGCACAATTTACCCTTCCATTCAATCTCCTTTTGCGCATTGCAAAGTGGCAAGCCTCAAGTTCTTTCCTTGCCTCACTGAGCTATGAAATTTTGCAATCCCTAAGTCTCTCTCTCTCTTGTACTGCGTATTGCAAAACTTCAAGGCTCAAGACTTCCTAACTGAGCTCCTCAATTGTGCAGTCATCTTGCCTAGGCCTCCAGAACTATACATTGCACAGTCTCAAGCATCAGTACATCACTCCTATCCTTTCGAATTGCACACTACACAATCCTTGATTTTTCCTCCCTCTTTGATGCCTATTCCGAGTTCAATAAGTCATTTTCATGAAGCAATTTTTCTTGGAGATTCTAGACTAGTTTTGTCTTGTCTTGAGTGGATTCCACTTGCAGGTGCTACATCTTGACATGAAAAATGATGCTCAAAGAGGAAGAGAAGGATATCATAATATAAGACACGTTTGAAGGAAGAACCATGAATAAGTCATCAAGAAAGAAGATGAAGGGACACTAGCTTACCAGAAAATATCAAAGATCTAGATCACTGCATGAAGACTCCATATTAATCGACACGTTGGAGAATGAAGATGAAACAAATGCAAGATCCATCATGGAGATAAAAAAAAAACAACAAAAAGAGAAACTTGGAAATGCCACATCATCGTGAAGTTCCATGTCATCACTGCCAAGACATGGCTTGTACAAGAGTCATCTCAAGAGTCACATGTGTCATAGTGTCTTTCAACGTCATTTGTGTAATGTAATTGTGTAATTTCCTAAAACGAGAAAATGTAAAATATGTGGAAGACCAAGGGTCTCACATGGAATATGAAGAGTCACTATTGAGTTCTAAAGTCATATAGAAGCTCAAAGTTCATGTAAGAATTCGAAGTCATTGTAGAAATTCAAGAGTCATGAGGGAGGTCAAGAGTCACATGAGAGTTGGAGAGTCATCTCATTTATTATAAATACACCTTCATAACTCAAGCAAATGGAATTTTGGGGCTTGAATTTCCCACCTTGGCTTCTCTATCGTTGTCATAGGAGAGAAGATTTTTCTTTGCAGGAGAATGTTGTGACTTAATGTTCCACTGTTGGGGCTAATGTGGAAGCATTGTACTTGTATACCTTGGCACTTTGACTTACTGTTTGAAGTTCTATGATCAAACACATTTTCATACATGTATCATGAATGTTGTAAGACTATTCTTTAGATGTTTTTTGTATATGTTTTGTTCATATATACTAAATAAATTGAATTATTTTAGTGGCTTTGGTACTTATCTTTTTGGAGGTGTGTTGTATTGGTTTTATGATCATGGTTGTCTTGTGAACTACTTTGCAGGTTAACTAATGATCCTCTTATGCTCTTATGTGTCTCTTTTAGGATAGTACTTGTTATCACAATTTTAGTCAATAATTTTTAAAGCGCTAACAGTTTCATCGTCAGCACCTATTTGTAATAAACAGGGTTAAAACACTGAGAGACAGAATATCAACATTATTGTAAGTTTTGAAAATAAAATAAAAAATCACCGACATCCAACATGGGAGCGCATGTGTAAAAAATGGTCAATTAAAACTCTAACAATGGGAGTATCATCACTAAAGAGAAAATTTCAAATTTTGTCGTATGTCCAAATAAGGCACTAATGGAGTACACATCAGTAGATCAATAATCATTTATCAAATGAGTGTTGATGAGTCAGATGGTGAGGTCACGTGATGCGTTTCTAGGTTCTATCACTGACAAGTAATCTTTGGTTAAAAGATCATGATTGGATTTTAAGATTTTTGAAATCACCTATGAGCTCGTTAAATGATGTACTAGTTTCCATGCCTAGAAATAATTTACTTCGTATGGTGATCTAGGTGGCTCTAGAAATACAAAGTGATCAAAGAGGGCTTAGGAAAAACTAAAACATCAAATTTGTTGGATTGCAATGAAACTAGGTTCATATCAAAGAGTTTGTCACGAGATTTTCAACAGCGTAAACGACACTTCAATTTGACATCATATGTGAAAGTTATGGCTAGTCAAACTTTTGGTTAGTTAGGCTCTTGACTAAAGTTCGTAGAATGCCAACTAAATTTGGATTCCTACTAATTTTGGCAGAAATTAACGAGGCAACAATTTGACACCTTGCTGTTACAGTTTCCAGTGAACGAAACTGGAAAAATTGTTTCCTATTTAATTTTTCCGATGACCCCAACATATCAGCCAACAAATTTTGTCCATATTTTTTAAAAATAAAAAATTAAAATTAGCCAACGACCCAACAAATTAACACTGCCAACTATTTTGCCCATGAAGATAGGCTTAAAAATTAACACCAGATTTTTTTTATTTAAACTCATAATTTTCATTCAACCACAAGGGGGACATATGAACAAAACCCAATGCAGAGGTGGAACCCTGAGAAAGCACGGAAATCGAGGATTAGAACCCTGGCGCAGGGAAATATGCAAGGAATCTAAAAGATTCCCTTGGGGCCAAATTTTCACAGTTTCAAAATTATGCCAAGTCGATACTCAAATTACTCAGTTTTTCGCAAAGAATCTGATGCTGTAACCAATTTCATCATCTGCGCACAACTCTTCAGTCAAAATGCAGAGAGGAATATTTGTGCAATCATGTGGAATCTTAAAGATTCCTTTAGGGCCAAATTTTCACAGTTTTGGAATTATGTCGCGTTTTTACTCAAATTATTTAATTGTCCACAAGGAATGTGATGGTGTCATCAGTTTCCTCATCTGAGCAGCAAATCTTTAGTTGACTTGCAGAGATGAATCTTTGTGGAATCATGAGGAATCTAAAAGATTGCCTTGGGGAAATAAATTTTCAGTTTAAAAATTATGTCGATTTTATATTCAAACTACTCTATTTTCTATAAGGAATCTGATGGTGTAATAAATTTACTCATCTGAGCAGCAGATCTTCAGTCGACTTGCAGAGAAGAATCTAAAAGATTCCTCTGGGGCCAAATTTTCATAGTTTCAGAATTATGTCAAGTTTATACTCAAATTACTCAGTTTTCTGCAAGGATTCTGATGGTGTAATCAGTTTCCTCATATGAGTAGTAGATCTTCAGTCGACTTGAAGATGAATATTTGTGGAATCATGAGGAATCTAAAAGATTCCCTTGATGCCAAATTTTCACAGTTCCATAATTATGTGGAGTTTATACTCAAATTACTCAATTTTCTAAAAGGAATTTGATTATTTAATCAATTTCCTCATCTGAGTAGCAAATATTCAATTGACTTGCATAGAGGAATATTTGTGGAATCATGAGGAATCTAAAAGATTCCTTTGGGGCCAATTTTTGACAATTTCAGAATTATGTCGAGTTTATACTCAAATTACTTTATTTTCCACAAGGAATCTAATGGTGTAATCAGTTGCCTCATCTGATCAACAAATCTTCAGTTGACGTAGAAAGAGGAATCTTCGTGGATTCATGAGGAATCTAAAATATTCCCTTGAGGCCAAATTTTCACAGTGAAAAAATTGTGTCGAGTTTATACTCATTCTTCTCACATTTTCACAAGGAATGTAATGGTGTTTTGATTCCTCATCTGAGTAGCATAATTTCAGTCACCCTGCAACAAGGAATCTTTATTTAATCTTGAAGAATCTAAAAGATTCCCTAAAGGCCCAAAAATAACAGTTTCAGAACCAGGTCGACTTTATACTCATTTTTCTCATTTTTTGCAAGGAATGTGATGGCGTAACCATATTTATCATCTAGGTATTCAAATTCCAGGCAACCAATGGGAAAAAAAACTTTGGGGGAATCTTTGAGATTCTCAAGGGCCCAAATTTGACTAAGTCAAAAGGGGGTCAATTTTATTAAACACGCACATGGTGGGTGAGAAAGTAAACACAGAAATAGGGAAAGATAAGCATTCATTGTATATTACCATTGATATGATGAACATTTATAATACAATGAGGTGACCCTTGGATTCCACATTCCAAGGTCACTTGGACTCCTTTTGTGACGGTTCAGCTTCCACACCTTCCCATAGAGGATTAGGTGTCCAACATTCGCCCCCTTAATCCAAACGGGTATGTGTGAGTCTGAGAAGAGAGTTGTAATACAAATCTGCAAAGTATGCATGGCAGCACTTAGGCTGAATCAGCTCTCTAAAATGTTGGCATAAGAGGTGGTTTAAGGATGACCACCAACACTGGAATGCAACGCTTATTGTAGTTCCCGAAACTCCTCCAAAACTGGCAAGAATTTGAAGGCTTCTGCTATAGGAAGTGTCCCTCATATTTGAAGAGGGAGACCTTCAACCTAAAAGAAGGGAATTATAAAACCTGTGATGGTTTAAGGATGACCACCAACACTAGAATGCTTAATGAATTTCGTGGAACTCAACCAAAACTGGCAAGAAGCTAAAGTCTTCTGCTAGAGGAAGTGTTCTGAAAGAGGAAGAATATCAACCTCACATAGATGGTTTAAGGTTGTACACCAACCAAAGGCATGCTCATGGGCTATTGTGCCTCTGGATACAACTCTGAATCTGGAATGACAAATTGTGGCTCAGGCTCACTTGAACTTCTATGTCTCTGGCTACAACTCTGAATATGGAATGAGAGATTGTGGCTCAGGCTCGCTTGATGTGGTGTCGAAGCTTGTAGATGACCACCATTTTCCCCCCTGCTAGATATAAAGTGAGATGATGGAAAAAACTCAACTGCAAGTTTGTTAAATATTCTAGAACAAGTTCTGACATGTGACTTAAACATCTTCTTGGTTGTTTATGCCCATTTCCAAGAAGCAATCCATCCAAGATGGATATTTTTTCTTGAAAGAGGCTTTTTTCTGAAGCATCTGTGTGAAGAATGGGTGTGTCGACCACAGTGCTTGCATGGGTGAAGATCAAAACAGTGATCTTTCATATGGCCAACTCGATCACAGTGTTGGAATTTTACAATCTGTTGTTGTTTTTGTGGAAGTGGAGAAGGATCTGGAACAACTGTAGGTGAACTATCATAATGAAATCCGGCACTCTAAAATTTTATGGGCTTGGAGTAGTCTGGAATATGAAAGTACAACTCCTTGTCATATCCAAGACCTGTTTTGTGCTTGTTGTAGACAAGTTGTTCCCAATGTCTGATGATGGGCTTGGGAGGTGTTGGCTGCATTTTTGCATCTTTGTGCACATCTGCTCCTAAAATGGGTACTGAATGTGGACCAACTTCAAATTTATGTTCTTCCTAGTGATGGGAGTCCCTCTCAATTTTCTGAACAAAAATGGGTTCAAAATGATGACTCCACTATTGTAATTCTTCTTGTTGGAATTGAGATTCTAGCTGCAAAAACTCAACCTTGTCTTGTGCATGATGCAAGAAAGTATGAATGTCAAAGAGAGTTTTTTTACTAATTCGGATGGTGTCATCAATAGTAGATTGTATCAAAGTTTCCAAGGACTGTAATACTTCATAAAATTTAGCCATTTTCCAAAAAACTCAAGCTCAATAAATGAAGGGTGTTGGCTTCAACCGATAGTGGACCCGTTTACAATGTGATTCAACTTACTTTCAAAAGAATACAAGTGACTTCAAATACCCTTTTATTTCATGAACTTCCAATTATGGAATTCCTAAAGAACAAACTCTACTACTCAAATTATGAAAGACCAAACATAACTTTAGTTTTCAACTTGCGTTATCCCTTTCTTGAAATGCTTGGAAGCTAAGAACTCCCATGGTCTGAATGTATGATCATTTATAAACTCCAAGACATACAAGGTCTTCAATGCGCAACACTAACAAATCATAGTTTAGGTTCAACACATGGTATAGTTAATGCAGCACGGAGTACTAACAATGCACCAACCATAATATTTGCCATCAACCATCAGAAAAACTTCAACACAAGTGTGCCCACTATAATGCATATGTCAACCATTGTTGCCAAACACATTACTGGATTTCACGGCCTTCGCAGAGAGCATTCAATTCATCATTGAATTTTCAACATATACGAACCAACATTCGATATTAACGCAACACCAATAGTTTAATTCAAAATTCAAGGAGGAGATAATGTGAATAGGGATTTGGTATTCAAAGGGAATCTAAAATTCAATTTGAGTGGGAAGAGAATAGAGTAGGAAATATTGCAAGAGTTACAAAGAAGAAAAATAACAACACCAATGGTGGGTTAAAAATAACAACACCACTTGGGCTCGTATTCCATCCACTGAACGCTTTCGTTGTGCCACGTTGAACATAAAAAACAAGATATTTTTCATTCTGGCTCAAGCATTTTTGCAATCAGTCAGTTCCCTACTATGCTTACATTCTTTGTACCCTAAAATTCTATGTGATATGATTTTCTGCTCCAAAATCTCTCTCTGTCCTCTCTACCAATGCTCTAGTGCTCTAGCATTGTTTTTGTTCATAAAACACATTTCTCTATAGAAAAAAAAGGGATACAATGGAAGCCACCCACAACAACAATGTGAAATATGACAAAAAATATGAATCATAAGAGATTTTTCAATACCGACCTCCAAGATTTAGAGATATTGCAGCCAGTTCATCAGCCATGGAGAGTTTCAATCTCATGAATAATGATATTATAAGACTTTGAGTTCTTCCACTTCTCCACATTCATATGTGCTCCCTCATTCTGAATTCTAGGATGCCTGAACCCATTCTGAATAGACAAGATTTTCTTCAAAACCTAGGAATGCCACCATCATCAAATTTGAGTTTGTTTTTCTGTGTAGAGGAGAATGATTCGAGAAAAGTGAATGAAATAAATTTTTGGACTATGCCCTCCGAGACAAGCGGCTACCACGATTCCCTAATCAGGTATTATAAATGCTTTCATTTATCCCCAATGTTCCCCATGAAGAAAGCCATGTATGGCTCAGTGGAGAAACTTTTCTGGAAGCAAAATGACCTAAAGTTGTGTGGTGGACTCTGGGAGTCCTCCTCTACAAGATGCTCTTTGGCTAGACTCCATTCAAGGGTACCGGAAAGGATTCCATGCTCACCAATATCATCACCCACCCGTTGAAATTCTTGGCCGATATTAGTAGCACAAGCCGGGCGGAGAGATCAAGGGCTAAGGCCGAGCCATGGAACTACTGTATCTCTGGCTACAACTATGAATCTGGAATGACGAATTGTGGCTTAGGCTCTCTTGAACTGCTGTGTCTCTGGCTACAACTCTAAATATGGAATGAGATATTGTGGCTCAAGCTCGCTTGATGTGACGTCAAAGCTTGTATATGACCACCATTTTCCCCCATGTCAGGTACAAGGTGAGATTATGGTGAAAACTCAACTGCAAGTTTGTTCAATATTCTAGAACAAGTTCTGACATGGGACTTAAACATCTTCTTGGCTGTTGATGCCCATTGCCAAGAAGCGATCCATCCAAGATGAATCTTTTTTCTTGCAGGAGGCTTGTTTCTGAAGCATCTGTGTGAAGAATGGGTGTGTCTACCACAGTGCTTGCATGGGTGAAGATAAAAACAGTGATCTTTCATATACTCATTTAAACTAGTTTTTCACTAGGAGTTCAACTGTGTAGGCCATTTTTGCAATAGAATTTTGCATTTTCAGGCCATCCCCAAAAGTGGAGGTATAAGAGGCATTGTTTCCATGTCTTATTTTTATTTCTACTGAGATGATAATATGATGTTGAGATCCATGTATGCCACATTGTGAGAGGATCCTGTGTGCCAATTTATGTGAGAGATTGATATTTTGTCATGTTGATGGAGATATTTTATGAGTGAGAATTCTTAAATAATATTGTCTCGTGGAGAGACATGCCACTCTATTTAAGGGACTTATTCCTTGTATTTGACAGATAATGCATGATGTAATCATCATAATCTTGCAACAATTAATGAAGCGACTTCCCCCTTCTTGACATCGGGCCCAAAGACGTAACCCACACTGGGTGAAATTTGTTATAAAGTTGTGTGTGTTCTTTGATTTTATTGTTGTTGTTATGTTTTCTCTTTAAAAAAGATCAATGTCTTGAGAAGGTAAAAGCACATGTGCAAGTACTAGTCAATGAAGCACTCAACAAGAGAATCAACTCCAGAATGATGACTTATTCACTTTGATGAGTGAGAGATGGTTTCATCAGAGATAATAGTTTTTCATGGACACATTTTTTAAATCACATATTATGAAATGATTGTAAAACTGATTGTGTTTCCTATTGAAAATTGCAACAAGAAATATTGAAAATGACACCCATAAATGGCACCTAAGGGGGCTTCTGATTTAATTTTCCTTTAATTAAATTGGAAGAGAAATTGTAATTTCATCTCATGACAAATTGTATTAGTTAACTGAGTCAGGAAGACTTATTTAGCTTAGGAAATTATAGTTGAGGGTCAAAGAGGAGGCATGCAGAGTTCTCCCATGATTTTAAGGCGTCCAATTATAGTTATTTGTGAGTTATAATTAGTTAACTCAATTAATTGGGTTAAAATCAGTTTAACTAGTTCTAACTGAGATATGAGCTAGTGAGAGGTCATGTGAATTAAATATAATTTAATTCACAAGTAGTGATCAATCAATTAACTGATAATTTGCTATAAATATTTGTTGCATGTCAGTTCTAAGGAAGGCCCAGTTGATACTGAGGTTAAAGGGAAGATATCTATCATTTGTACTATTAGAAAATTTTACAGGTCATGCATGAGGTCATCGGGAAGACTTGGAAGGATTGCACAATCATTAATTGATATTTTCCTAATAAATAGGGGTTCAATTATCCCAAGAATTTGTAATGAAGGCAGGCCAAGTAGAGGAAATCAACAAGTTAAATATTGGACCATCCTTGCTTTGATTGCAAGCCAAATCAGAGCTAGATCAAAGCGAGAGAGTCAGCACAGTACGAGAAGTTTCTCAGTGGAGGAATAATATTGTATTTTTTCATGATCTTGACCATGTGCAATATAGAGATATAGGGGCTTTGAGAAGTTTCTTTCTCCAGATACATCTTGTGTTGTGTGATTGATAACTTCTTTCTCTTACATGTTATGTGATTGTGTGATCATGTTTTGTTTCTGCAAATTTTAGAAGGATTAAATATCTTGTTTTACTGCATTATAAGATTGGATTGAATCTTGTTGTTAGAATTTCTACGTTTTCTATCACTTATGAATGCAACATAGTGATATAATATTGGTAAAATTTACCAAAGAGTATTGGTAAACTTTTATATTTCTACATTTTCTATCTCTTTGGTAAACTTTACCAAAGAGTGTGTTATATAATATTGGCAAGTATGAAGTTTTCTTGTTTTTGAGGCCTTTGAATTCCACTGCAAAAACATGGGGGAAAACCACCTAGTCTGGACCTTACAGCAACTCCTTTTTTGTTTGGTGTAGTGGCTCCGACTAGGGATAATGGGACCAGTTTCCCAATAAGGATGATTTTGAGGATGTGTTTTTTATTATACAACATGCAAATGGAGAATTATTTTAATCTATCATATGCATCTATTTAAACTATTTACTTTACTATATACCTGGGGTGTTTCTTCCTTTATGCGATCTAAAGAGATATCCTTCAACTATTAGTAATATATATCATTTAACAGTTGAAAGGGATGAAAATTATGTAAGATGATTCTTCTAACAAAGTAGTTTGAATAGAAGAATTGCGAAAAATATATCGCATTCATATGTGTGATTATATATTTAATAAGAAATCACAGACAAATATTAGAACAGAAGTGCATGTAACATTCATCTATAATAATGTTTCAAATATATAATACAATAAAAATATGACTGTCAATATATAAAGAAATACTTAATACAAGTGAATAAAAGTACCATATGTACGAATTTCTACTCATGTAAACTTACAGTAATTGAACTACTCCTCTTCACTTTCAAGAAATTTAAAGAGTACAGTAGTGCAACATCAATTAAACAGCTTTAATTGTCAAAATATAATAGATGTGTTCCATTAATTCATCAAAGCATTCACAAACTTACAATAGTGCATTCTTTGCAAATGTTTTTGACAAATTTCTGGACCCTTCTCTAAATGCATGAAAGGGGTTTAAATACTAAAATAACTATGTTCTAAAATAGATTATTACAAAAATATAGAGGAGGTTTCAAACAACCATCCTCATAAGGCTAACTTAAACTACAATCTAGGAAAATAAAGTAACAATATGATTTATGAATTATGTCCTTCCTTTTGGATTTGGTCACAAAGTTGACAAATATATAGCATGGTCTTGAGCTGAGTTGGCTGCAAAATCCTCGAACTGACCTGTCCTTTGAATACTGAATTTGAGAGTACTAGATGTGATATTCTGGTTGAATCTGTTAAATATTGTAGGAAATGGTACTGATGATAAAGTTTGATCAGAAAATTCCAATAATTTTCTTGATGAAACTTATTTACCTTTTTAATTACTTCACCCTAATTTTTTTCCTTTTGCATCCACTGTGTTTCTAGTTGTTTTAATTTTGAGAACACTTCAGATGTGTACCCTTTGATAAGTTATTCTTTCACGAGCTATTCACATACAAAATCAATAATTTCATTTGATGATTTTTATGTTTTCGTTGTTTCTTTCTCTGCCTGCTTTATTTGTGCTTCCCAATCTTTGAATAGGATGTCCTTATGAAACTTATCTACCTGAGGTAGATTTTCTTCCTTTCCTGAGTCTGATGCTTGCCATTGAATGTGTTCGTTGATTTTCTTTTCGAGCTTCTCACATTCAACATTTTGGATAGCTACTTGTTGGATCGGTATGTCCTTTGAGTCACAATAAGAGTCAATAATAGAAGTTTGTTGGAAAAATAATTTTTGTTGTTTCTTTAACTTAGTATTTACATTCAATGCTTCTTTTCTAAATTTCTCTAATTGTGGTTGGCTTTGTAACCTATTCGTTGTTGCTTCCAGTTGTGCTTGTTTATCATTGATTTCTGTTTGATGCTACAATTTAAAACTCTTGAAATATTTTTGAAATTGGGTTATCTTTGATTTCATTTGCTCACTGGAGTTGGATTTTTCTTCAACTAACAATCTCTCTATTTCTTGTATTTTGTCTTCCTTTTTCTTCAGAAACATTCTAACTTCAATAGCTTTATCAAAAGTGGCAGTAGCATATGCCCCTACATACTTTGATAATTTAGTTAAATGTTCAGTAGGGTCAACTAAGGAATCCTTCCAAAAAATGTCAACAAATTCATCTGTGAGGTTTGAGACTGTTTCATCAGGTCTTACCCTTTTATTTCTCTTGACTAGAGCTTTATAACTAGGACTGTAGAAGATGTCCAACGAAGGAATTTCCTCAACTTGTAAAACTATTTGTTCTGTAGGGTAGGCCGGTATGATCTCTCGATCATGAGTCTCTGGAACTTTTTATAGTGGATTAACAGTTTCCACTATCTTCTGGGAATGTTCAGGTCTCTGAAAACTAGTGACTAGAGTAGCATTAGGATTGGTTTTAAGAGTTTTTATTGCTTCAGAAAACTCATCCCATTGACTACTCAAATTCTTTGTTTGTGACTTTTCTGACTGATCAAGTGTGTCATGAATGTGCTGAACTTCTTGGGAAGTTGACTCTGTTCCATTATTTTCTCTTTGCTCTTGCATCTCTATCTCTTGGATTACCTGATCAATTATATTTTCTGGGCTATCCTTTCTAGATTCGAATTCATTTTAAAAATGATCTGAATTGTGATATTGATGCTCTGATTGACCTGATTCATCCTCTAACATGTATTTTGCTTCATTATCCAAGTTAATACTTGGAGTAGGTCTGTTGAAATCTTCAATAGTTAACAAGTTGATAGGAACTCTCTCCAATCTCTTATTTTTGTATATTTGTAAGGCTTCCAAATCATCTTGGTAAATTTGATTGCATCCAAACTTGGTTATATCTGAAAACTTTTCCATGCCTTGGAAGAGATCATCAAATTCATCTATTTCCTTTACAAAAGGCTTCATTTTGAGATCAGTGGTGTAATTTTTTATTACATCATTTGGATTATACAGCCTCTCTTTGGCATTACTACCAAATTCAATAGGTTAATATTTGAAACCTCCTTGTAGGTATGGCCAATATCAAAAAGTGAAAAAGTACCACACTGTAAAGGGAAATTAGGCCAAACAGCCTTCTTAGCATCTTTCATCTGTTTAGTAATACCATTAACAAGTTGGTAGGATATCTCTTGCACGTAACTTATGAGGAACATAATATGGTAGGATGTGGGGAGAAGCATAACTCCCAAATACTCTGACATATGTAAAATTCACCTCTGCAAACCACCTAGCTATAGAAAGAATATCTACACTAGCCTCTTCAGAAACCCTAGGGGATTTCTTATTGAATACCATCTGGTGCATAAGCAACATGAATCCATGGAAAATTTTATAAAAAATTAGATGGAAGTCTGAATCCCAAACGACTCTATGGTAGATTTGGATTGGGGTATGGTCTTGGGTAGTCCATTTCCATCCCATGGTAGGAAAACTAGAAGAAAATTAGATTGCGTCCATGACATAAGCAGACATATAAAAGGGAGGTATTTCTCTAGATAAAACACTCATTTTATTCCTATATTCTGTGATGTGTTTGTCTAAACTGTCAGATAGGATATTTTCCCAACTCGAAATTAAGGAATTGATGATTGCATTAATCAATGTAACCCAATCTACTAAAATCCTAGTGGTATCAGGCTTGGCAAACAATCTACACAACATACCGGAAGCATAGCAATAAGGGAAAGGAATTTGGGCAACTGGGTACTTACCGAGTTTCTCTCGCTTCAGCTTTCCCTGGTCTTCCTTCCATTCTTTGATGACTTTCATGAGGTCTGGATGCTCTGCTATAAAGCTTTGCAGAAAATCCTTATCATATTTCTGCTGCGGGGAGGGTAGATGGTACATTGCTTGTAAATATTCTTCCCTGAAAGACCCTATGTTTTCTCCCTTCGAATCCTTAAATTTTCTTTCATCTATGATTAAGTGGTCAATTACCCACTTAACCATGTTTGTGTAAGGGAGAAATTTTAGCCTTGCAACTATCTTGTGGATGAATGAACATGTAACATCAAAATCAGTCGGGTCTGAAGAAACATATATTTCTGCTGAAGCAAATTTATCTATCGCTATTGGCTTTTCATTTTTGAAAAACTAATACATTGCTTCCCATGAAAAACTACCACATTCCTTATTGCAGTTGGTGTCTGAAAATAAGGGACACGTGTCTGAATCTTCAATAGACGGTGTTTGAACAATCTCTTTGTCTTTCCTATTCATCTCTATTTTCTTCGTTATGTTATTTAGTTTCATGTTTTAAATCAAACAGAGCAATCATTGAAAATACATGGAACAGAGACAAATCCATCGCTAATTTATTTCAAACATGAAAAAATAGATATAAATCTATCAAATATGATATTAATCATCGATAATCATTTCAAAAGAAAATCTCTTACACCTTCACACAAAATAGTTATCAATCAATTTAAGACGTTAGATCTCGGATTTCATTTTGATTTGACATAAGTCATTTCACATGCTTGAGTAATTAAATTCCATTTAATTCACATATCGCAATTTATAACTTTAACCATTTATGTTGTTTACCCATAAATGTTGTGAAATGCAATCTACGCAAATCGCACATCACAACTCTTATGCGGTAATGAATTTTCTTTTGGTTAATTCATGCGAAATGTGAATTGCGCATTCAAGAACTCAAGTAGTTGTGCTTTATGAGACTTTTAGAGCTTTATATTTATTGCTTTGTTGGCTCTTCGGGTCCTCGCAATCGCAACTTATATCAAATTTATTTATAAGTTGATCGTTTTAAATGAGGTGTGATGCGATAAATAAAATATAACGATAATTGAAGTGTTTGCAAGTTTTAAACATAATTTCGGAAAATACTTTAGCGTGTTTCGCAGCCCACGTGACTTAATGTATTACAAGTCTTTTGGGTTGTAAGCTATGCGGTTTGCAATTCGCACTAAGGAATAAAGTGGAAAAACTAAAAGAAAACTTTATTTCCTAAGTTTTTTATTGATAGATAAATATCTTTCAGATTAATCACATCATTAGGATTCGGTTTTTAAAGATTAAAATAAATTTCCTATTTATTTCTAAAGGGTCCCCATTTATTAAAATAAATGGGGGGTGTTGTACAGCACAACAGTTGGTGATTCACTTGGGAGAACCAGTTATCTCTAACTAACTTTTTTTAAATATCTAAAACTTTTATGAAATGAAAATAGTTTCAGGAATGAATTTCAAACAAATAATATCTTACTAAGCAATGAAATTTCTCTTTTTTATAATTCATAAGAATCCCTCTTTTAAAGATATAAGTATGAAAATCTATATCAGTCTTTACTCAGTTCAAAAAGATAAAGCAGGTGGCTCTTACAAATCATCTCTATAAAAATTTACTCTTTTATCACAGGTAGAGCCTATGATCCAATAAGCAATTTAAGCTTTTGGCAGGGTTACCTTTTACCCAGCAATGATTCATTGTCCCATCGAGTGTTTCTTACAATTTCCAAAAATAAATTCTAATTTTTGAAACTTTTTTCTTTTTTGTATCATATTTTTATTTACTTAAAAGCCATTATCTTGGCTTGGTAACCAAATGATGGCAATGCCATTCACTAGTTATAATTAAATTTATCAAGCTAGCTCTTGATAAGACCCCTTGTCCTCTTGATATAATCTCAAGTCATTACCCTATTTTGGTAGGCAGTATTGGTAATGTTAGTTTAACTATTTCCCTATGAACATGGTAAACAAGCTCATGATGAGACTTAGTATCTTTCAAGTTTTCTTTGTTATAATATTTTTTTTTTATTTCTTTCAAAAATTAATAAGTTTTCCCAGATGGGTGAATCATTGGTCCTTTTGACGATTCTAGATGATAATGTCAAGTTTTAGATTGATTTTCTGTAAAATAGTCTTTACTATATTAAAGATTATTTTCTTGACTGATAATAGAATAATCATGCTATATAAGGATGACAGTTCATTAGTGAATAGTTAATTTCAGTGAAACTGCATCTTTCAATGAAAATAAAATATATTTTTCTTTCAAATATTTTGATTGTTTCCTTAACACTTCTTATTTCTATAAGTGATAAATCAAAAAGGATCATCTGAGATTTTATTTTGAAGAGCCAAGAATTTATACTAAGCAACCTTTAGTTTTCTGAGGAAAATAAAAATACACTAGTATACAAGGAATAGAAGGGGTTACCTCCTATGAAAAGTATTTTTTTTTAAATCTGCCCATTAATAGGCAAAGAATCTATTTTTCCTGAAAGATCTCGCAATAAGAATGTTGATGGGCCTATTTCTTCAATTATTTGAATTGGACCTAGCCATAGTTTTGAAACTTCGTGTGTTTACCTTTCTCCTCATGCACTTTGTCCCATTTCAATACTAGATCACCAATTTGAAAAAAAAAATGGAGTAACAGAAGTTGAATCAAATGAGGCTTTTACTATCTGTTGATGATGTGCATGAGTATGTGTTAAGCGGATTAATCCCTCTTGTGGACAAGAGCGATCTCCCTAGTATCCTAAGGATATCTAGAAACAAACATCCAAATGCAAACCATTTTCTCTAGATCATTTGTGATTCGAAATTACTAAATAAAAAAGTATGATGATATGCCCCTACCTGAAGTCCAACGCTTGCTATAATTTTCAATCCAGTCACTCCAAAAGAGGTCAATTCAGCATGTAAGACCTACATCCAAAGACAGGATAAAGGATTAAAAGCACCTGCACGATATAATAATTCAGAAGCACTAATCTATATTAGTGATCAAGGAATCCAAGAATTAAATTACTCAAATAGATACATGAACAACTTAATGAGAAAATAGAATACATTTGTATTAACTTGTATGATAAGAAGTAACCTTACAACCTTGTCGCCTTGATGTCATACAGGTTCTTCCGGGGTCCTGAACAGTCTTTTTCCATCGGTTTGACAAGCCTTCCACTCTCTGAACTAGCATAAGACTATGGATATGAGTATTTAATTTTTCTCGTATCATTGATGCCAAGTATAGAGAGTATAATTTCTTCAGCAATTCACCTCAAAACAACCAAGTTCTAAGTACCGTTGAAACCGGAACATGATCTCAATTTATAGCATAAGGGAGGAGGTTTCAATTCCAAAGAAAGGGGGATAAAGTCCTCTCAAAAAGGGATTTTAGCTCTAAATACCAAGGGATAATCTCAATCAATGAAGGGATAGAGGTTCATAAATGAAGGGGCAAATCTCGACCAGATTATGCTTCTAGAAGCTTCCAACTGGGATAATATTCGACCAGTTGGGTTTCTAGAACTTACTTTTTCTTCTATTTTACCTTTTATGGGGGTTTGTAGTTTTACTAAGTGAAACGTGTGGGATGTTTCATAGGTTATAGAGCAAGAAACTGCGGTACCGCAGGCAATGACTAGGAAAAGTGTGGAGTTAGGATTTTTAAGGTTTTAATGAGCTTCTCTCCAATTCCAAGACTTGGTTTAGGATCTTTATAATTTTGGACCTCCAAGGGAGCATAAAATAGGTAATGATGAACCCATATAGACAGCTAAATGTCATGGTGACAATATTTAGTGTAACAGATTGCCCCCTAAAGTGAGAATTTTGAAGTAGTTTTGAAGAGTGAAGTGCTTTATCATTCCGAGGATTGGGTTGCAGGCGTACCGGTTGAAACCTGTAAAAACATTCAATGCAAACATATATATGTATATCATCGCTGAGGTAGGCATTCCCATACTCAGATCAAAACTAACTACTTGTTCTAATACAGAAATGATTTTAGAATTACATCAATAGTAGACACAACATGGACGCAGCCATATGTCATAAATAGTATACTGTGTTATGAATAATAAAACTCCTTGTAGCTTGGATGGTGGAAACTAGATCTAGGGTCTTGATTTCCACTTCCCAAACTAGTATTATTATATCCATGTGATTGATTAAGTTGAATTCGAACATGGTAGAAACCACTTGATTACCAGTCAATGATGTGAACTGTTAACAAGTGTGAGAGAAACCACCAATAATTACAATGGCTCTCAAAGTACTCAATACAATCCATGAAATGTGAATGAATGATTTGCAGTTGAACACTTCACGAAGTCATTCGATCGAAGGTCGATGATGCAACCTTTTGTCGAAGGCGAGAAACCTACCATTAGGGCATGCAGATCCCAAGGTACTGATAGGATTCTAGATCAACTTTCTAGACGATGAGTTGTCGTCGATAGAAAGTGACCCATCGTAGGAAAACCCACGACACAAAACCATTAGATCAAGTTTTGAAGAAATTTTAGTAAGGACTGACTCAGGGATGGTAAACATGAATGGAGACAAATTTTTGCAATGAATGGTTTATTTGAACTGTCTCTTGAACACATAATGACACTGCAGATGGTTTGGTGACAAATGAACCAAAGCTAATACCCAGAAACCGGTTGAAGACTTTCAATATGGTTTGATTAATTGTTAGACAAAGGATTTTCCCAACCCAAGTATGAGTGTGATCATGTTCAAGAGTGGTATACTAATTTTTTGAAACAAAGTGTGACAACTGGATTCATTTTCTCTCTATTTCCCTCACCATTTATAGAAATTACCTCTTTATTTTTTACAAGCTTGAGGAGGATAACATTTTCTTGCTGTATAAGCTCATCCTTCGGATGAGTCCAACTTAGTATTAAAATCGAACCCCAAGATTTGTAATTTAGAGGTCCTTTACTGTTAAGTTTTAACGAGTCCAGTATAGGTGAAACTTTGTGTTTTTTCAGTCTTAGGAAGTTAGAAGAAAAACTTAAGAAAATTTTGTGTTTAATTTTTCGTAAATTTAGTCTCTCAAGCCTGAAAAAGGATAAAATAATGCAGGAGAGAACTCTATTGACCATGATTAGTCAACTTATACCTTTTTCGTAAATAGTCCATTTCAGTCCGGAAAAGGGGTAAACTTATACTGAAAGGATGATTTTTCATTTCCTTTAACAAGTTCGAATAGTCAAGTACTCGGAAATATTTTCATATTTAGATAGTCTGAAAAAGGCTTAAAAGAGAACTCCAGGGTTTTTCTTTTTCTTAATTTTCAAGAGCCCGAAAAAGTGATAAAAGTGTACTCATCATCAAAATAATTCTTTTCACCTGAAAAACCTATTTTCTGCACATAAACTCGAAAAATTAAACATATATGTTTCCAATAAGTAAAAAATTTTGAAAAGTAACCTTTTAAAGTAGAAAACAAATAAAATAATATTTTATTCATTCAAAAAATCTGATAAAAAGTAGTTCAGCAAAATCATTTTCACCTTTTTCATTCAGAGTTGAAAGTTGAGAGCTCTTGGTAGAAAAAGTTCTGGAGGTGATAACGGGAGAACCGACCACTCAAATCGAAAACCATCAAATCCAAGTAATCCAAAACACTCTTCTCTTCATTTTTCATCCATTTAAATTCTCTTTTTAAGTTTTGAAATCATTTTTTGAGGGGAAAAAAGGTTTAAAATTCCGCTCTCGTGGTCTGCGGATCATTCATTTCTTACCTGCGAACCCCGATAATTTTCCAAAAGGAAAACTATCAGGCTACCGTGGTTTTTATGAAGAGAGCGTGTGGGGGTCCGCAATCTCTCTATATAAAAAGTGCGGAGGTGCTGTGAGAAAAGGAAACTTATTAAATTCTCTCAAAAATGGTTAAAAATTTTCAGTCTAAAAGCTTCTAACCTTAAAATGCGTCCATTTCTAGATTATTCCACGATGTTGGAGTGGAGAGAACATGAGCACAAAGAGGTAGATAATGCATCTTTGAATAATCCGGCCATAATGCGTGTGTTGAGAAATTTTGGATTGTATAAATTCTGGGAAATTCAGGGCATGAGGGCACAAGTGGAACTAATGACCTGGCTAGTGAAAAAATAGGATGTCCAAGAAAAAAAATTTATCCTCGATGATCACAAGCTAGAACTTGATCTTGAAGACATTTACTTCCTCACTGGTTTACCCAAACGAGGTGAAATTATTTCTTTTTTTGGAGCTAGGGAAGGTGACCTACCTATTGCTAGCTATAAACAAGAATTTTGCAGTGATGAAGCTGATCCCAAAGATAACCGTATTGACATAAATACTATCCTACATCTTGATCTTAAAGTTACTGCATTCACCGTGACCAGGTTGTGTGGGAGCGCAGCTCCACATGTGGCTACCAAGTCTCAGATGCAAACAATAGTTGACTGTTATAGAGGTACCATTTTCAATTGGTATGAAGGGGTATTGGCCAATATGAAAGGCCAATTAACCAAAGAAAAAAACTCAAAGTTGAAAAACTTTGGGTATGGTGCCATCTTGGCTTCTTTTGCTTTGGAGATGATTCCATCTCTCGCCCCTCAGCTGATCCCTGTTGATCCTGGTGAACGTAGAGAGCCTCACATGGTGCGCTGGGTTACACTGATGTCCCGCCATGGTGGAGATGGTTGTGTAGAAATTTGCTGAATAAATCACTTATTCAATGAAGATTAACCCGATCATACATCAATTTCGAATTGCATGCATAACACATAACCTTCTTCTACAATTAATTGTCACATGCGAAAAGAATAGAAGCAATCGCACATCAAATCATTCACACATTAAATCAGTATGTATGGGGAAAGCCTATAGCTGAAAACCCCACAGCTATATGTGTATATTATAATGGAGAAATCATGTAACAAACTCAGTACAATACTCCTCACAAGTACTCAGTACTTTCTCAGAAAGTCACACACAATCTAGCTCAGTTTTGAACAGGCTACTGGTTCAAAACTCACCGCCAATTGCCTTGCCTCTATTGCGCAATCATGGCCTATCTATGTAGAGATCCAAGGTTCGAATCTCCTTGGCTTGACTGCGCAATTTTCATGGAAAAATCCTCCAATTGTCGTGCAAATCTCATGCACAACTGATGTTGCCACTGATAGCTAACTCCACCCTTTCATCTACCTCTTTCACTGGTCTCCACTGAACTGATCATGCACTGTAGTGAACTGATGTGTTCCTGAGTTGAATAATGAGTTACTAATTAATGAATTAAATAATATTTAATTCACTCCACCTCCACTCATAACTAATTATTAGCTAGTTAAACTAATCTCAACTAGTTCAACTAAAATAAACAACACAACTCCACTATATGTCTCATTAACTCCTCCAAACTTCTCGCCATCAAGTCCAATCGACCCAACTACGATGAGGTCATTAACACCTTGCAGAAAAGCGTAACATAGTTGGGTAGCGCGTGCATGAGCCACTTCTGTAGCTCGAACTGAAGTGCTCCAAGAGAGTAAACTGCTGTTTAGAGTCTAAATATTATTAAGGGTAAATAATATTTGACTTCCATATTTTTAAGAGAGGTAGTCTAAAAATAGACTTTGACCTCTTTTGACCTAAAAATAGAGTCTCATCTATTTTTACCAACATGTCGCATACTCCAAGAATCTCAAACTGGAATCCCCGAACCATGCTCCATATGTCTAAAAATAGACATAGTCTAAAAATAGACTTTGCGCCAGAATTTGCCTGCGGGCCCACTTAGTGAAGGCGACTTCATTTCACTAAGCTCAATCATCTTGCTGCATTCTCAACACTCCCTCTCAGCAAGATATGGATTATCTGCAACCCCTATCCTGCCTCTGTGGAATTCGAACTTGCTCCTGGTGAGCGCCTTCGTCAGGATGTCGGCATCCTGATCCTCCGTGGGAACATATGAAAGTATCATGATTCTCCGCTGAACACAATCTCTGATATGATGGTACCTGATGTCGATATGTTTGGACCTATCATGAAATAATGGATTAGCCGAGAGCTTGATGCAGCTCTGGTTATCACAGTAGATCATTGTAGGCTCCAAATGCAACCTGAACAAACCTGTGAGGATCTTCCTCATCCAAATATTATAACATCATAGCTAAATTAAGCCCCATATGTACTGGAAGCCTCTCACACAGGCGAGTGCCACGAGATCTACTGTTCCTCTTTGTACCGAAGCTACATCATTAATGCAGAAAACTCCTCAGTGCTCTTCCGAGTCTGTTGGACTCTGCCCAATGCATGAGTGAAGCCGAAGAAAAAAGCCAGCTCCATCCCTCTGTCTGCCTGCATAGACCATATCTGCAGTCATGCCTACGATATAGCGCAATACATGCTTGCCCGCCTTCCAAAAAGAGCTTGATGACAACAGCAGCAGTTAACTGCCACCAACACTCTGTCCAGATGCGATGTGTGACCGGATATGGCGACCCCCACCAATATCCGATGAAGCAGTGGCATCCACTACCTCCTCCGAAGTAGCATCTAGCATCCTCCTTCCTCCAACCACCAGGAAGAGGAGTGTCAACAGGCTTGCAGCCTTGCATGTTGAACCTCTCCAGAATCTCCCGAGCATACTTGCCCTGAGAAAAAAACTGTCCTCCGCTGCGCTTCCAAATCTCCAATCCCAGGAAATAATGAAGGATGCCCAAGTCCTTCATCTCGAACTCTCGTGCAAGATCCTCCTTGCATGAAAGTATCAACTGCTCATCGCCAGTCAAAATCAGATCATCTACATACAGTACAATGATCAACAGCTTCCCCTCCACCACAATTTGGTACAGGTTTGGATCCGCCTCACTCTTGGAGAATCCAAGCCCGGTGAAGTAGCTGTCTATCCGAGTGTACCAAGCACGAGGTGCTTGCTTCAGCCCGTACAGTGCTCTCTTGAGTCGGCACACATGCGACTCACTGATGAAGATCTCAAAACCTTCAGGCTACTCTATGTACACTTCTTCCTCAATAACTCCATTGAGGAACGCAGTCTTCACATCCATCTGATGAATGTGCCACGCCATCTGCGCTGAGAGAGCAAAGATCGTCCGTATGGAAGAGTACCTTGCGACAGGTGCAAAGGTCTCCTCATAGTCAATCCCCTCGATCTGTGAGAAGCCACGGGCGACGAATCTCACCTTTTACTTCTCCACACTCCCTTCAGCCGCCTGCTTCACCTTGTAGATCCATCGCGAACCCACCACTGATTTCCCAACCGGTCTTGGGACAATCTCCCATGCACTGTTCCTGATGATCGAATCATATTCTTCGATCATGGCATCAACCCATGCGGGTTCCTCCACAGCTTCCTCAAAAGAGGATGGCTTTGTCACAACACATTGACTCACAAGAGCCATGTATCTAGTGTACCGATCCAGTGATTGTCTCTGTCTGCGCTGTGCTGTAGGTGGTCCTACAACCTTCTCTGCATCCCGAGCCAGTCGCTCATCTTCTATAGTGCGCATGTGCCCTCTGATGGTTGGTGCTGCCTGGGTGGTTTCTTCCACCTCCTGAACCTCCTCTTGTGGCTGATCCACATCCGAAAGCTCCTCCTTAGGAACTAACAGCTCCTCATCTGCATGCAAGTGTAGCTCCCTCTCAAGCGAACACTGCATGGCTTTCTCCTCCTGAAATTTTATATCCTGTCGCACAACAGTCTTGCGACTGTCTGGCACATACACCCAATAGTTGTGAGGTGTATCAGTGTACCCCACAAATATTCCAACCTCAGCAGTTGGATCCAGCTTCCTTCTCGCATCCTTCGTCACATGCATGTAGACATGAGAACCGAAAATCCGCAAATGGGAAATATCAGGCCTCTTGCCAGAATAAGCCTCCTCTGGTGTACTCATGCCAAGAACCTTTTGAGGACAACGGTTCTACACATACACTGTTGTATTGCATGCCTCGGCCCACAAGTGAAGGGGTAGGCCCTGATCATGCAACATCACCCGTGCATCACCCACGATCGTTCTGTTCTTCCGCTCAGCCACCCCGTTCTGCTGTGGGTTATGGGGTGCGATGAGCTCTCTCCAAATCCCTTCTGTGCTGTAGAACTCCTTGAATTCAGCCGAGATGAATTCACCACCGTTATCACTCCTTAGAGCAATCACCTTCTTCCCCGACTCCTTCTCGACCAGTGCTTTAAACTCACAGAACTTCGCGAATGTATCGCTCTTCTTCAACATGAAGAAGATCCAGCACTTTCGAGAGAAATCATCAACAAAGATCACATAATACTTGTGCTTTGCTGTCGAAGCAACTGAGAAAGGACCACACACGTTTGTGTGAACTCTCTCAAGGATCGTCGTGGCGCGACTATCCTTCTCGTGAAAGGTGGCTTTCACATACTTTCCTAAAGTACACCCCTTGCACTGATCTGACTGCGCAAGGGTGCCCTTAGGAAGTCCAGTAGAAATCTGCTGCAGAATCTTCAAAGCTCCATGGTGAAGATGGCCCAATCTCCTGTGCCATAGTTCGCCCTCATCATCCCGGCTCACCACATCTCCAGCCTTGCATGCCATAGCTGCACAGTCATCTACCTGCAACTGATAAAGGTTCCGAGTTTGAACCCCTATCTTCCGGGTCTCTCCAGTAGTCTTACTGCGCAGGAAAGCTTTCCCTTCGCTGAAGACCACATCATAACCCTTATCCTCCAACATCGCTACTGAAATCAGGTTCTTCTTCAATCCAGGTACATGCATGACATCCTTTAAGATAAAGGGTTTACTAGACTCCCTCTGAAAGGATACGGTACCGATACCAGTCGCACTGTATCTACCGTCATCGCCCATCTCGATGTGCATACCCAAATCCTTGTCCTCCAGATCTGAGAACAACTTCCGATCTCCCGTCATATGAAATGACGCACCGCTGTCCAAGAACCACACCGATCCCATCACACTTGAAACCAAGCATGCAATCAGTGAAAATTCAAGCTCAAACTGTGAAGCCAAAGCTTCTCCATCTGCAGATCTTCCCGCTTGCTTGTTCTTCTTCTTCTTTGGACAATTGGTAGCATAATTTCCGTGATCATGGCAGTGAAAACACTTCACTTTCGCCATATCCTGCTTCTTTCCCTTAGCACCAGAATGAGAAGTTTTCTTACCCTTCCCTTTCTTTGCTTTGGCAATCAAAGCGCAGTTTTCTTCATCAGCTCCCTTTGATGAAGATCCATCTCGAGTAGTCCTCTTTATCTCCTCCTGCATGAGATCCGCCCAAAGGCGCTCCCATCCTGACAGCTTCTCCCGACCATTGACACTATCTTGATATGAGGGCCAAGCCTTCGGAAGACCAAGGAGAGCCAATTCGACCATGTCCTCGTCTTCGACAGTCACCCCCACACTTCCCAGCTCATCTCTGCATTAAGTGAACTTCGTGAGGTATTTGGCGATACTATCGCCTTTCTCCATCTTGATGTTCCTGAGCTTATCTTTGAGCGCTAGCTTCCTTTGGTCGCTCTTACTCTGGAATAGATCCACCAAATATTTCCACATTAAATATGGAGTAGCCTTTCCATGCAGGCTGGATACAATATGATCCTTGATGCCCTCCAACAGGATCCTTCGACATTTCGCCATATTCTTTTGCCATGCTTCAACTTCAGCAGGATCAGTGGGCTTTTGGACATCCGTATCTACGAACTCCTTTAGACCATTATCTTCTAATACTACTTCCATGCGATCCTTCCATGCAACATAATTCGAACTTCCTTCAAGAGCATATTCGAGTCGCAAACCGTTGAAAGACATTTTCAACACCGGCACCAAGAAAACAAAGCTGCTGCAAAATTCGAATTCCAAACTCCAAGCTCTTATCGCTTCTGATCTACACTTGAGAAAAAATTATTTCCAAATCAGAGATTGACTGCAAAGGGCGTTTACCAGACCTTTCACTTTCCGAAGAAAGATGAATCCGGAGGCTTCCTGGCCCGTATGTAGACTCTGTCCAAGGAAATAAGTTTGCAATCACCGTAATAGATATCGACAATTAATCTCGCTCTGATACCATGTAGAAATTTGTTGAATAAATCACTTATTCAATGAATATTAACCCGATCATACATCAATTTCGAATTGCATGCATAACACATAACCTTCTTCTACAATTAATTGTCACATGCGGAAAGAATAGAAGCGATCGCACATCAAATCATTCACACATTAACTCAGTATGTATGGGGAAAGCCTATAGCTGAAAACCCCGCAGCTATATGTGTATATTATAATGGATAAATCATGTAACAAAACCAGTACAATACTCCTCACAAGTACTCAGTACTTTCTCATACAGTTACACACAATCTAGCTCAGTTTTGAACAGGTTACTGGTTCAAAACTCACCGCCAATTGCCTTGCCTCTATTGCGCAATCATGGCCTGTCTATATAGAGATCCAAGGTTCGAATCTCCTTGGCTTGACTGCGCAATTTTCATGGACAAATCCTCCAAGTTTGGTGCAAATCTCATGCACAACTGATGTCGCCACTGATAGCTAACTCCACCCTTTCATCTACCTCTTTCACTGGTCTCCACTGAACTGATCATGCACTGTAGTGAACTGATGTGTTCTTGAGTTGAATAATGAGTTACGAATTAATGAATTAAATAATATTTAATTCACTCCACTCATAGCTAATTGATTAGCTAGTTAAACTAATCTCAACTAGTTAAACTAAAATAAACAGAACACAACTCCACTATCTGTCTCATTAACTCCACCAAACTTCTGCCACTGAAGTCCTAACTGAAGTCAACCATGCATGAGCTCAATACCCCATAAGAAAAGCATATTTCCTTCTGGCAGTTGCATGTGCCACATCCGTAGCTCAAACTGAAGTGCTCCAAGAGAGTAAACTGTTGTTTAGAGTCCAAATATTATTAAGGGTAAATAATATTTGACTTCCATATTTTTCGGAGAGGCAATCTAAAAATAGACTTCGACCTCTTTCGACCTAAAATATGAGTCTCATCTATTTTTACCAACATGTCACATACTCCAAGAATCTCAAACTGGAATCCCCGAACCATGCTCCGTATGTCTAAAAATAGACATAGTCTAAAAATAGATTTTGCGCTAGAATTTGCCTGCAGGCCCACTTAGTGAAGGCGACTTCATTTCACTAAGATCCATCATCTTGCTGCATTATCAACAGGTTGTGTGGTAGTTTGATTCGCTCTAGCATATTTTCGTTGGCTTCAGAACCAAATCTTTGCTATTGAGGATTTCCCATATGCAGGCATAGATTTCCGAGGTGATCTCGAGATGTCCTTACCACCAGGAGCACAATGGGATGAATAAGCTAAATGAATCATTTTGATGTGTTTTAACTCTAATTTTTATTTTTATTTTTGATCGTCCAATACTGATAAAAAAATTTTAAATGCAGATGTTGGTCCACGAAGGCTAGCCACTCTTCGCCGCTTCGAAAGGAAGCCCACAGAGCCTATTGCATAGCCACAAAATCAAACAACATAAATCCTTACTGACTTGGAGAAAAACCTAGAGAGGTTGACTATAGATATCCCAGAGACATCGATGGATGATATTCTGCTTCGTCTCTAGAGACACGTTATTGGTGTTCTTGGCCAGTTTAGGAGATTCCTGTGCAGGGTGGCACGGGCGATAATTTACTACCATGATCATCACCACGGATAGTGGATCATTATCACAGACTTTTGTATTTTGTTTTTTGCATCACTATCTTTCAAATCATAAGGTGTTTTAAACCTATTATTGTAGACGATGTAATATTTTTTGAAAACAAAAACTCCTATCTATGATATTACTACTTTCTCTGAATATCTTGTTCAACATTTATCGAATGTTGTTTTGGTTTACTATTTTATTGTTGCAAATGTCTATTTATAACATTATTAGCTAATGCATCAGCCAATGTATTTAAATTTCTTGGAATGTGTTGATATTCAATGTAATCAAATTTCCTTTCCAAGAGACGAACCTTCAAAAATAATCTCAATAACACTAGATTTTTAATTGTGTATACTCTGTTTAAATGGATTACAATGAGCTCTGAATCTAGCCTAATGATCAAAATTCAAATGCCAAATGAAATGGAACTAGATAATAACTCAATCACTGCACTATATTCTGCAACATTATTCATTGTTTGACCAAGGCTTACCCCATGCATAGAAACTAACTCATCAATGGGTGAATAAATAACCCAGAATGCGGAAGAAATATTTTGTGTACTACGACAGGCACCATCAGCAAAACCAATGTATGTTTGAAGGGATGTTGACATCTTTAATATCAAGAGTAATCAAGATAAGCAATAATAGTAGTAAAAGAAAACTTAAATTAGACACACTCATCTAACCTAAGGTATCTAACTTGAAAAATAACTAATGGACAAGTGAGATCTTCACGCAAGCATTAAGCATAATATCTCTTCAGATAAATTCCATTTCTGGGTTTATCTAAAGATACCCCATTATAATAAGTAAATTCATAAGCCCCTTTTGTAAGCACTCGCTTGACAATATAAGGACCATGCCACATAGGTTCGAATTAACAGTGCCTAGTTTATCATTAGCTTGATCGTATACCAAGACTAGGTCACCTTCTGAAAACAAACGAGGTGTAACACTTCAATCATATTGAGATTTAACGTGTCTTTTATGAGCTTCAACTATTAATGCAGCAGTGCGCCGAGTCTCATCTAATTGTGTTAAGTACAAAAAGAATTTTTCCTCTTCAGAGGTAGCTGGTAGTAACTCTATGCTAATTGGAGTGATGGTATTTCACATTCAATAGGTAACACAGCTTCTAAACCGTAAACCAGTTGAAAAGGAGTGAACCCTGTTGCAGTTTTTGCTAAGGTTCGATATGCCCATAATGTTCAAAAAATCATGGTATGCCAATTTTATTTATAAATTTTGATTATCCTTTTAATCATGGTGGTTAAAACTTTATTAACGGCTTCAACTTGACCATTAGCCTGCGGGTAATATGGAGTAGAGTTATCATGGCACAGGCCATGTTGATCAGAAAGTTTGGTCATCATAATATTTCAAAAATGACTCCCATGGTCAATAATAATAGCTTTGGGTACACCGAAACGAGCAATTACATGATTGAATACAAACGTAGCTACATTTTTTCCATCTTCCGCAAATGTAGGCATCGCCTCAGCCCATTTGGTAAAATAATCTACTGCGAGAATAATATACCCATGCCCCCCTGCCGAGTGAGGGTTACATGCAATGAAATCAATGCCCCATTTATCCAAAGGACCGACAACAATTATGGGGTGAAGAGGAGCTAGTGGTGCATGCATCTTTCAATCAAATATCTGACAATTGTGGCATTTTCGGACTGCGATAATGCAATCTTTGAATAATGAGGGCCAAAAATAACCAGCGCGTAATATTTTTTGGGTTCTGGCATACCCAAACATATGACCACCACACGCTCCAGAGTGGCAGTCATTCAAAACTTTTTCAACCTTTTCATGAGTTAAACATCGTCGAAATATAGAATTCACACCACGACGACAAAGTGTGTCTCCAACAATATTGTATTGTTGAGATTGGTAACGGATCTTTCATCGATTTGAACGCAAGAGTTCAGGCTGAAATTTTTTGGTTTGGAGATAAATTATGATATCTCCATACCATGGATCTAATGTACTAATAAGAAACAAAGATTCATCAGCAATTGGATGCTCTACCACAATTTATGTTTCAGTATTTGGGAATTCACACATAATTTTGGCGAACACCACTGATTTCTTTGATTTGGATTATTTAAATTCTAAATCAAACTCCTGAAGGATAATAATCCATTTAGAGTATTTTTCCCTGGGTAATTTTTTAGTCAAAATGTACATCATCGGGTTGAAATTAGATATCACAGTTGTTTTTCATAACAATATGTAATCATGGAATTGTTGGATAGCTTGAACTACTGCCAAGGCCAATTTCTCCACATGCGAATATTTAATTTCAGTCGGATTGAGATTCCAACTAGGATAGTAAATCACATGTTCATTGTTGAATTCATCCTCTTGAACTAATACCATTCCAATGGTGGAATCAGAGGCTGCTAGGTATAAAAAGTAATCATGGTTGTAATTTGGTGGATGCAATAACAATGCATGGGTCAACGCGTATCTTAAAGCATCAAAATATCAATCAGCGGCCTCATCCCAAATAAAAGGAACATTCTGTTTCAACAACCTTGTAAAACATTTAGTTAACTCAGCATAGTTCTGGATAAATCTACGTAAAAAAATTGCTCTCCCTTGCAAACTTTGGAGTTGGCGAACTGTGGAAGGAGGAGGTAAATTGATAATAGCCTCAACCTTCGATGGGTCGACACGAATGCCTTCTTTGGAAACAAAAAATCCCATCAATCTACCAGATTGTACACAAAAAACACATTTGTGGGGATTCAACCAAATCTTATAATGCCTACATCTCATTAAAATTGCTCATAAATGGGTAGGATGATCTTTCCTGTGCGATGAATGAGTAGGTAAATCATTGAGATAAGGCTGTGTGATGTGTTTAATGTCATGAAAAGCGTAAGTCATTGCCCTTTGAAAAGTTTCACCAACATTCTTTAATCCGAAGGGTAATTTACAATAAGAAAAATTTCCCCAAGGAAAAATGAATGTTGTTTTTGGTTGATTAGCAGGGAGTATGTTTATTTGATTGTATCCAGAAAATCCATCCATAAATGAATACATTTCATTTCCAGCACAATCATCAATGATTTGATTGATATAGGGAGTTGGATAATTGTCTTTTGGACAAGCTTTTTTAATATCCCTATAGTCAACACATACTCGTATGGTTCCTTGTTTTTTAGTAACAAGAACGATATTAGATACCCAATTAGTTAAAGGAATTGGATAAATAAAACCTACTTTTAGTAATTTCTCAACTTTGGCTTTAATAGCAACAGCTTTTCGTGGATGTATCGGATGTAATCTCTGCCTGACAAGTTTAGCATCTAAGTAAGTCTTTATTTCATGAATGACAATGTTGGGATCAATTCCTAACATTTCTTCATAAGACCAGGAAAATATTTCACAGAATTCTTGAAATAGGGCTTTATATGTAGTAATTTCATCTAACGTACAAGAAGCACCTATATGAATGTTTTCAATAATTCCTAGTTTAACTGATATATCAATGGGAACCGTTGAGAAACATTTCCCAAATTAACTTCAGAATCTGAATTTGTAATCGATATTGGATTATGGGGTTCCTTGACATAATCAATTGGAAAAATAGATGAAAAATTATTTTCAAATCTATCAAGCTCAAGTAAAAATGATGATCTATGATGGAGATCATCCCATGGTAATTCATCTATGGACAATAATTCACGAATGCTTTCATCAGTATGAAACACTTGTTGAAAAGGATCAGGAATTGATGTTATAGCTGAGCTTGATGGTGAAAACAATTCTTCATTGATCATATTCATTGGATCATAGTCAGTTGATGAAGGATTGCAAAATGACTGTACTGCTTGATATGCTATCTCAAAAGGACTCAATGGCATCACGCAAGTGAAAGAATCCAGTTCTGACTCTAAAGGAACTATCCAAGGATCATCAAATGGAATAGTGCTTGATGTAATCATATTGATATTAGAAATAGATGTGGTAAGTTAGGTGGAGGCATAGAAAAATTTTCCATTAAGGCGGAATCTGTAATGTTCCAAATCTGGAACTTGCTGCTCCATCGGGAATATCTTGAGATATCCAATTCCTTCTTCAGTAAGACATCACAAGTCCATTTCAGAGATTTACTGTTGGGGCATTTATATAATGTGTCTCCTTCCAAAGAAGGGAGAGATCCTGAGGCTAGCTGGCCCTTCACAGACTTTATCGATGGATATGCAATATTCCACCTCGGGAATTTCTGCTACAAGGTCCTTGAGGATGCTGTATAAGGAAGATGCTGTAAAAATAAGACAAAAATCTACTGGGATGCCTTATAAAACACATCATACAACTCCTATGCAGAATATGAGCTTAAAGAAATAAATCTAGATGGGTTATTCAGATCTCCCCAATCTAGGTCTCTAAAACAATGCTCAATGAGAGAGCTACAACAATATATGAACATGAACATTAACTCTGCAAATCTAAATACATAATAAGAGGGAAATGCTACATCCATCATCATATTATGATATATCAGCATAAATATACAAGAAATAGTTGAGGGACAAGCCACTCAAACTTTAAGAACCAACCTCCAATGAATAAACAACGAAATACATGAGTTCTGCAACTCCACAAAATGTCAGAGAGCAGTGAATGCGCTATCTATATGAAGATATGAGATTTTGAACATGAATTAAATGTACATATGGCTGAAGGAATACAAATAATAGCCCAATAACAAAGGAATGGGCTGAAATACTATATTTCTAGCCAATCTAGGAGAGATTGCTAGAAATGCCGGAGAATACAAAATGTGACAAGAGACTTGTCACTGCAACTGAACCAAAACAAGAATGAGGTTGTGGCTGATTTGAAATATGATTTTCCTCCTCTGATAATGTCTCCAATATAAAGGGCTAATCCCTTTGTCTCAAAAACATCCTCCTGATGAGCTCATGAACCCCTCTCTCACTGCCTCCTCTAAAATAACACAGTTTCCTCCATGGACTGTGCAGTGGGAGATGATGGAAGTGTGGCCTGATGCCACTGATATGAAATGCAGCCCAATAATCCTCCTTTTAGCTCCTCCAATGAATAGATCACTCCTCCACTGAAGGAAACAACTCAAGAGAGACTCCATGAGTTCCTCCTTTGTTGCCCCCAGCAACACAACGTCCTCTCTACTGCAGAAAAAATGTTGTAGCTGATGGTAGTAGCTGTGGCCAATGCCGGATTGAGGAAAATCAGCTCATTCCTCATCCTTCCTTGAGGAAGAGGTAGGGATTCCTGACCGAGAACACCCTAGTGCTCGAGGGCACCATCACCTTGCTAAACAGCCCAGGGATGCAAGCCTTTGTAGACCCAAGTTTGAAACTCTAAAACATGTATGCAAATGGGCTACCATCTCCTCCATATAAAGAAAGGGAACTCTTCTCCACCATGGTCCCACCAATTAGGGTTTCCACCCTCACATGAGTGTCTTCCCTCCAAAACTGTGTAGCTTCTTTAGGAAGCCTCTCCTCCTTGGGCAACGCTGTCGACTTTAGTCAAAGATGACTAATCCAAGTGAGTTGGGTTCCATTCACACCCTTAGGTGTTTATTTCAGCTGCTTATTTGCCTCCTTTTCACATAAGGAGTGTTATTTCTTCTTTCAAAAGGGGCTAAGGTGTCTCCTTCCCCATTTTATTAAATAAAAATAAAATGTGCAACTATAATGTTCCATTTTAGCTTGAGGATAAAATTGGGAACATTACAGTCCTCCCCTCCCACATGTTTCTTGCCGTCAAGAAACTGCATATAGAGAACAAATTTTCTCCCCCTTCTTCTCTTGTGGCCTGCTCATCAATGGTCCGACCACTGTTCAAATATGCTGCAGTAAATCTATCCTCCAATGCTCTCCCCCAAGTATGCAACTAAAAATGATGCTCCTCATGGAAAGATAGAAGGTGTAGTGGAATCCTTCTTGTTGTGCTAAGGCCTCCTTAAGGTAGGATTGATGATATGCATGGGAAAATTTTTCTCCCAATGATGATCCTCTCATCCATGCAATCATCCAAAATCTCAACCCCCGGTTTCTGCAATGTGTTGGGGCTGAATGGAGAGTTGTGCTTGTGCTTATCATGATGGCCCTCTCTCCATTTGAAGTGTTCATGGGGCTACCACTGTCCTTTGGCTGAAATGGCATGGCCTCCAAGAATGGCCCAAGCTACCCCATCAATAAAATCAGCCATGAAATGCCTCCTCAAATTCTTCAAGTGGTTCCTCCCACAAGAAGAGACAAGTAGAAATGTGGCAATCATGGTTTTCCCATGGTGTCTCCTGCAAGATTAAACATATACAATGGGGAGAATCATGCTCCCAATGGGTTGTACATCCAATACTCTCCAAATAATGCCCCTCATGAGTGTACAAACATCAGAAATGCAAGGAGAAATATACAATAAAATAAAGTTGTCAAATGACAACCGGAGAGTGGTTCAAAGTTCCACTCATGGAACCTACGCAGTGCCTCCTTGGCCTGACTCAAAATCACAAATAACAAGTGGTGTACTAGCCACTTATTTTCTGCCACAACATCTCCTTATAAGATGAAACATGAAATCACAATTTGGTGCCAATGGTGCACACCAAGAAGCATGTGGCTTCCCCCACAACCATCACAAAAATAGCCAAAATCAAGGCTACAAGTAGTTGCAAGTACATTATACCAAGTGCAAGAAGGGAATATCCTTCTTGAGACAATATGTTGTTCATATAAAGTAAAGAGGTACATAATGTGAAATGATACCTTCTCTACCATGTACTTGAGACCTTGAGCTGAAATGGCTCATCTGAATGCTCTCCCTCTCCTCCAATGAGTAATGGAATGGTTGTGCCAACCTCTCCAAAATCATCCGGGCTATGAATCTTTCCATATTCTGATGAAGACCATGATGAATGCCCTCCCAAGTGAACTCCTCTAGCAAAGCCAAATATGCATCCAAATGCACAGCTAGGAAGTCCTCATGTGTTGCATGCAATAGTTTCTTCTTGAAACCAGAAATTCTAGTCAAGAATATTCTGCCATGATGATAGATGATTATATCATCCACTAAGTATCTGTCGTCTCCATAAAGGCCCTCAAAGATCATACAATGCACCAAGATCCTGGGAATACTCAACCAAAAGCTGAGTCCTCCATCCTGGATCAATCCTCCACATAAACAGTGTTGGTGTTCTGCAATATGGTGTTCCATCACACTGCTGCCCACTACCTTGACATCCCCTCATGCCAAATTCATCCTCCAAGTTGCTGCCATGACATCATGCAACTACTCATGCTCAAATAGAAATGATGCCCTCTGAAAATGAGCCTCCCATGAGAGACTATCACCTCCAGAGAATCTCCCGATCCTGGGAAATGTAAGCATGAGTGGCCTCCATCTACTCCAATGCATGAAAGAGTCCTTCCTCAAAGGAAGTATCATCTCTCTCACCAAATCTATGGAGCATCCATCCTACATCATGAATATGATATCCTCCATTCATGCAACAAACTCTATCAGTGAAGTATAGCTGATGAGAGTGGGTGAGACTGAAAATGAGAGAGTGCATCCCTCCTCCTTGAGCTTGTCCCAAACTCTCTACGCTGTGTTGGATTCCTCCAATCTCTCCACCTCTCCAGAATCCAAGAGTGGTGAACCAAATGGAATGATGCCTCTCATCATCTCTAGATCATGTGGCCTCCTAAGTGGAAAGCCTCCAAAAGTGAGACATCAAGATAGGAAGTGGACTCTATATATGAGAGGAATGAAAGGTCCTCTCTCTCTACTGCGCAGTGCAGTCCCTCTCCTATGTGAAGATAATCTCTGAAATAGATAAGGATGAATGTCCATCATCCCTTAATGCTGATCCTTCTGATCTTTGTCTTCCTCCAAAGGTGCAGCGTTGTAGATTCTTCTATGCACCTCCTCTCTACCAACATGTGAGTGTATCTCCTCCTCAATGAGAGGCCTTGTATCTTGGCCTTCCTTGAGAGAAATATATCCATACCCTCAGAAATGGAAGAGTGCCCTTCATACTATGGGGGGTCTTGCCTCTAGCAAGTCATTCTCTTGATTTCTCCCCCTCTAGAAATATGGAATGATCTTTGTTTCATGGTCCCCCTCCATTCATGCAAAGTGTTTGAAGTTTTATCACACCATGTTTCACATTGGTTTTCATCAATCCCCTTTGCAAAACTCTTTGTGACTACCACATATGATCTCTCATTTGCATGAAAACATATAATATAATTCTGAAACCAATCATCATAAATCATATCTTTGAGTTGTAGCGCTGCTCCTCCAAAGGCCTCAACTTTTTCCCTCCACCTTTCTTGCAGTAGATATGGGAAATGTATTGCACTATGGATCTGCATGTGTGGCTAAATTCTCCCACCCTTCATGAAGTATCTAGGATTTGTCCCATCAACAAAACCTTCTCAGAAAATTTCTCCAAATTTCCCTTTCATCAAGATCTTCAATAATCTCCTCAATGGTCTGGAAAAGAAGAAGGGAAACCTCCTCTTCCTTCATTCCTCTTTCCTTGTTTCCTCTGTCAATCTCCTCTCCTTAGAGAGAAGCTCCTATGCTAATGGAATTAGATCTTGGGCATAGGTTGAGCCAAGATCATGCTCTGATACCACTGTTATGTTCCAAATCTATTACTTGCTGCTCCATCGGGAATATTTGATGATATTCCAAATTTCATTCTTCGGTGAGCTATCACAAGTCCATTTCAGACATTTAATGTTGGTGAATTTACAGGATATGTCTCCTTCCAAAGAAGGGAGAGATCCTTAGGCTAGCTGGCCCTTCACTGACTCTGTATATGGATAAGCAATATTCCACGTCGGGAATTTCTACTACATAGTCCTTGAAGACGTTGTATAAGGAAGCTACTGTAAAAATAAGACAAACCACTACTGGGATGCCTTATAAAACACATCATACAACTCCTATGCATAATATGAGCCCAAATAAATAACTCTAGATGGGTTATTTAGATCTCCCCAATCTAGGTCTCTAAAACAATGCTCATGAGAGAGCTTACAGCAATATATGAACATAACCATTAACTCTGAAAATATGAGTACATCATGAGAGGGAAATAGTATAGCCAACATTAATATACAATAAATAATTGAGGGGACAAGCCTCTCAAACCTCTAGAACCATACTCCAATGAATATACAATGAAATGTCGGAGTTGCTGCAACTACACAGAATGCCGGAAGACCATGACTGTGTAGTCTCTAAGAGTGAAGCAACTGCTAAACATGTATAGAATGGAAATGTGGCCAAAAGGTACAATAAAATAGCCCAAGAACAAATAATGGGCTGAAATACAATATTTCTAGCCAATCTGTGAAGATTGCTAGAAATGTCGAAGAGAACCAAAAATGTGACAACATAGTTGTCACTGCAACTGCTACAAAATATGAATGAGGCCATGGAAGATCTGCAATGTAGATTACATCCTCTGATAATGTCTCCAAGCAAAGGTTTTATCCCTTTGTCTCAAAAACACACTCTTGACGAGCTCCATGAAACCCTCTCTCATTGCCTCCATAAAATAATGCAGTTTCCTCCATGGAATGCACAATGGGAGATAATGGAATGTTGGCCCATGCCAAAAGATCTTAAATCAAGCCCGGGAATCCTCCTTGCAGCTCCTCCAATGAATAGAACACTCTTCCACTGAACAAAACAAACAATAATGACTCCATGAGTTCCTCCTTTGCTGCCCCCATCAACACAACATCCTCTCTTCTGCAGAAATAACGCTGTAGATGATGGTAGTAGTTGTGGCCAATGCCTGATTGAGTAAAATCAGCTCATTCCTCATCCTTCCTTGAGGAAGAGGTAGGGATTCCCGACCGAGAACGCCCTAGTGCCCAAGGGCACCATCACCCTACTAAACAACCCAGGAATGCAAGCCTTTGCAGACCCAAGTCTGAAACTCTAAAACATGTATGCAAATGGGTTGCCATCTCCTCCATATAAAGAAAGGGAAATCTTCTCCACCATGGTCCCACCAATTAGGGTTTCCACCCTCACATGAGTGTCTTCCCTCCAAAACTGCGCAGCTTCTCTAGGAAGCCTCTCCTCCTTGGGCAGCGTTGTTGACTTTAGTCAAAGATGACTAATCCAAGTGAGCTGGGTTCCATTCACACCCTTAGGTGTTTATTTCAACTGCTTATTTGCCTCCTTTTCACATAAGGAGTGTTATTTCTTCTTCCAAAAGGGGCCAAGGTGTCTCCTTCCCCATTTTATTAAATAAAAATAAAATGTGCAACTATAATGTTCCATTTTAGCTTGAGGCTAAAATTGGGAACATTACAGAATCTTTGATTAAACCTACTCCAACATCCTCATAAGGGATAGTCAATTTTCCAACATGTTGAATAACATCCGTAGAAGTTTGGTTAGATGAATAATATGAGAGCTGATTGATTTTCACAATCTTTCCTTGATGAGGAAACATGATTAATCGAAAGATGGATGACATGACAACAGTCATAGCATAATACCAACTTCGACCTAGAAGAAGGTTGTAATCTAGAGGGGCATCAACAACTTCCACATCTAAATTAACAGTTTTACCTTTGACCTCTATAGATAGATCCTGCAAAATTCCATATGGATGAAATCCTCTTCCATTAAAAGCTTTGATAATTGTTGGAGATTGGTTAAGTGTCAGAGAACCAAGTGATTTCCAACATTTTAACGACATAATACACGTAGATGCTCCTTTATCAATTACAGTACAAAAGCAACGCCTGTTTTCTACTAGTACTGGAATTTGAAAAGCCATTTGATGAGGGAGTTGTGGTGTAAAAAATTTTAAATCAAAGACTATGAGGTTTGAATCTTGAAGATATACAGCTCCAATAGTTGATAAGAGTAACTTCCTTTGTGCAAGACATGATTGCAGCACTTCTAAGGCCAACATTGTTGAAGGAGATATTACTAAATCTTCAACAATGTTGTAATTCTGAGAAGCTCTCGCATGTGGATTAAAAGATGATTTCTGAAGTACACCTTTAGCAGGAGGTTTAATTACTAGATCAGGATTGGGTTTCTCAATATGAAGTGGATCAGAAACTAGAGGGGATGTAGTTGGTACTAAATTAGAATTTTCTACTTCTTTACCAGTAACAAGATTATTACTTCCATAGTCTTGTGATCAAGTCGCAATCATTACTTGAGACATCATCAAAATATTTGCTGATGTGTTAGAAGAATATCCAATCATTTTTCTATCTTGAACAGGAAAAGGATCATTCAGGACAATAGGTGTAGATAAAACTTTGACAAACTTTGATATCTCAGACCTATGTGGGCATTCCTTGGTGAAATGATCCTCGTCACAGATAAGACAAGGATAACGAGGTTTTCGTTTATCATCAAACGGTTCATTTTTCTCAGTATTTTCTTTGGGAGAGGAATTATATTTACTTTTATTCTTCCCTTTCTTCTTATTGCCAAATTTAGACTTAGTTGTAGAGGAATCTACAATGTGAATGTCGGCAGAAGTTTCAAGGGAAGAATCTCCTTTTGGTGAATCAGGTAAAGTTATTATAGGAGAAGTAATCTTGGAAGATTTATTCTTACTTTTATTAGTACTAACTGAACCAATTACACCATCACCAACATGAGAGCCTGAGGGAGTTGTTGTTATCTGACCAGGACGCGGTAAATCTGGAATTTTCTTGTACAAAGTACCTAACTGAGTATATACTAAGTCTAGGTAAAGAGCTTGAGCAATAACTTGTTCTTTTGTAACAACTCCTCCTTTTGCTACATCTTCAATGATTTTTGGTAGTAATGATTTTATAAACCATTCTGCCAAAATTTGATCCAGAATAAAAACTTTCACCAAACGTCTTCTACATCTCCATTCATGTATGTGATTTGATATGTATGTAGACGTAGATTTTTTTAGTGAAGTTAATAATTTCGTGCCATTATCGTATTTGACTGGCAACTAAAAATGAGTTAAGAAGGTGGTTGCTAAGGCATTGAAATTGTTAAAAGAACCTCGTGGTAGTTCAATGTACCATTTGGCTGCTAATCCTATGAGCGTTCTCTGAAAAAGTCTTAATCGAATTGAATCGTCGATCAAAGAGTTGGATGCACACCAAAGGTGGTAATTCATGACATGGTTAGAAGGGTCCTCTCCTGATTTTCCTTCAAATTTTGGAATATCACTGGGAAACTTATTTGGCATTGGCTTCCAATATGGAAGATAATAAGTTGGATCATTCGTAAGGCGCGATAAATCAGGTAAATCCAAAGTTGCTATAAATGGTAGTCGACGGTCAGGTTCTTGTTGATTATATGAATAACCTTGTGGAACTATGATGCAGGGGCATTAGACACTAGCCAGCAATGTAGGAGGTTTGTCCACATGTTGTGGCTAGTAGGGGTTGAAAATATTTGAATTGTAACAGCTAGGTGTCAGTACCTCAGCTGATTGTATCATTTAGATCAGTTAGAGTCGTAGAAGTCGAATAGTTCAGTTAATCTATCTGTCATATTTCAGTTAGTTGAATTATCTTAAGTAGGCTGTTGATTTTCTAAAACAGTCCTCACAGAGGAACCGAAGAGACAAATGTTCATGTATATAAATGTAATCCCTCAGATGTATATAGGGGGGAGAAGAGAAAAGGAAGATATTTCTGCAATAAAACTCTGTGTATTGAGCAATTGCTTCCGGTTCAATAACCTACAAGTCCCGTTGATTTCCAAACTGTCTGAATTTATAGTTTTGAAGAATTTTTTAACTGTGAGGAAATTGTGTACTGGTAATTACGTTTCTCTATCTTTGATTTCCCGTAAATTGTTTGGATGAACCCTGTGAATTCACCCCACTCGCAAGCGAGGTCAGGGTAGGAAATCCATTGTCGTCGAGCTCTATTTTATGATAATAGAAATCTTGTTCAATAAAGAGAATTACATTTGTTTGATGGTAATTAGAAGTCCCAACCCGAGTAGCAAACCTGAGTTGAGGCATACAAAGGAGAACACAACCCCGACGTGAACCTTGGTCAAGCCCTATACCAAAACCACGAGCGGATTTGCGGAAGCGGATTGCCCATATCGCACTGCTTTTGCTAGTTGAGTTGTATTCCCAGAATTGGAGTGATTCCATAGAACTGTCGACGTGTGGCAAGGGTGGACCCACGGAAACCACCATTCAGAGTGTGCCATCACGCGTTAACGTTCGTACCATGATTTCGAGTGATATGCGTACATGTCATTGATCTAGGAAAGAGCCATTAGACGGTGGTCACTTACTATAGATGCGCGGGAGATAACGAGGGTGTCAGCATTAATACAAAGTTTCGAAGGTTTAAACATTGGTTATAAGGTTGGCGGTATAATATAAAGCCGAGAGATTTATTTAACCTTTCAAAGGTAGTCGATGATATTTATTTATCAAATTCTTCGAATTTGATAAATAATGCCCAAAAAAAAGAAAAAAGAAAGTAGACCACGTGGAGTAGAGAACGAGGTTTCAAAGGGAAATGCTGACAGAGCCACGTCTACAGTTAACCATCTCTCCTTAGGGGTCCAAATTCAGTTTTGTTGCATCATTTGTGGTATCAGAGCATTGTTTTAAGGGTGTTTTTGCAGAAAGATGACATGGAAATCCGAGTTGATAGAGGTGCTGGTAGAAGGAGACTTGTTGCCAATGTAGAGGTGTTGGGGATGTTGCAGAGGGTTGAGGCTGGAATGGATGCCATGGAGCGAAGACAGCCCGCAGATCTTGAAGACATCAGTGAACCTGAGATAGAAGAAGAAGAAGAAAATGTTGAAATTCCTCCTAACATGAGGCTCCTCAGAACTGTTCTGGAGTCTGCAGTTAAGCCCAGAATTGAAGTGTCGAGTTATGCAGGGGGACTGAATCCAGAAGAACTAGTAGACCGGATTAATGAAATGAACAAGTGCTTCGATTATGAAGAAATAAGTGAAGATAAAAAGGTCAAGTTTGTGGTGACAAAGCTGAAGGGACATGCTGCACTTTGGTGGGATGGAGTGCAACCAGAAAGGAGGAGAGTTGGCAAGAAACCTATCAAGAGCTGGACCAGAATGATGGCTAAATTAAAAGGTAAATTCTTGCCTAGTGATTACCAGCTGACATTGTATAAGAAAATGCAGAAACTAAGACAGAGGTTGCTGACAGTAAAAGAATACACAGAGGAATTCTACAGAGTAAGCATAAGGGCTAGGCAATTCCAGGACACACCAGAGAAGACTGCCAGATATGTGAATGGTCTCAAGCTAGAGATCTAAGATGAGAATGGTATCTTGTCTCCTAAGACAGTGGAAGAGGCCTACCAGATGGCCTTGAAAGCAGAGGAAAAACTCCTGAGGAAACATTCTGCCAAGAAGAGAGGTACTTTCCGTGGAAAGGGAAGTCAGGGTGGTAGAGGAAAGCCTGCTACACCCAGGGATGGAGCTAGCAGTAGCTCACCTCAGAATGCATCTACAGAGGATGATGCAAGGGGAAGAAGGAGTTCTTACAAAGGAAAGGGAAGAGGAGGTAGAGACAAAGGCAGAGGTAGAGAGTTGAGGTGTTATAGATGTCAACAAGTGGGACATACGCATTATGAGTGTCTAGAGAACGTGGGTGTTGGTCCAAGGAATGTTGTTGCTGCCCAGGCTGGAGAAGAGGCAGAATTTGAAGAAGAAATTCTTCCAGAGAGGGGAGAATCCTTGGTGGTAAATTTTAGAGCTCAAATCTACCTTAGGCTGAAATAAGGTAAAACTCGAGGCTACATGAAACCACGCTCAGCCTCGTAGCTAGCCCTACGAGGACAGGAGAGGGCTCTCTCCGGGTCTATCTCGGAAAAAAGTTTTCAGAGGGGCTGAGATCACTTAAAATAAACAATGAATACTGATTTTAGGCTAGTAAAGAGATAGGAATGTTTGATTTTGATTTTTTTTTGGGTTTTTGTTGGATAAATGGGAAAAACAAATTTTGGGTCCGGGGATAAGGCCAGATCTTTGCAGAATTCGAGTTGGGGCGAGGTAGGCAGTATTCTTGATGCTTTTGATTGGGTTTATGGATGGATCAGAAAGACAAGGAGCTGAAAAGGGCAAGGATGAACATGGATCCTTTTCAAAGCAGTGAAAACATACGAAACTAAATGAATTCAAGGCGAACGCGTAAACAATGTATTCAACCTCATCTACTCATTCATTTTAGTTTTAGAAGCATAAGAGGATGGCATACATTAAACATGAAATAAACTACAATAGTGAGAGAAAACACCATCAAGAACTAAATACAGAGAATCCCAACGAGTCTTTGTAAAACCTACGATCTTTCCTTAGCCAAAATGAAAAGTATGTACAATAGTGTGCCAAAAGTTTCCCAAAGAGGTCAACTTTGTGAAAGTATCTCAAAAGATACAATATATAGATCACTCTAACCCTTCCCATGCCTATAGGGGTCCAATTCCTTCTTCGGGGATCAATTTCAGCAAATTCTAATCAAGGAGCTAAAATCTAGGCGACTAACAACTTGCCTCTAAAAGAGTGAAGGCGATTCATTTACATGATTTTCACTTTTTGAGAGTGAATCTTCTAGAATAGGTAAAAATAAGCCAAATTTACATGCCAACCATCGAATTACATCATGAAAACCCAAAAATTTGATCCACAAGAAAAGCGGGTCTCAACTAGTCGAAATTCGAAATTTTGAAGTTGAAAAATCGACCTGAAAATCTATGTGGGTAGCGCGCACGAGGTGGCATGGGTAGTGCGCCTTTCAGCGATTTTGAGGCACTTCTGGCATCTAGTGAGCTCATGATAGCTCGTTGGAAATCCCTGGATGTTGGCTATCCAACCCAAGTGGAGATTTCCCAATTTGGAGCTCATTTTCCCCTCCAAAACTTCATTCTCCCAGAAGTACTTCTATTTGGTGCAAAGGTAGCGACAAGGTGGTTTCATGGTGTTTTTGGGCCTTTTGACCATCCGGAGATACGATGAAATGCTTCGGCAATGCTTGAACGCCATAAATTACCATGAAAAACCCAAAAATGTAAATATTTCCTTCAGCAAGTGTCCCGAACAAAAGTGAGCATATCGACGCGCTACCGAAATTATGAGAAAAATACGTTTTTGGACCAAAATATTTCAAATGAAAAAATTTCCCCCGAATTTGCTCAAATTCGGGCCAAAGGCTCCTCCATCATGTATCATGTCCATCAACGAAGCCTCGGCAAAATCCGGAGTGGATCGGGCCTTTTCGCCGTTTAGTGCCCAGCTCAACCTCTCTTCGAATCTTCATTCTCGCTTTGCGGACATGCATGCGAGCCCAATATTGACCTTTCATGTGACGAAGCATGTCTTTGTCTCTATTGGCCTTTGCCAACAACTTCTCCCTATGAATTTTAACATGCGTGAGTTTTAGTCTCTCGCTCAACGGTGTCATGTCACCTTGTCTTTTCAAGACAGTGTCGATCCTCGCGGTTCGACGGAACTCATAAAGTGTGTGCTCATCCTCAGAGCGCGGTGTGCCCGCTCTGAGTATTTTATGCCCAACGATCCTACGCAATTTCTCTTTCGGCGTGGTCATTCTCGGCCCTCTGCTCCTTGATGATCTCTTTCAGCTTCGAGCTAGGAGAGCTCGCATCAACATCAATGATCGTGAAATCCGTGTCCCGGCCTCCTGATGGGCCCTCATCATGCATGGGCCTCTTGCCCCTGTCCTGAAATTGTATCTGTACTAAAGAAGAAGGCGAGACCCCTTCCACCCTTGGTGGAGATAATACTCACTCTGCTGATGTAGTCAACGAGACCCCTTCCACCCTTGGTGGAGATAGTACTCGTCGTGTCGCTGCAAATAAGGACCTGTGGCCTCGCTGGTATGTCACATACAACGGAGCAGTGATATGCTCGATCTCAGGAATGTCAGACTGATGTAAAGGCTCTCTCTCATCATGAACTACCTCAAGAGGCGGTTGCGGCGCTGTAAATATGTCACGAGAGATGAAATCCTCCCAAGTGATGCCCTGTTGTGTCAACTGATGTACCACTACGATCTTGATCAGCGCGTAATGATATATACTTCTATGTTGTTGTGCTGGGGTCTTCTTCTGTACAAAAATCACCATCCTCTCTATGTTGCGATACATGAAGTACGGAATGTTCATCATACGTACCCTCGTGAAGTGCATCAACAAACGAACATGGTACGCATAGAGACGCGATAATCTGCCCTCGCAACTGAAATACCGAATGATGAGTTTCATCAGTGGTGCAAACTCATCCTTCAGGAATCTGAAAGGAAAAACCCTGCTCAGGTGCCTCATATACCCAGGTTTGATGTATGGCTCATAGTGGAGTTTCTCTAACTGCTGATGTTTGTTCCATTCCTCTCCTATATTTGGTATCTCGGTGGCCTGAGCAATAGTCACTGGTGACAGAATGAAATCTACTCCGGCGAGGTTTACACGGCCATCATGTAAATGTAGAACAAATAGACGAGCTAGTTCATGATGAAGCTGGGTTTGTGAAATCATCTCACAGTATCAAAAACATGACTGATACCGAAAACAATCCATTGCAAGCGGACATGCCTGCAATTGAGCCAAAGAAGTAGGCTCCTCCCTGAGATGCTTACCACCTTTGCCACCTTTGTGAGGCCTCCGTGGCACATTACCCTCTGCTGTGGAATCACTGTCATACTCCTGCTCATAAACTGAATCCGTCTCTGACATGGTTTCGAAAACAAAATGTCTGCAATATGGATGTTGATATAGGTGTAGTGAAGACAAATTTTCAATGTATGCTCAAAACCCAAATATGCTGCATATGTACCAAAGCATCCACTAAAGCAAGTAGTGGTAATAGCTGTTTGTTTTAATTGGCATACATAAATATACCGATTTGATCACAAGAAAATTTTGACAAATGAGTAGACGATTGTAATGTATGGTATGGCCTTTGCAATACGCCAAGGATTTGTCAAAGGGCTGTGTTTGTCAATGGAGGCCAGTGGCAATAAAACAATAGCAATGACAACAGTGGTAATATTATGGAGATGAAGGATATAGACAAGTCAACATGACAATATGTGAAAACATGAAAGGACGTGACAGCAGTGGTAGAATGGCAAAGAAAAGGCATGAGGATGGTGTACATAATGTGCCAGGGCGCCACAAGCAATACAGGCATGAGCATATATACCAATCACAAAGTTTACAAACCCTTCACGAGACTGTCAATATATCCTTTAAAACCCTGAGAATTGAATTTGCTATGAACATAGGGTTTATAGATTTATGCTCTTTCCACATCAAGCTCACTATTTACCCACTTTAAAAATACCAAAACCCTGTTCAAAAATCACTGAGAAATGATTAAAAAACTACTTGCAATTTGATGGCGGTGTTTGAGCTCGAAATCGGACGCAAAGACAAATTTTTTTGGCTCTGTCGCTATATGGGTAGCGCCCCTGCCCAACGCGTAGTGCGCAGCATACGCGTAGCGCACTTGATTTTTAACATGGGTTGTGGGTGTTATGTGCGTAGCGCCCCTTATATGGGTAGCGCGCCTACTGTGTGGGTAGCGCGCACCTCCAAAGCCTGTCAACAACTCTGCAAACACATCTTCGGCCCTCCACTGCACCACTTCGACTTCTGCCTTGAATATTTGTGCGAATGAATGATTTTTCATGGATTATATATGAAGAAAAATATCCCATAAAATCAGATTTGATTTTAAATTTGTTTGCTAACCCACTTTTATAATGTTTCGGCACTTTGTCATTTGGTCATTTAATACAATGTTGTTCTTTGACTTTCTCTTTCTTTTTCTGAGTCTTGGACTGATAATACTTTGTTGTCTTTTGCAGGGATGTGGCACTTGGCTTTGGAAAAGATCAGAGGCTTGCTCTGGAATTTCTTATGGTGAAATAAATACAATTATTACAAAAATGAAATTAGACAATTTCTAGTTCCAAAACAGAGTTTTGGACTAGAAATGTCTTCAAATTATTTTTATAATAAAAATATGAAACGAGAACTTTTTGGAACCAACCTCATGGCCTGCGGGCTTTTATGACATGTATGCAAAGGACTTGAAAACCCTAGACTCTAGGACTAAAGACTCTTTTTAACGAAACTAATCATTTATGACAATGAATGCAATGACTATGAACTTCAGTGATTTTTGAGGAATTTTAATTAGCCCTGCAGGTATAAGCATGAGGAAACACAAGACAACCAGACCCCCTCGTCAGTCAATGGCATGCTCCTAGCGAAATGCAACGAAGTGGAACGAGCGAGACACCTAAGAATGAATATGCAAAAAGCGAACTGATCTCTGACGGAGGGCTGTAAGGACCGACTCTAACATTGGCTCCAATGGGGATGGTGGCTCCATGGAGATGCCAAGAACGGCAGATCTTTGGAGGAGTCAGACAGTGCCTTCGTCCATTGGGCGATGGAATCATTATTTCAACATATAAAACAAAAACTTTTGACATTTTTATTGACTGTAAACCTGACTGAAAAGCGACTGAAACTTGACTAAAACTGACTCGATTTTTAAACTGAAAAGAATGATAAAACTGACTTGACGAACTTCAAACCAACCAACCTCTATCTCCGAATTATAGCCTTCGCTCCGGGCCCCAGACTGAAGATGAGAGATCAGTACACACTTGCAATAAAACAGAAGTAAAATGATATATACAATGATGATGAAATCAGCAGAAAATACTCAGAAGTGGTATCGCTTTAGCAGTCGACCATTGATCGGCCCTCCAGGACAATCATCTCCATTCATTTCCTTGAGAAGAAAGGCGTTTTGACCGCGATACGCTGCAATCTTAAAAGGACCCTTCCATAGGTTTTCAAATTTGTCGTGCTTTCCCTTATCTTCATTCCGAGCATCCCACTTCAAAACTACCTCATCCAGCTGAAACTTATCTGCTTTTGCCTTCCTGTCATAAATCTTCTTTATGCGCTCCTGCAACTTGAAAGTATTTTGAAATACCTCCTCCCGTGTCTGCTGTAAATGAATCATCTGATTAATCCTCCGCTGCATGGGATCTTCCTCACTACCAGCTTCCTGAAGCAATTTGACCACCGGGACAGCAAGTGAAGTAGGAAAAACCGTGTCTATTCCGTACACCAACTCGAAAGGAGACATGCCAATAGACTTTTTCTGACTTACCCTATCAGCCCACAGTGCATTCACTAATTTCTTGTGCCAGCCCTTTAGCCCTTTTTGTTGATTTCCAACAATTTCTTAATGATATTCACCAAGGATTTATTAGAAGATTCCGCCAAGCCATTCCCTTGTGGATGGTAGGCAGTCGAATGTCCCAAACTGATATTGTACTTATAGAAAAATTCAACCATCCTCTTAGACTTGAAGGCCGCTGCATTATCTGTGATTATTTTACTAGGACACCCAAAACGTGACAGAATATTGTTTTCAAGAAAAGAGATAATTACCGCATCCGTGGCCTGTTGAGTTGGAATCGCCTCGATCCACTTTGTGAAGTAGTCCGTAGCTGTCAATATCCATCTATGTTGTCCGGAAGATGCTGGGTGGATTTCCCCGATGAAATCCAATCCCCACAGCTGGAATGGTGCACTAACTTCAATTGGTTTGAGAGGCAAAGGCTGTAGTTTCTGCTTGCCTTCGAAAATTTGGCATTCGTGACAATTCTTAACAGCCTTGTATACATCTAAAAACAAAGAAGGCCAATAGTAACCTGCCCTTAGAATCTTATTCGCTGTGGTTTTCCAAAACAAATGGCCGCCGCAGTCTCCTCTATGAAAGTCCTCCAAAACTCTTTTGGCTTCCTCCTCTACCAAACAATTCAACAACACTCCCCCAGGGTCTTTCCAATACAATGCAGAATTTAGAATGCAAAACTTTGCAGCTCTCAACTTCAATGTTCTACTCTTATTTCTAGGCATCCCAGGAGGTGGAGACAAATTCTGAAGCACGTATAAAATTTCAGCATACCAAGGGGAAGAAACAAAAATATCAGATACCTGAACTGACGTACTTTCCTCATCTTCATCGGACATGGCAGCGATCAAATTTATATCTAGAGCATGCATATTTTTTTCAGCCATGAGCTTAGCGAGTCCTTGTCCTTTTATCAGCTTGGTCGGTTTAATCTCCACATCGTATTCTAACAACGCAGCGATCCACTTACCCTGTCTTCCTTCTGGATCTGCCTGTACCAAAACATCTTTAACTGTTGCGTTAGGAACGTATGCTATAATGTGAGAATGCAGTATATACACACGGAAGTCTTTCAAGGCCTTTACAAGAGCAAGTTCTTGTTTCTCAATAATATTGTATTTCAATGCTCCGTCCCTTATAATCCGACTGAAAAAAGCAATGGGCTTCTCAACTCCATCCCTTTTCTGCATTAAAACAGCTGCCAAAGTGTGCTCAGAAGAAAATGAAAACAAAATGAAGTCCTGTGTGTAGTCCGGGCTGATTAAAATAGGGGCTAAAGAAAGAGCCAACTTTACCAAATTGAATGATTTCACCGCCTCTTCTGTCCACTTTACCTGATTGTCCTTTTTCAGCATGTTCGTGATTTCTCTAAGATGCTCTGCAAGATTTGGAATGAAACGACGCAGAAAATTCATTTTACCATTAAATGATTGTATTTCTTTCTTGTTCCGGGGCTGTTCAATCTACTGTATGGCTTCAACACGTGCAGGGTCAACTCGAATGCCATCTTTCGATATGATGTGGCCAAGGAGCTTGCCTTCATCCATGGCAAAAAGACTCTTTTTCGGATTCAACGAAATGCCATATTTTCTGCACTTCTGGAAAACAACTTTCAAATGATATAAATGTTCCTCATCAGAATTTGAAAACACAGTTAAATCATCAAGGTAAACAACCAAAAATACATCTTTCTTGTTGGCGAAATCCATGTCCATTGCACGCTAAAAGGTGGCACCTGTATTCTTCAAACCAAACGGCATTTTTCCATAATGAAACGTTCCCCATGGAGTGGTGAACGCAGTCTTGTCACGATCATCTTCATGCACTAATATTTGATTGTATCCTGAATAGCCATCGAGTAGTGACATCCTTGATGCTCCAACTACTCGCTGCAATATATGGTCCATTTTTGGCAGCGGATAATTGTCTTTTAATGATACCTTATTCAAATTTCTGAAGTCGATACATAAACGGATCTCACCTGTTTTCTTTCTTACGGGCACCAAATTTGATATCCAATCTGAAAATCGGATAGGCACAATGATTCCTGACTTATACAACCTGTTTACCTCTTTTTCAATCGATGGTAGCAGCTTTGGATTGATTCTCCTCAACTTTTGACAAAAAGGCTTCTGATTTGGTTTGATGGGGATAGTATGCTGAATGATATTAGTGTCATATGTTTTTAGATCTGAGTAATCCCACGCAAAAGCATCAGAAAATGAAGACAACAATTTCACATACTCTGCCTTTACCTTTGGTGACAATGACTTTGATAACTTTACCATCTTGGGATTCTCAGTTGTCCCAATATTTACCTCTTCAACACCTTTCTTAGTCGGCCTCAATGTCGGTTTGCGGGCTACATCATCTTGATCAAATAGTTCCTCCAATGGAATCAATCCTTTAGGAATGATGTTATCTTTAGGTTGCAGCACTTCCATTTGGTTTATTTGTATGTCATCATTACCATCATCATGTTCTGTATCTATGGAGGTGTCTTTAAACTTACCCTTATTCTGCAAAAAATCACTAATCTCCTCGTCATCCTAAAAGAATTGCCAACATCGCTGATTGTCTGGAACGGTGGGCCGGTGTTTCACATGAATCTCAAACTTGTTGCTGGAATTCATTGGAATTTTTAAATTGCTTGCTGCCTTAGCAAGTCCATCAGCAACGCCATTTTGTATGCGAGGCACACATGTCAAGGTATGATCAGAAAATAATTTCAGAATGTCTAAAACTGCGTTACGGTAGGCCCTCATGCGAGGATGCTTGGCCTGAAACTCACCTTTAACCTACTTTATCACCAACTCTGAATCACCATACACTGCAATCCTTTTCGCTTTCAGCTTTCTAAGAATCTTAAGGCCAGCAATTAGAGCCTCATATTCCGCTTCATTATTAGAACAGTCAAATGCTAGCTTGTAGGAACACACTCTCACATTTCTTGGAACCTTATCTGGAGCGGAAAATGGACTACGAATCCAAACACCAATTCCAGCACCATCACTACCCACTGTGCCATCAAAATCCATGGTCCAAAGACCATCTTCATCGTCCTCTAAATGCTGAAATTGTGCCAGCTCTGTTTTTTCTGTTTGCTGCCCATTGTCTTTAGCTGATTGCTCCACAGTAGCTTGTTTTTCTCTTCTTTCTTTTTGCAAAACTTCTCTAAAGTTCTCAGTGATTTCTGGTATATCTTCCGCCTGAACCAATTGACTATCTATATCATTAAAACTATCAGCAAATAAAACAAACGATTCTAAGTCGGTATGTACATAATTTACAGGATGATTGATTGGCTTCTCCTTGTTGGTTATCATGTATTTCATCTTCTGCTCTCGATATAACTTTCTCATTTGACCGAAGACTGGAATTGTAGCATAGGAAAAATCTAACTGAAGTGTACCTTTCAACTTAGCTCCCCAAGATCTAGAAAGGAGCATTCCAAATCGCGGAGGAATGTCCGCCACAACCACATCCATTAAGACATTCTTCGCTGGAATTTGATCTAAGCTTACAACCAATTATTTGATGAGTCCTATACACCTCACACGGCTGGAATCAAATGAATACAAATCATGATATTTTCTTGTAATGTCTAGTCCCAATTTTTCCATGATCGCCTTTGGCATCAAATTGTGCGAAGCACCCGAATCGAACATGGCATTGTGCAATACATATTCATGCAACCTCAAACTGATATAAAAGGGAGGAACATCACTGTCAGGGGACTCACCATCTAATGCAGGCCTGAAAATCAGTTCTGGCTGATCATCTTCAACATTTACCGTGTCAAACATTGGATCAAAATTCAGAATTTTGGAGACTTGACCACGGTAGCTGTTGTTCTTCATGATTTCTGTCAAAGGAATAGATATTTTTAATTTGGAAATTTCATTTTCCAAACTAAATGCTGAAAATTTTTTGACTTCTTTGACCGGAACTTCCTTCTTTTTAGCCTTATCCTTCATTATACTTGACTGATTTACCTTCTCTGCTGATGATACTTTACTAGCTGCGGGATCAATTGTTTCTTTTCCTTTATTCTGCGGTATAGGTGAATCCGTCTTCGGTGCTGAAGCTTCTTTTCTTTTCTGAATTGGATTTATGGGCACATCTCGGTTTCTCAATGAATATTGCTTCTGTTGAGCGGACAAAGCATTCAAATATCCTCTTTGGTAATCATCTGATTCTTCCTCTAAAACTGCATCATTTGCTAACATGAAATCTTCATCTTTCTGAGCAGCCGAACTTTCTCCATACTCTTCATCCTCAGTAATGTAAATACGCAGATCATCGGGAGTAAAGAAATGATTTTGCTCACCTACTACATCATCATCATCGTCTGAATCTTGACTCACAAAATTCTGCAAAAGAGGTGTTTTAATCTGCTGCTGGGCTGCCAGCTCTTGTGGTCTTTGTTCACGCTGCTTAATTCTGAACTGTGGCTGCTGCTGGCCATGGTAGTTTGGATTCTGAATCTGCGTTTCTGGTTTATCAAGGTTCATTCTTTTGAACATTTTTTCCATCTCTCGAAGCAAGTGTTGTTCGGATGTAGATGTGGAAGCTTCTTCTTTTATGGTCACTCTTTTTTCTGCTTTCAACCGGGCTCTCTTATCATTCAGGTTTGCCTGAACACTAACAGCAATCTTCTGCATATCTTCTAAGGTAGGTGGATCTCTGTCTCATAGTGAATAAGCCATCTCCGGATCAAAACCATCCGGGAATTTAAGGAGAGCTGACTTTTTAGACGGTCTTAAGTCATCTGGGATTGCATTATAAACTGTATTGAATCTAATAATATAATCCTGAACGGACTCACCAGGATTACGCTTGATGCTAGTATACTCGGAAGTGATTTGCAGCGGATCTTTTTTCATCTCCCATCAATCTAAAAATTGTGTCTGAAGCTCTTGCAATGTATTGATACTTCTGGCCTGTAGAGCTCTGAACCATTTACGAACCTCTCCTCCAAAAGTCTGGGCAAACAATCTCATTGAAACATTTTCTGCATCAATTTCATGCAGATCCAAAAAGTCTGTCATTCGAACAATATGCTGCTGAGCGGATATACTCTATGGTGTGCCATCAAATATGGGGATATTTCTCTGATAATTAGCAGGCATAGGATCCAAATTGGCTGGCAAAGCAAGGGGTGCAAATCTGGCAGCCATGGCTCTTGGCGGATTTATAAACTGCTGTCTCGGAGAAACCGGTGGAATGGGAGCAGTAGGTGAACGAGGTGTATGCGGTGGAGACGGAGGAGAAACTACTGCTGATTGCTGATCAGAAACCTCAGGCTGTACGGGAATAGTAGGAATAAAAGGAGGTTTAGTGGGAATCCGTGAACTAGATGCAACTTCAGATGGTCCAAGAGTTTGTGAAGCAGATTCAATGAGTTCAGGAATGTTGGTCGCCACAATGGAATTTTGCAGATTCAGAATATAATTATCGATAGATCTATTTGCTTGCTCAACTTCTAAATATTTGATGAACTCAGGATTGATAACGGTAGAACCAGTGGCACTTTCGGATTTGGTTTCAAACAATGATAACTCAAACTGATCGTCAAACTCAATATCATCAATGTATTCAAAAACAGTGGGGTATGAATGAGATTTGGCCAATGGAATAATAGGAGCTTCTCGACGGAAAATTATTGGGATTAGGTTGGGGTTTTCATATACTGGAGGCGGATTTGGATCAGGATTTGATCTGGTATGCCTTCTTGAAGCCAGTGTATTGATCTATTCGGGAAAAATTTCAAGGAACACAATCAATTATCTTCAGCCTATCGACTTCTAGACTCAATCATCCAAAGGTCTAGAACGAACAAGTATACTGGGGTGATTTGCAAATCAAGTGCTGCATTCACAAGATTACCGGAGATCGACTGAAGCAGCGTTTATCTACTTCCGCTTATGCATGGCAAAAGCGTTTCGAAAGCTACCTGGCGTGACTTCAGACTCTGTCTAAGACTCATGAAACAAACACATCAACAAGCAAACCATTGAGATTGCTATCCCCAGTATGGTCGCCATTATGTTAGCGCTCAAATCTACCTTAGGCTGAAATAAGGTAAAACTCAAGGCTACATCAAACCACGCTCAGCCTCGTAGCTAGCCCTACGAGGACAGGAGAGGGCTCTCTCCGGGTCTATCTCGGCAAAAGGTCTTCAAAGGGGCTGAGATGACTTATAATGAACAATGAATACTGATTTTAGGCTAGTAAAGAGATAGGTAAGTTTGATTTTTTATTTTTTGGGTTTTTGTTGGAGAAATGGGAAAAAACAATTTTGGGTTCGGGGATGAGGCCAGATCTTTGCAGAATTCGAGTTGGGGCGAGGTATGAAATAGTCTTGATGCTTTTGATTGAGTATATGGATGGATCAGAATGACAAGGAGCTGAATAGGGCAAGAGGGAACATGGATCCTCTCCAAACAGGCGAAAACATGTAAAACTAAACGAATTCAAAGGTAGAGCACTGTAAATAATGGATTCAACCTCATCTACTCATTCATTTAGTTTCAGAAGCATAAGAAGGGATGGCATACATTAAACATAAAATAAATTACAATAAACTGAGAGAAAACACCATCAAGAACTGAAAGCCACAAGAATCCCAACAGGTGCCGCAAAAACTCTGATCTTTCCTTAGCCAAAATATGAAAAATATGTACAATAGTGTGCCAAAATCTTTCCCAAGAGTCCAACCAGTAGAATGTCTCAAAAATTACATCATATAGGCCTCCTAACCCCTTCCCACACCTCTAGGGGTCGAATTCCTCCTTCTAGGAGCAGTTCCAACTAATTCTAAACAAAGAACTAGAAAATAGGCATCTAAACAACTTGCCTCTAAAAGGGAGGAAACTGATTCTTACATTTGATTTTTACTTTTTTAGGAGTGAATCATCTAGAAGAGGTAAAAGTGAGTAAAAGTTACATGCCAACCATCAATTTACATCATGATAACTCAAAAATTTCATCCACAACCAAAATTGGTCCCAACTGGCCGAAATTCTGAGCTGGAAGGTGAAAAATTGACCAAAAATCCATATGCGTAGCGCCCCTGAGCCATACACGTAGCGCGCCTTTCAGCCTGATTTTGGGGCACTTCCCAGCATCCAAATTGAGCTCATGATAGCTCATTGGAAAGACCTGGATGTTGGCTATCCAACCCAAGTGGAATTTCCCAATTTGGAGCTCATTTTCCCCTCCAAAACTTCATTCTCCCAGAAGTAATTCCTGCTGGTGCAAAAGGTGGCAGCAAGGTGGTTTTCATGGTGTTTTTGGGCCTTTTGATCATCCAAAACCTGATGAAATGCTTCGGAAATACCTGAGCATGCATAAATTACCATGAAAAACTCAAAAATATAAATTTTTCCTTCAGCAAGTGTCCCAAACAAAAGTGAGCATGTCGACGAGCTACTCGTATAGCGGAAAAATCTGTTTTTGGACCAAAATATTTCAAAATGACAAAAATTTCTCCGAATTTGCTCAAATTCGGAGCGAAGACCCTCCATCATGTATCATGTCCAGCCAACGAAGCCTCGGCCAAAATCCGGAGTGGATCAGGCCTTTTCCACCGTTTTAGTGCTTCGCTCAACCTCCTCTTCAGAATCTTCATTCTTGCTTTGCAGACGTGCATGCGGGCCCAATAATGACCTTTCATGTGACGAAGCATGTCTTTGTCTCTGTTGGATTTTTCAATCAACTTCTCCAGATGAATGTTAACACGTGTGAGGCAATAATATCGATCGATTGGTGTCATGTCGCCGGGTCTCTTCCGGGCCAATTGTCGATCCTCACGGATTCGCCGCAGCTCATAAAGTTTGTGCTCATCCTTTAGCTGTTTGTTACGCTGCTCCAGGTATTTTATCACCCACTGAGCCCTCTGCAATTTCTCTTTCAGCATATCATTCTCGGCCCTCTGCTCCTGGATGATCTCTTTCAGTTTCGAGCTAGGAGAGCTCGCATCAACATCAATAATCGTGAAATCCGTGTCTCGGCCTCCTGATGGGCCCTCATCATGGGCCTCATGCACTTTTGTCTGAAAATGTATAAATATTTGAAGAAGAAGGTGAGACCCCTTCCACCCTTGGTGGAGATAATACTCGCTCTGCTGATGTAGTCAACGAGACCCCTTCCACCCTTGGTGGAGATAGTACTTCGTCAGGTAATACATTCTCTGAAATAAGGTCACTGTGGCCTCGGCCCATTATCATCACATACAACGGCTTATCAACAAATGTCTTTCGATCTCAGGAATGTCAGGGTGGTGTGAAGGCTCTCCCGCATCATGAACTACCTCGGGAAGCGGCTGTGGTGCTGTAAATAAGTCACGAGAGATGAAATCCTCCCAAGTGATGCCCTGCTGTGTCAACTGATGTACCACTATGATCTTGATTAGCGCGTAATGATATATACTTCTATGCTGCTATGCTGGGGTCTTCTTGTGTAAAAAAATCACCATCCCCTCTATGTTGCGATACATGAAGTACGGAATGTTCATCATACGTACCCTCGTGAAGTGCATCAACAAACGGACATGGTACGCATAGAGACGCGAGAATCTGCCCTCGCAACTGAAATACCGAATGATGAGTTTCATCAGTGGTGCAAACTCATCCCTCAGGAATCTGAAAGGAAAAACCCTGCTCAAGTGCCTCATATACCCAGGTTTGATGTATGGCTCATAGTGGAATTTCTCTAACTGCTGACGTTTGTTCCATTCCTCTCCTATATTTGGTATCCTGGTGGCCTGAGCAATAGTCTCTGGTGACAGAATGAAATCTACTCCGGCGAGGTTTACACGGCCATCATGTAAATGTAGAACAAACAGACGAGCTAGTTCACGATGAAGCTGGGTTTGTGAAATCATCTCACAGTATCGAAAACATGATTGATACCGAAAACAATCCATTGCAAGCGGACATGCCTGCAATTGAGCCAAAGAAGTAGGCTCCTCCCTGAGATGTTTACCCCCTTTGCCACCTTTGTGAGGCCTCCGTGGCACATTACCCTCTGCTGTGGAATCACTGTCAGACTCCTGCTCATAAACTGAATCTGTCTCTGACATGGCTTTGAAAACAAGATGACTGCAATATGAATGCTGATATAGGTGTAGTGAAATCAAAGTTTCAATGTATGCTCAAAACCCAAATATGTTGCATATGTACCAAAACATCATAAGAAAACAAGTGACAGTGGTAATAGCTCTATTTTAGTGGCATAAAAACAGTCTCTGTTTTGATCACAAGAAAATTTTGACAAATGAGTAGACAGTGTAATGTATGGTACAGCCTTTGCAATACTGGCCAAGGATTTGTCAAAGGACTGTGTTTGTCAATAGGAGACAGTGGCAATAAAACAATAGCAATGACAACAGTGGTAATATTATGGCGATGGAGGATATGGATAAGTCAACATGAGACTATGTGAAAACATGAAAGGACGTGGCAGCAGTGGTAGAATGGCAAAGAAAAGGCGTGAGGATGATGTACATAATGTGCCAGGGCGCCACAAGAAATACAAGCATGAGCATATATACCAATCACAAAAGTTTACAAACCCTTCACAAGACTGTCATATATCTTTTAAAACCCTGAGAATTGAATTTGCTATGAACATAGGGTTTATAGATTTCTCCTCTTTCCACATCAAACTCACTAATTTCCCACTTTAAAAATACCAAAACCCTGTTCAATAATCACTGAGCAATGTTTAAAAACCTACTTGCAAGTTGAAGGAGCCATTGTGGTATGAAGCCGGACGCAAAAAATGAAAATTTTTTGGCTCTGTCGCTATATGGGTAGCACCCCTTCCCAACGCGTAGCGCACAGCATACGCGTAGCGCACTTGATATTTAACACGGGCTGTGGGCGTTATATGCGTAGCGCCCCTTATATGGGTAGCGCGCCTACTGTGTGGGTAGCGCGCACCTCCAAAGCCTGTCAACAACTCTGCAAACATGTCTTGAGTCTCCAGCACCCTTCGGCTTTCTGCTTGCTTGAAGATTTGTCGTAAATAAAATGATTTTTTCATAGAAAGCATATGAAGAAAAATATCCCATAAAATCAGATTTGATTTAAAGTTGTTTGCTAACCCACTTTTATAATGTTTCGGCCTTTGTCATTTGGTCATTTAATACAATGTTGTTCTTTGACTTTCTCTTGCTTTTTCTGAGTCTTGGACTGGTAATACTTTGTTGACTTTTGCAGGGATGCTGCACTTGGCTTTGGAAAAGATCAGAGGCTTGCTCTGGAATTTCTTATGGTGAAATAAATCTGAGATTATTACAAAAATGGAAATTAGACAATTTCTAGTTCCAAGCAGAGTTTTGGACTAAGAAATGTCTTTAAATAACATGACAATAAAAATATGAAACGAGAACTTTTTGAAACCAACCTCATGGCCTGCGGGCTTTTATGACATGTATGCAAAGGACTGAAAACCCTAGACTCTAGGACTAAATACTCTTTTTAACGAAACTAATCATTTATGACAATGAATGCAATGACTATGAACTTCAGTGATTTTTGAGGAATTTTAATTAGCCCTGCAGGTACAAGCATGAGCAAACACAAGACAACCATACCCCCTCGTCAGTCAATGGCATGCTCCTAGCGAAATGCAACGAAGTGGAATAAGTGAGACACCTAAGAATGATATGCAAAAAGCGAAAAGATCTCTGACGGAGGGCTGTAAGGATCGACTCTAACACCATCAACCATATCTACCCAATTCTTGCTGCCATGTCACAACTTTGTTTCTATGTAACAGTTCTTAGGAATCGTCTCTAATGTATGAACGAATCCATGTACCCATTATTTATTCGTAATCTCCTTCCATGCTAAAGTTCATAGTTTGATATGCTTCCTAGGACTATTTTTACCATCATGTTTTATTTCCATTTATATTTCTATCTGTCCAAACCTTATCCACATCAGTCTTTCACATTCCTTCCAACCTCCTATATTCTTCTTGTGTGCATTCCACCATCTAGAAGGAGTAGTTTTCAGGGCTACATCCAAGGCTAACAAAATTTCATTTTCTGGAACTTGTTCTTCATAATAAGTAAGAAAAGTATTCACATCACCTAAGCCATCATAAGAAATTAGGTTAAATATCTTCGACATCATACAACAAATTAATTTGGTAACTCTTCAACAACGCCTTGTGAATACTTCATGCAACCTATTCTTTCATTTTTCCAACTCTTCTTCTGAGTCTGAAGTACAATAACTATCATGCTCCCAAGTCAAATTTCCTTCCACAGTAGGGTTAACCAGACCTTGTTCCTTCGTTGTCATCTAGTATATATTGTCTATGTTTATTGCACAATTTTCTTCTTTGAGTGGTTTTCTGTATCTTACTCCTTCTAATGGATCTAGGGGAATAATTAATCTCATATTGTTTCCTTAAATATCATATGTCCCTTCTTTAGATAAATTATGGCCATATTGTCAAATTCACAATCAATTGCAAGCAATATAGGATAACGATTAATGTCATCGACAATTTCTTTTACTTCAAAATCAACATTAGTGAAAACTCTGGAAACAGAACCATTTGTTGGCCTGATTTGGGCTGACACAGGCTTGACCTCTAATTCACACCTAAAAAGCCCTTGATCATATCATAGTCTCACCCGAAGTGACTATCAGTGGATGCAGAACTAGGTTTCCACAGCCTTGAGGGACTAAGAGATGTGTTATTTTTATATTATCTAATGCTTAAAACTTATAAATCGCTTTGCCACATTTAATTAATCACAAAAAAATTCCATATAACACCATAAACCATTACTGTTCTTAATTAAAATGAAACAACATATAATAAGAAAATATACACATTAATCATACATGAACACTAGAATATTGTCCACAAAACTATTTCTTTATTATGATGAATCTTTGAATAAAACCAGTCCTGAAATGCACACTAAGCTTCAAGTTGTTTGTGCACTAAGTTGTATACTCTTCCTAGGCATTTGTGCACTTGGCTACAGAGCCTTCCCTTCGCTAAAAAATATAGATTATCACAATTCACCCATACTACATACATTTTATTTTTTTACAAGTGGTTCACGGATCCATGTGCCCACACACATGAACCCAGTTACATCAACGATCTGAAAATCTCAATAGACCCTCTAGAGGAGATCTAAATCATCAGCCTTACATTCGATGCCTAACCCCATGGATGTTAAGGAGATTTGATCCTGTGACCTCCCAACCGGAAAAGTACTTAATAGTGGGGACTGAACCAATTGAGCTAACCTTTGGGGCTTCCCATACTACATACATGTCTCTAAACATATCATTTGAACCCCTTATATACTATTACATTGTATGGCTACATCATTACAATACCATGTTCCAAATACGACGGCCTCCACAAAACAAGAAAATATGGCCCAAAACCCTTTACAAAATTGTGCGCTTTACAAAAATAAGGGGCTTCGAGCCACCCAGCATCCCCTATGACACTGTGTGGTATATTTAAAATACTCCATTGCACCGTCCATTTCACGCTTTGCCCCACAAAATGTAGAGTCTTAGCTGGAATCTAGGCCAAGTTGAGTTGTGCCCAACTGGATGCCACTTGGTTTTGGCTCAGTGAGTGGATCATCATGCAACATCTTAGACTAGGGGTTTATCGAATTGATTTCGTCTTGTCATGAATGGATTACAGATGTAGGTACTCTATCATGTTATGGAAAAATGATGAAGAAGGAGATGGAGAAGGAGGACATGCTAGAAGACACCTAAGTATTTGAGGGGATAAGATGATTATTAGGCCAAAAGGCAAAGGAAAATTGGATTTAATAGAATATGGAAGATCAAGACTACATTAAAGAGTCATTATCTTCAAGTGATAAGGAGGAGGAAGAAGAAAAACATGCATCATATTTTTAAGAAGACACAAAGAGAGGGAGGAACAACAAACAGTGACTTTACACTGCCATGTCATCATGAAAATTATGTCACCAATGGCATGTCATTAGTCATCATGTGCCACATTATTTTTTGGAATATATAAGTCAACATTGAAAAATGTATTGTAAGATTGGAAGTCCAAGAGTCATCCATGTAACGTGAAGAGTCATGTAGGAAGTCAAAAGGTCATGGAGAATTCAAAAAATCATGAGAGTAGTTCAAGAGTCACAAGGGAGGTGAATGGTCACATCATTTGTTATACATACACCTTCATTCTACAAGAAAAGGAATTTTTCACCTTAGCTCTTCCAACCAGGCATTGGAGTGGAAGGTAGTTGCTTTGGAGGAGTTATTGATTTCTCTAATGCTCCACTATTGGGGCTAGTGGTGTTCACTATCTTGATGTATCTTGGAACTTTTACTTAATTAAAAAGCTCATTGAGACAACATGATTTCCTGCATATTTCATGAATATTGTAAGACTATTCTTTAAATGTTTGCAATGTATGTTTTTTTCATCTATACTAAGGAAATTGAACTATTTCAGTGCATTTTTCACTTATATTATTGAAGGTGTGTTGTATTTCCTTTAACAAACGTTGCTTCCTTGTGAAATATTTCGGTGGTTTATCAACGATCCATTCATATGTATATGTTTGTGTTCCCTTTCCAAATTAGTACTATTACCTATCTTTAAATGGCCCACTTTTCTCTCCCCTTTCGGTAGTAGGACATCGATACTTTCCACAACTGAACATTTCACAAGGCGTACTCATTTACTAATACAAAATTACTTGTGCATTACTCTCTTGTGCTGAAGTTTGTATGCAAGGAAAATCTATAAGAATATATGGAAGTTGGGCTAATACTCTAGATGGGGCTCTTATTCCAAATGGTGTGAGGTCTAATAGGGACTTCACTTCGGGGACAACCCCTTGGTTGATGGATTTACAACACCGTAAACAAAATGGTGTTATAAGGAGGACCAGATGACAAGTTGTGCCCACAGAGTCTGTTTTGAATCTCTTATTTTTGATGGATCATTCTTAAATCATACTATCAGAGTGTTTTTCTAATTTATTCATTTGTCAATTTCAAATCCCCGATGAGCCCCTTTATCACTTGTCTCAATTAAATTTTGACAGTGAGGATGGAACATCCATAGTTGAGCACATTTATAATTTTATTAAATTTTATGAATCTTACAAAATCGATGATGAATATTTTTCTTGTGTTCTTTTCTTCCTAACCCTTGAAGGTCATACTAATATATGGTGTCATACCTTACCATCTACTTCCTTCTATTATTTTCATCATTTCCTTTGGGAGCTTGATCAAGCCTTCAATAGTTATGATTACCAGAATGTTCTTAAAATAAATTATCAATTAATAATGGCGCTTAATGAATCAGTTCAATATTTATTTGATTGATTTCTTCACCTTTATTGTTAATTTCCTTAAGAAGATACATATTGGAAATTCTTGAAACTAAATTTTGAGTCTCTAGTTCATATATCTCTTCATAGTGAACCCAAACCACCAGATGTTTATGCTTCCCCAATTCTTGTAAGTAATGAGATGCCCCTAATTTCAAAGGAGGAACCTACTATTCCTTTTGTTCCTTGTCCTCCTCCTTTTCCAATTCCGATGAGGGTGCCTCAGTGTGATGATAATAAAGTTGGGAAATATGCACATCAAATTCCTAATCCATCTTCTCATCCTCCTTCCGCTTTTCATGATTAAGATTCAATGGAGTAAATCTTGAAATGGCTCATGAAGCCCATGGTGAAGAATAATATTTCCATTCCTCAAGACGGTATTAACACTCATAACTCTAGTATCGAATCTATTTTGGATTTATGTTATCCTTTATCATATACATGCCACGACTCTTTATACCATGATATACTTGTTGAATTTTCTCCACGAGCTATTTTTTCACACTCTCTTGATTTTGAAGTTGTTGGTCCAAATTTTGATGAGGTGCAGGATAGTCATATTTCACAGGAAGAGTAGAAGGAAGGTGAATATTCTTTCAATATTTGTTATGCAACCAACTCACAAGATAGAAGAAATTATAGATCAACGACTTAAAAAATAATTTTTTGGAGGGGCAAATATTCTTTACATGACATAAATAAACAAATTCTTGGATGATAAAAATGATAATGCTTCCTTGGTATATATAGGAGTCTAAGGGGTCAAAAAATAATCAGATCCTACACAACAATAATAATGTAAGGGAACAACATTAACGATAGTGGGCTTCTATGGGGAAAAAAAACAATAGGGGGATACACTAACAATAAAAATAAGGGGAATACAATATTATTATAGGGACCTAACATGCTCCTCTCCTTCAAAAAAGTGTTGGCCTTAATGGTTGAGTAGTTTCAGATTGTTTTCTATAAAATTCTCACCCTCCCATGTGGAGTCCTCAATATTTCTTCTATTTTAAAAAATCCTTCATGTGAAGATGTTGTTTCCTCATTATTTGTCGATATTGAATCTGATAATGTTGATATTCAATCAAATGTGACCAGTTTGCATAATCAATCTCAAGTCCTGGTAAACAATCATTTTGATCAGGATGTCTTCGTCAATATAGATGATGATGGACACCTAAGCGCACCAATTCATCTTCTGGCTCCTCAAGAATATTTTAATTTGGAATTTTTAGATTTATAATATTATCTAGTCAAAGGATATTTTCTTACCGAAACCTCCCCTTCATCTCACTATCTCTTGTGCCCTATTGTTTATGATGCATCTACTTGCGATGGAGACACTCCATGATATTCAAGTTCTTCACCCAATGAGTTAACTTATCAATTGGCACAAGGTGGTGAGGATATCCATGATGAAAGAGAAAATAGTTAAATAATTTATTATCATTTCCATCCCTCATCATCTATTTTTTGAATAAATGCAATTATTCAAATCAGCTTGCTCAGGAAATTTCCCCGATTGATTCATCTTCGGATTTGCGATCAGAAGAATATTTCAACTTGAGTAATCTAGTTTTTGAATTTTTAAAATCTGATCAAATCGATGATAGAAATGGATGCCATATGGTTATTAGTGGTATTATTGAAAGTAGTGGTAGTAGTTATCATCACACGGTGCATGATTTGGTTCAATCTTCAAAAAGCGATTTTAGAATCCTTGAAAGTTTTGAGAATTTTCAGGGAGTCGAGGCACTTTAAGTTTTGTTGATGATTATTTGAAGATCTCGCAACTCTGGTAAGGTCCTTGAGCTAAGCCAAGTTTCATTTCTCTTGCGTTATATTTGTCTTTGCATGGTTTCACTGGATGTAAATTCCTTCCTGAAATATGTTTGGTATTGCGGATGTAGTCTTCCATGCTTTCACTATTTTATTTTCTATCGGATTCATTAATCTTGTTCATTTGATTCATGTTCATGTAATTCTCTTGTCTCAAACTTGTTTTTGGAATGTGTACCTCTCATAGATTCGTGGAACTGTTAAGTTGGTCACCTCAAATATCATATTTGGCTGACGGAATCACGTCTATCAAATGTATTTCATAATGAGAAACTTGTTGGTTTCCTTTTGAATATCATATCACGAATTTTGTTCTTCATCGCACCTGATCCTCTTCGGTGAAAATGAATGCATGAGTTATTGTGTGAATATGATTCTTGTCCATTCACTGTATTGAGACTATTTTCATGGGTTTGTTGTACTGGAATTATTTTCCATTTATTTTGATGATTACGATGCTAGTGTAATATGTTATCGGTTACAAAGAAATAATTTTTTACATTTATAATGTGAGGAAGATCATTCATTTGTTCAAGGAACCGTAAATATGTTAAAACTTTTCTATTTTTTTTTATCTTCTATCTAAGAATCTCTTTCCAGAAGCAGTCTATTTGATTATAATTTATGCAGACTAGCTGCAGAAATATCAAAGTATGCATGGAAACTCTAGAGATTACACTCTACACAACGTTATTACCCAAAAAAATTCATATGCATGCAATTCCTTACTGGAGGGTCCCACGATGAGCCTAATCAATCATCGACGATCGCAAATCGCACAGTTTGCAATTAACTTTAACCCTTCAACTTTAATCCTTGCAAAATGCGAAACTGCACTGAGTCAACACGTGTCTTCCTCCTCTTCACATTGCAAACAAATTTGTTTAATTTTCAATGTCTTAACCCCTATCTTATAAGTTTTCCGAATTGAGAAATTGCTCCCTGGCACTACGATATCCACCATTAATTTAATCTTGGATCCAACGATCCGCGTCATCCCTCCAACTCTTCACTTCGCCCAAAGGTCAAACAATTTAACTCGCGACTCTTTACATTAAACCTGATTCTATGTGATGAGCGATGGCTTTCAACTTGCAATGAGATCTCTACCATTGATTGGGTTCAAATCTATGGCCCTTGTCACGCTTGCAATCCGATTGTCTTTTTTCTATATAACTTAATCTATATGTGATTCAACAGAGTTTAAACAAATAGTTTCAAAAGAGATCCCAATCAATCCAAAACACTTGAAAATTAATAATAAAGGAATTTACAAATCCAAGCCCTTGATCGGCTGGTTATTACAATTGTTTATGCTCTCTCTACTCTCGCCTATCGCACACCTATTTCGTACTGTCTCACTTTTTCTCACACTTTTCCTTTTATCTGACACCTATCTCATATATATATATATATGAAGCGGACCTTCTCGCCTAAAATATATTTCTATTTGAACCATTCCTAACAAAAAAATGCTACCCTATTTCTAAGCTCTTATCCTACTTGGTTCAATCTCCTCGCAGGGAGAGACTAATTTCTATTTTATTTCCTAATTAATTTAGCAAATCCAAACAAACTAACTCCTCTTGTTTAAAACTAAGTAAAATATTAATGGCCAATGTTTATCCACCTAATGTTAGCCACAACATGTGAGCATACAATCACATTGCTCACTAAGTCTGGATTCTCCTGCATCAGACTCACGGGGAAGAAATTTTTTATCCATCAATGCTTCAGGATCTGTACTAAAATTATGTAACTCCGCTGCTATCATCCAACTTGCATATTTCACAAGGCATCCTTTCCATTTGACTAGATACTGATAGTAATTTTGTCCTCTAGTCTTCTTTGCTACTCTTTTCTCTAAAATGGCTTCCACTTCTTTATTTTTTGTCTTTGGCATTTTTTCCTTCCAATTCAAAATCTGGTCTTCCTCTTCTATATAGTTTACTTGTAGCTCTTCCTATGCTCCTTTGTATAGGTAAAAATCTTCAACATTAAATATGGATAATATTCTAATCCCTTCTAGCAATTAAATCTCATATGCATTTGAAGAAAATGTCCTCAAAATTCTACATGGTCCTATCTTTCTCATATTTAATTTCTTGTAAGTCCTAATACGAAACCTTTATTTTCTCAGGTACACCATGACTAGGTCACCTACTTGGAATTATTTTTTTTTCCTCTTCATATCAAATATCTGCTTGTATTTGCCACTGCTTTCTTGCAATCTGTATTTGATATCTTCCTATAGTTTTTGCATTTTTCTGCAAACTCTTCAGCCTTTGTGCTCCTTATCTTTTGTTTTCCTAAATTTATGAGCTCATACACACCCCTTGGATTCAATCCAAAAACAATCTAAAATGGACTCATCCCAGTGTGTCGATTGGGAGTATGATTATAAGAAAACTCAGCCTCAGCAAGTGCTAAATCCCACTTCTTAGGATTTTTATACACTAAGCTCCTTAGTATATTTCCCAAGATTTTGTTCACCAACTCGTTCTATCCATCCATTTGAGGGTGATAAGATGAACTGAAACTAAGGTTGGTACCTAGTTTCTTCCATAGATTTATCCATAAATTACCAACAAGCTTGGTGTACCTGTGAGACACAATAATCACAGGCAACCCATGTAACCTTACAACTTCTGAAAAAAACAGATTAGCAACATGTGTTGCATCACTAGTTTTCTTACATGCAATGAATGAGCCATTTTAGAAAAGATATCCAGCACAACATAAATGAAGTCATTTCCTCTTAGAGTTTTTGGCAAACCCAAAACAAAATCCATACTAACTACATCCCATGGTAGTTTTGGTATTGGAAATGGTTGATACAATCATGTATTTTGACTTCTTCCCTTAGCATGCTGACAAATCCTTCATTTCTCAACAAATCTCTTAACATCAGTTTGCATTATTGGCTAGTAGTAAAAATAATTTACCTGAGAAAAAAAAATTATTGTCCAAAGTGTCCAGATAAGCCTCCGCTATGTTTCTCCTTAATTATGTTTTTCCTCATAGAAAAGTTGGGAATGCACAGTTTATTACTTTTGAATAGAAAACTTCATTGGATAAGGTAATCCAACCACTTGCTTCTATTCTGAACTGCTGGATTTTGTAGAGCTGCATAAATTTCCTTGAATTCTTCATCTTCTTTATACATGTCAACCATTTCTTCAAATCCTACAACACTAACTTGTAATTCTTGCATGATTAAATTCACTCTGCTCAAAGCATCAACAAATTTTTTCAACTTACCACTTGTATGCTTAATCACAAAAGTAAACCTCTCCAAAATTTCTACCCATTTGGCATGTTTCTGGTTTAATTTTGGCTGGTTGTTTATAAACTGTAACGCATGGTTATCAGAATATAATATAAAATCTTTTGGTAACAAATAATGTCTCCATTTTTTCAAGGCTTGCACAAGAACATAAAACTATTTGTCATAAGATGAGTATTTCTTCTCAGCTTCATTCAGTTTCTCACTGAAGTATCCTATTGGTCTGCATTCTTGACTTAAAACTGCTCCAAATGCAACTCCACTAGCATCAGTTTCAACATGGAAAACTTTTCCAAAATCTGACAAAGCTAAAACTGGTTTTTCTGTAATTTTCTTCTTCAACAACTTAAATTTTTGGTGTGTTGCTTCTGTCCACTTCAATGGCTGATTAGCTTCCTTGATTGTTTCAATAATGGGTGCACACATCTGACTAAATATTCTAATAATTTTTCTATAGAAACTTGCAAAACCGTGAAATATTCTCACCTCAGATATGTTTCTTGGAGTTGGCCAATTCAAAATTTCTTGGACTTTCTCCAGATCTATTTTCAAGCCTTCCTTAGAGACTAAAAATCCCAAATATACTAGATCTTCCTTCATAAAACTGTATTTCTTCAAATTTATTAGCAGCTTCTCTTTCTGCAAAGTTTTTAGAACCAATTTAAGGTGCTCTAGATGCTCTTCTTTACTTTGAATGAAAATTAGAATATCATCAAGATAAAAAATTACAAAATTTTCTTCATATTCCTTCAAGACTTCACTCATTAATCTCATGAATGTGTTGGGTGCATTAGTGAGTCCAAAAGGCATCACTAACCATTCATACAAACCATTGTTTGTTTTGAAGGAAGTCTTCCACTCATCCCCTTCTCTAATCCTTATCTGATGATAACCACTCTTCAAATCTATCTTAGTAAAATATTTTGACCCACTCAAGCAATCAATTAAATCATCCATTCATGGTAAAGGAAAATGATACTTGATGGTGATTTTATTTATGTCTCTAGAATATGTGCACATGCACCATTTACCTTCTTTCTTTGGACTGAGTATTGTTAGTACAACACATGGACTAAGGATTTCTCTTATCAACCCCTTATCCATCAACTCTTGTACTTGTCTTCCAACTTCTGCATTTTCTTTAGGCGTTAACCTGTATGTTGCTTTATTTGGAAAACTTGCTCCAGGTATTAGATCATTATGATGACTAATACTCATGATTGGTGGTAATGCATTTGGAAACTCATCCACAATAATATCAACAAAATAATTCAACAGATTGTGAATTTATTTAGATAAATATTCTAAATTTGTGGAAGTTAGAATTACCTTGGGTGTTCGTACAATAGAAAAATGCATCTCCTCATCCTTCTCGACTTCTTACAACAGTTCTTTCCCACTCATCAGCATAACACTGTTTCCAGGTGCTTCTTTGTCAACTTCATCTTTCAATGGCAACAATGTGTGTTTGTTTCCATACTTCTCCAGAGTATAAGTGTTTATTCTACCATCATACATGGCTTTCTGATCTAACTACCAAGGTATTCCCAACAATATGTGATATACATCCATCGGCATTACATCACATAATATAACATCTTTTTAAGTACCAATCTAAACTTCTACCTTACATTATTCTCTCACAATAATCTGATGTCCTTTTTCTAGCCATGATACCTCATAAGGAGTAGGGTGTACTATTTTTACCAATCCCAACTTGTCCACCATCTCTATATAAACAATGTTATTAGTGCTTCCACTTTCAATTACCACTTTGCAACATTTACCTTTGGACTTGCATTTAGTCCTGAATAGATTCTTCCTATGAGCTGGTTCTCTTGTCTCTTTTTCTGCTTTAAGCACTACCATTTTGAATAACAAGGATTCTATTTCTTTGGGTGGTTCCTCTTTACTTGAAATTTGAGGAATTTCTTCCTTTGTTTAAGCAACATTCACATTTCTCTGGGTTGTTGACTTATTATGAGGACAGTCCCATGACCTATGTCCCCATTCACCACATGTAAAGCACTGAATATCTCTTCCTTGGCCTCTACCTCTGGGTACAAAACTTCCTTGACCAGAATCTCCTATCTGTGGTGATCTAATACTCGAACCTCCTACTTCATTATCATAATGTTGAATTCTGGGTTTGAATGTTACTTTTCCTCTTGCTGAACTCTTTCCTCGAGTCCTCTGAATTTGATTCCTTTGTATCTTCTCTTCTGCTTTTAAGGCTACCTAGTAAGAATATTCAATTGTCTTCAGATTTAATAGACTGATCTCATCCTGGCTATCATACCTCAAGCCATTTATATCCCTGGCTAATTTCTCAACATCATCTTCTACATGTCCAGCTTTGATATTCAGTTTATAAAACTCCTCTTTATATTCTTTCACTCTCATTCCTTTTTGTTTCAAATTTTGTGATTGCTTAAAAATATTTAATTGATAATCCTTGGGTAGGAACTTACTTTTTAATTTTCTTACCATTTTGTCCCATCGCCTGATTTTTGGATTTCCTTTTATTTTTTTGGATACTTGTAACTCCTCCCACGAGATAGCTGCATGATCCTTTAGTCTGGCAGCTGCAAACTTCACTTTCCTTTTTTCTTCAACTTCTTCAAATTCAAATTACTTTTCTAATGAACAGATCCAGTCCATTTTCTCTTCCATATTGACATTTCCCTCATACAAAGGTACATCCACCTTTGGTCTTCCAGTTTCCTTAATCAACATTTTTAGAATTTTAGTTGCGCCCTCTTCTGCTACTTCTTCTTCCTCAAAAGTTTCCTCTGTTGCACTAACATCTCCTTCTTTAGGTGCTCTCCTCTGAGCAACTTCTACTATCTCCATTCTTGTACAAAGATGTAGAATATCATTTAGTACAATTTCATTAGCTTCCAGTCTTCCACGACCTATGCCAGCTCCTCGCCTAGGTGGCATATTTGCTCCAACTTACAAGAACAGACTCAAGTCTGCTCTGATACTAAATGATGTAGAATAGCTGCCAAAATATTAGAGTATGCGCAAAAACTCTATATTTTACACTCTACACAACCTTATTACCAAAATGAATTCATATGCGCAGAATTCCTTATCGAAGGGTCCCACGATGAGCCAGATCAATCACCGGCGATCTCAAATCGCATAGTTTGCAATTAACTTTAACCCTTAAACTTTAATCCTTATGAAGTGAGAAACTATGCTGAGTCAACATGTATCTTCCTCCTTTTCACATCGCAAATAATTTTTTTTACTTTGCGATGTCTTAACGCCTATCTTCTATGTCTTGCGAATTGTGAAATTTCTCCTCAGCGCTACAGTCTCCACAGTCAGTTTAGTCCTAGATCCAATGATCCATGTTGTCCCTCCACCTCTTCACTTCACCTACAGGTCAAACAATTAAACTCGCAAATCTTTACATTAAACTTGATTCTGTTTGATGTGCGATGGCTTTGAACTTGTGATGAGATCTCTCCTGTTAATCGGGTTCAGATCTACGACCCTCATCATGCCTGTAATCTGATTGTATTTTTGATTTATAACTTAATATATATGTGATTCAACAGAGTTTAAACAAACAGTTTGAATAGAGAGCATAATCAATCAAAAACACTTGAAAATTAATAATAAATGAATTTACAGAGCCAAGCCCTTGATGGGCTGGTTATTACAATTGTTTATGCTCTCTCTGCTTTCGCTTCTTGCACACCTATTTAACATTGCCTCACTTTTTCTAACACTCTGCCTTTTCTCTCACACCTATCTCATATATATATATATATGAAGCGTTATTTCTCGACTAAAATAGATTTATGTTTGAACCACTCCTAACAAACAAATGCTACCCTATTTCTAAGATCTTATCCTACTTGGTTCAATCTCCTAGCAGGGAGAAACTAATTTCCATTTTATTTCCTAATTAATTTAACAAACCAAAACAAACTAACTTCTCTCATTTAAAACTAAGTAAAATATTAATGGCCAATATTTATCCACCTAATGTTAGCCACAACATCTGAACATACAATCACATTGTTGGCTAAGACTGGATGCTCCTACATCAATAATATTAAATGTCATTTGTTTTATCATTTTCCCACCAGTACATTTGATGAGAGTTGTTTAATCTCGATGAATCTCTGTGGTGCATCTCACTATTCGTGTACTTGTCAAGAAGTTGAGGCACTTCATCCTTCGATGATGGTTATCTCAGGCCCTCACTATTTTTCCAAGTCTTTTGAATGTGATCAAATTAATTTTCCCTTACAAGATTCTCATCCTCATCCTGCACATTTAATTACAAATTCATATTTTCAAATATTTCACAATTCTCGAGAGGAATTTTCTGAGTTTCATGATCCAATCCTTGAATGGTTGGATAAATATTACCTGAAAATATTCATCATGAATAACATGTTTCTATATTTCATCACGCTTCTTAAGAAGTATAGTGCATACGAAGATACGTTCACAAGAAGCTTCCAATGTTTTTTTTATCTATGGTCTTCATTGAAAAGGTAAGAATGCAAACTAGTTTTAATTAGTGGCTATGACACATTTTTTTGTCGAGAGGAAAGACCTTATTTTTTTTGTGCAACTTCTTCAAGCTCTTATATTTTATGTTTCACATTGCTTTATCTCATTTTTATTTGATCATATTTTTTTTATCGCAGGCCAAGAACAACTACGGTGGCTACTTTGGAAATTTCATTATACGTGATCCTGACATTCTAGCTGGTTAGGTTAGGAGTAGGTCTAGTTTCATATTACTGTACCTTCATATTCATCCTGCATTCTGTTTCTGTAGTTTGCATTGTGGTTTCTCATTTTGGTTTCACATCATATTTTTAGTTAACCTCTTTATTTTTTGTCCTCCTACTTTTTTTTACTTGTTGTGTTTTATATATATATATATATATATATATATATATATATATATATATATATATATATATATATATATATATATATATATATATATATATATATATATTTTAATGATACTATACATGAAGGGTGTCATATTTAGGCTCTAAAGATAGTGTGTAAAAATAGAAAAGGACTTTGTGACACTGCAAGATTTGGCTAACTCTTTGTCCTTCTTCTTTGTTTTGATTACACCTTTTGGTCGATGATGTTCTGACGGAAAATATGATCCATGCATAAGGAAAGCCTTGTGTCGAACCATGATTCCCATGTCTATTCTAGATACCTCATGCCTACGCTTGGGTATTTATGTTTTGGTGTTTTTAGGATAATCTTATCAAGTAGATAAGGACAAGGGGATATTCTAAATGAGAAAACCAATATCATAGGTATTATATATGTGTATATGAAGCGACACCCTCTTTTTCTCTCAGTAAGATTGGACACCTATTCTTCCCATGAAATAAATAGGTTTTGATGCATATTACTATATAAAATAAATAAATAAAAGTGAAATAAGAGAAAGGATTTATGTGCATAGAGGTCAAGAAAGAAACTTCGTCAAGGTACTGTCTAGGCTTGCTAGCAATAGAGCAACACCAGAGATGACAAAATTGTACCCTGGAAATTTAAAGCTCCTAGACTTCATTACCCTTTCCTAATTTGAAACATTGTTTGATCATTGACCTTGTGTTTATATTTAACCGAGTAAAGGAATGAAGGAGACTATGTTTATGCACGGGATATGTGGGGAATCCATGTCAATCTAAACAATGTATCAATACTCCCTAAAGAACTAGACCCTACATGAACGAACTAACCAAGGAATAGAAACTAGAGTTCTACCATTGTGTCGCCAAGTGTTTTCACTATGAAAAACACCCTCCAAAATTTTACCTACACTTTAATATTGGAGCCTATTGTGGATCTTGAGATCTGTCATTCCATGGTCACTTATTGATCAGTCAAAGTCACTTGCTTACACATGATCAATTTGCAACAAGTTCATGAGTGCATTCTTTATGAAATCTTGAAAAAGAATAAGCACAGTCCATCAAGATAGTGTATGTGAAATATTCGGACCACGTCAACAAATAGTGTGAATTCTTAGTGACAACCCCTCACTTTTGTCTGTGTTTATACTTCTATTTTGTGAGCTTTTCAAATTGTTGCTTTTCCACATATTCACTTTCACGAGTGTGATTTTCATTATTTTGGATGTCAATTTTTCTTGCTTTAACTTCAATTATTGTATTTTTCATGTTATCTTCCCTCAGGAATGTGTCGGTTTCACTGTCATTTGTGTATCACAAGTGTCGTTACCCCTTTTCTCTTCATATAGAAAATGTCACCTTTTGGCATGTGGAGTGTCATACAATGCACGAATGATAGTTTTGGTGTGTTTCAAGGGGTAATATTTGCGTTAATGATTTATAATTACCATGTAAACATGTATCACACGCATTCCCAAAGTTTTAAGAATTGTTGCGAAAGTGTCTTCATAGTCGTTTCATAGTGTATATTTTGTGTCACACTTGTCGTAAGTTATCGTAAATTTGCTGTACTGAGGGAAGTATGTTTCTCATGAGTCCTGGATGATCCAGGCTATGTCATAAATTTTTATAAGTGTTTTATGACAATCAAGTCTTGTCACTGTTCACATAAGTTTCATGGATCCCACATAGTCAAAATTATAAAACTTCGCGACCAGACAACCTAACCTGTTATGACACCCAACTCATAAAATAGAAGAAAAGATAGATCAGTGACTTGAGAATAGCCTCTTTGAGGGGGTAACCTCCTTTAAATCACATAAATGAACAATTCTTTGATGATACAGATGATTATAACTCCGTGGCATATATAGGATTCTACAGGGTCACAATATAATCAGAGCCTACATAACAATAATAATTTAAGGGAACAACAATAACAACATGGGGCATACAAGGGCAGAAAAATAACAAAATGGGGCATACAAGGGCATAAAATAATAATCGGGGACTATACTGACAATAACCATAAGGGGAATACGATAGTATTAAAGGGACATAACATTCCCCTCTCCTTCAAAAAACTATTGTCCTTAATTCTTGAATAGTTTCGGATGCTTCTGTACAAAATTCTCATCCTCCCGTGTCGAGTCTTCACCAGGTAAGTTCTTACACTTAATGAGATACTTTGAAATTAATCAACTCCATAGTTGTAGGGTTCTTGTTTCCATGAATTATTCAAGCCAAAATATGCTTTTTCCTTCTTCGTCAAGTTCTCACAACACTGTTTGAACTAGGATATTTTCACTATTAACCTTATTTAAACATGAAACATGGAAAAGTGGGTGTACTCAGGAAGATGCACACAACTCCAATTTGTATGCCATAGTTCCAATATTTTGTAACACCATGTAAGAAACATATTATTTGGTTGATAATTTATTATCCTTCTTATCTTGCTTGAGGGACATTTGTTTGTATGGTTGTAGCCGTAAAAATAACTAGTCACCAATATAAAAAATTCTTTCACTGAGACGTTGATCTACATGTTTTTTCATTCGCTTTTGCGCCAGAGTGAGGTTATCCTTTAATAGTTGAATAACTTGTTGTTGATGCTTGATGTAATCTTCCACCTCTTGAACCTTAAAATTTTGTCTTAAAGATGATGTAATGGATGGTCGATGATATCCATGATGTGTCATAAATGGGGTAATTTTTGTTGCAGTATGGAAGGAAATGTTATACCACCATTCATCTAGAGGTAACCACTTGACCCATTTTGTTTTTTTATTAGATACAAAGCAATGAAGATATCCTTCCAAAAAAAATTTCACTATATCAGTTTTCTCGTCATATTAAGGATGATAAGATGAGCTATGAGCTAATTGAGTACCAAGAAAAGAAAATAATTTCGTCTAAAAATTTCCAGTGAAAATGGGAAGTCTGTCGTTTACAACAAACTTTGGGTTTCCATGTAGTTCTTGAATTGTTTCCATAAATGCAGTATAAATTGTATTGGATTTAAAAGGATGAGATAATGCACAAAAGTGTGCATACTTGGTAATTATATCAACTACCACCATTATGAAATTATTTCCTTCTGAATTGGGTAAACCAACGATAAAATCTATTGAGAAATCCTCCCAACATTGACTTAGAATGGCTAAAGGTTGTAACAGACCCAGGGTCTTAATTGTCTCAAGTTTATTTTGTTCGAAAACCAAACATTCTTCCAAAAAGTTCTAAGTATCATCTTTAAGGCCATCGTAAAAAAAATTCTTCTTCACTATGTGGTAAGTTTTTAAAAATATTGAGTTCCCTCCTAAGGGGGAGGTGTGCATTAAAAAAAGAATATTTTTCTTGACTTGAGAATTATTACAAAGGTATAAGTGATCTTTGTACCATAATGAATAATTTTTATAGCTAAATATATTAGATGTACTGGAACCTTGCTGCAACTTTTGACTGAGCTTCCACACCTCTTCATCATTCTTCCATTCATCCCTTAGTTTGGTTCAATCAGGTTGGATAATATAAATGACACAAAGCAATATTTTCACATCCCCATCATTTCCTTGGAGTGCATCTACAACAATATTTTTCTTCCCTTTTTGTATATGATTTCAAAGTCATAACCCAACATCTTTGTGACCCATTTTTGCTACTCTTCTAAAGATAATTTTTGTTTCAAAAATTATTTAAAACTATCATGATCTGCTTTTCCTTGAATTTTCTTCCCATTTGGTAAGGTCTCCATTTCTTTAGTGCATGTAGTATTTCCAACATTTCCTTCTCATAAATATATTTTTGTAAATAATTTCCTTTGATTGGACGACTTTAAAAATAAATGGGTCTCCGTTACTGCATTAAAATAGCACCAATTTGATTTCCAGAGGAATCACATTCCACAATAAAGTTTTTTTTGAAGTCATGCGTACCTAAGACCGGTGCTTGGCACATTTCCTCTTTAAGATGTTCAAAGGCCTTAGCTTCTTCTAGAGTCCAAGAAAATTTGTATTTCTTCAATAATGTTGGTAGAGGTGCTCTATTCTCCCATAATTATTAACAAACTTGTGATAATACCCTTTCAACCAGAAATCCTCGAAGATGCTTTATGGTTGTGGGGATTTTCCATTCCTTAATGGATTTAATTTTGTTAGGGTCTACCTTAACACCTTCATGAGATACAATATGACCCAAATATTCCACACCATGTACTCCAAAGAAACATTTGGAGTTTTCTCATATTATTGTTTCTCCTCCAATAGTTTGAGGACTCTCTCAACATGTTGAACACGACTGTTCCAAGACTTCATGTAAATTAGTATATCATCAAAAAATACTAACACAATTTTTTTAAGGGTTTGAAAATGGAATTCATCAAACCTTAAAATTTTGAAGGTGCATTAGTAAGGCCAAAAGGAATGATGAAATAATTATAATAACCCTCATGATTTATGAAATTTTTTTTCGGAATGTCTTTGGTATTCATTCTAATTTGATGCTATCCTAAATGAAGATTGAGCTTCGTGAAGTAAATTTCTCCATGTAATTCATCCAAAAATTCATCAATGAAAGGAATGGGAAATTTATCTTTAATAGCTAGCTTGTTGAGCTCCCTATGATCTGGACACATACTCCATGATCCATATTTATTATGCACCAATACTACTAGAGAAGAGAAACAACTTTGACTAGGTTGAATTATACTAGTGTCTAGCATTTATGCAACCATATGTTCAATTTCACTCTCTTGGGCATTAGGACATCTATAAGGTCGTATGTTTGGAGGAACACTTCCTGCAATGAAATGAATAACATGATCATGATAAAAAATAAGTTGTAATCCTTTGGGAGTCTCGAATACCTTGGAATGATTGTCTAAGAATTTTTGGAGATCTCGAGAAATATACTATTTTTATGTTTGAACCTATAGTGAGCATAATTGTGCAATTATGCCTTGTTTTTATTTATTACAAAGTTTTTTCATTCCATTAGAGCTAATTATCTTTCCTGGTTTCCCCGCATTACCCCTTAACTCAACTTCCTTTCCTTCCCAAAAAAAATTCAAGAAAAGTTCTTGATAATTAAAAGCTATCACCCCCAAAGATTCTAACCATTGGACTCCTAGTACAAATCAAAACCACCCATTGGAATGGAAATAATTAGACTACTCATTACATATTCCCCCACGGTTAGCTTTATATTATGGAATTTTCTAGAGAAATTTATAGTTCCTCCATTTCCAATCATCACTTGACAATCTAATGTTGGATACAAGAAGCAATTCAATTCCTTGGCTATCTTACAATGAATAAAATTATGAATACTTCCTGAATAAATCAACACTATTACCTTTTTCTTATTGATATATCCTTCCATATTGAGTGTTTTAGGAGTGGTTATTCCTAACAATGCATTGCAAGATATGGTTGGATTCATTCCTTATTTCTCAGGGGGCTCTTTCTTGGTTTATATCCTCCTGTTTTGATGTTTCTTTTTCTTTTTCTTCCTCCACTTCACAATATATGTAGAATAATTTATTCTTAGCACACTTATGAAATTTAGTGTATTGGCTATAACAACTATATAAAATAAAATTCTCTCTTTTTTCCTCAAATTGGTGTGGTGTCAACCTTGTAGGTTGTGGAATTATATGAGCAACAACACTTTTGTCATTATAGTTGTGAGTGGTAGATTTCCTTGTTGCCATAATTTTTCTTTCAACTTTTCTTGCCACCCTAAATTCCTTCTCTAATAAATCAGGTTCCTAAAGGTGAGCCTCATGTTGGATGTTATCCTTAATATTCCCTATGAAGACATCAATCATATGATCCTTTGGAATATCAATTACCCTAATAATCAATTTTTGGAAGTCCTAAATGTCCTCCACCATTGAACCCTTTTGTTTGAGATCTACCAATTGCCTAAAGAAGGTATTTCTTTTTTTATCCTCATAATGTGCTATCATCTCCTCTATAAAATTTTACCAAGTGAAAAGTGGTTTATTAGAAAAAAGTCATCGATAAAATACAAAATGGTTGGGTTTTAAATATAAAGTTGCAATGTGTACATTTTGTGTGTGTTACCGATCATGGAGATCAAATTACTGTTCCATCTGTTGTATCTATGTTACCGGATCCTTGACATAAAACTTCTTAATATATATTTTTGGAATGTGGTGGTTATTAAACCCAACATTGGAGTCTCTAATATCATAATTCATATTCCTTTTGTCCTCATCATGATTTTCATGGATTACTTTGTCACCACTAGGAAGCTTTTTTTCTAGAAACTTTTCAAAACTTCCATGTTTGCTTTTAAACCATTCATGTAGCCTTTTAAACTATCCATTTTACCTTTTACTTATCCTTTTAAACCATCCATGTCTCCTTTTAGTTCATCTTTGGTTTCTATTTGTGAGAGAAAAAATTGTTGCACTTGGTCCCGTAATTGTGATATATCATGTTGCAATTATTCTTCATGCATCATAGTATATATTTTCGACGGATTAATGGGTGTGTAATTATTTTGTTTTGGAGGAATTTTAGAACCCAATTCTGATATCTATTCTTCTATTTTCTGTTGGAATCGCTTCAAATAGTTTTTTGAAGAAAAATTCATGCAATTTATAAAAAATGCACATTTTTTCTTTCTTTTTAGGATCTTGAGATTCAAACTATTGTCTCTTTTTAATTTTGGATCTCCAATATCAAAAATTTGGTCTTGTGGTTTCCCTTTGAGTCTTATTTCCAATATGAAAAGTTAGACTAAATTTTGATTCTTCAAGATAAATTATGCCCAATCTCCCATGATGACCCTATTATGGAGTGGTTCGGTAGAGATAACTTGTACAGAGTTCCACATGTCACTGTTTTGACCTCCAGCCCTGAAAACGATCCATGAAATACTATTGTTTGTGCACTTTCATCTAATTTTTACGAAATTGAAATCTTATTCTAGTGAAGGAAGATATGACAATTTTCCAAAGGTCACATGTTTGAGACAAAATTATAGAGCATGAACAAACCCTAAATTTATTAGACCATATCTTATAAAATATAGTGAACCATGATCTCAAATTATTTCAAGACTTTCATCAAGATTTCTGATCCACGTGGTAAAAATTCTAGTTTTTTAACCTTTGTATAAAAAATGTTATAGAGAAAATTCCAAGATGTCCTATTTGAAGTAGCGAAACCCTAAAATCCAAAGCTCTTATACAAAATTTTATGCAATGAGCTCATAAACTAGAAGAAAAGATAGATCAACGACTCGAAAAATAGCCTCTTCAAGGGGTAAACCTCCTTTAAATCACATAAATCATTAATTCTTTAATGACACAAATCATTTGACCCCCTTAGTATATAAAGGAGTTTAAGGGTTCACAATATAATCATAGTGTACATATGAATAATAATGTAAGGAAAAAATAGTAAAAATAGTGGGATTCTATGGGGCACAAGGGACACAAGGGCACAAAAATAACAATAGGGGGGTATATTTATAATAAAAATAAGCAGAATATGCTAGTATTATAGGGACCTAATATAGCCTTATCTATCCCTCCTAAATTATGTATTCCACAATATCAACCCTAAATCTACAATCCTACCTCTTGGCACTACACAATGCACAATTCCTCCCTTCCAGTACTATGCACTGCACAATCACAATGGTCAAACTCAACCTTTAACCTCAGAAAAATCATAAATAATCTCTCCTTCCTAATTAGTATTGTCCATTTCACAGTCTCAAGGGTCAAACATCAACCCTAAGCTATGGAACTACATAATTGCACAATCACGTGCCCTGGTCTTCCTTCCAGAACTACAAAGTAGGAAAATTCGTTGCTCGATCCCTCAACCTAGCTCCCTAAGATCCCCAAATGCACAATTTTTTTCTCAGTCCAAGATTGAAATGCACATTGTGTAGTTTCAAGGATAAATCGTAACCCTTAACTTTTTGTGTTGCACAATTGTGGAGTCACTAAGCCTCTCCCCCAACCTTCCACTAATTCAGGCTCATTCAGTGGATCATTAAGCAACATCTTATACTAGAGGCTTATCGGATTGATGTC